>JAZGTH010000133.1:0-72500 GCA_036877525.1 Chromobotia macracanthus
TCCAGCTGTGTGGAGACTCTCCTCTCTCTGGGTGTTTACAGTAGTAGAATCCCTCATGTGACTTTGAGACTGTAGGGATGATCATCATGTCTCCTGTAGTCTGCTTCTGCAGGACTGATCCATCTTTATAGAATTCAGCTCTGAGCTCAGAGGAGATTGTAGATCCATATAAACAGTGAAGAGTCAGAGAATCTCCTTCAGTCACAGGATGAGCAGGACTGTCCAGAATCACACCAACATCTGCACAACAAAGCAAATACAAATAATACAAATATATCAGTCTGATTTTACATGTTTGTACACTCTTACAGTGCCACCAATAAAACCCAGCAACATACAGCAATGCTCAATACAGAACTCAAGAAACCTTAGCAAACGCATAGCAACACCCTAGCAACCATCAGCAACACCCTAATATTGTGATGTTACGTACCAGCAGCAGCATTTTTATGATAGAAAATGTCGTCTTTGACAAACGCTGAATTTGTTTTACAAACTTGATTGTAAAGATTTTGTTTTGTCACCTGAAATGAATAAGAACAGACTGATAGACTCACTGTGTACTGAGATATTAACAGGCTGATGTTTCTCTCCAGATTCAGACTGACACCAGTACACTCCAGTGTCTGATGATCTGAGGGACCTGATTGTACATGTAGATCCTGTTTCTGAGGAACAAGGTTTCAGTGTGTGTTCAGTGTATCTTCTCACTGTCCATCCAGTAGAGCTACTGTGGTCCTCACAGCTCAGAGAGAGAGTGTCAGATGAGAAGTGTTGAGTTCTGCTGGGTCTGATGATCACAGAGACTGAAGGAGAAACACCTGAGAAGAACGTCACACCTCAGATGAATGAATGAAGGACTCATAGAGTGTAACACATTGTTGTTGTTTAGTTGTGTGTCCTGAACTTACCAGTGATCCACAGTGGCTGTGTGTGGCTGTACTGTGTGTAATAGACTGGATCTCCTCTCTCTGCTCTACACACATAAACTCCTGTGTGATTCAGAGCAGCACCACTGATACTGTAGATGCCTTCAGATCCTCTCCTGCTGTCTGACAGCAGCTCATACTCACTGGCTTTCATCACTGGATAAAGAGAAAATGTGCAACACATAAAATAAGGAATATTAAAAAGAGAAAATTATTTTTATAAAAATAAACTGAGAGAATATTTGGATCTGTTGCCAAACTTGGTTCCAATATTGGTGCTCTGTACCACATTTCATATTCTTTTTATTATGTACCTTTTGTTTTCATTATCATGCTTTTTATTTCAATAATTTATTTGTAAAGCACATTAAATGACCTTGTGTGTAAATGTTTTATATAAATCCAATTGCCCTGCCACAACACAAAATATTTTATTATAGCTCTAACTGAATTTGTGTTTATGATATTATACATATACAATCAACATTATTTATTATTTAATCATGTATGTGTACACACACACACACACACACACACACATTAAATGCAAATAATTTGACAAGTATTTGACTTTGGTTTATTGTTGTC
Source organism: Chromobotia macracanthus (assembly GCA_036877525.1). Taxonomy (NCBI): domain Eukaryota; kingdom Metazoa; phylum Chordata; class Actinopteri; order Cypriniformes; family Botiidae; genus Chromobotia; species Chromobotia macracanthus. The sequence continues at coordinate 1,518 of JAZGTH010000133.1, forward strand.
GTTATTTATTTGGGAGTGTTGATGTTACCTGAGGAAACTCTCTTCACAGTGAACAAGCTGAATGTCCAGCCTGTAGAGGAGCCTGTAACCTCACACATCAGAGTCACTGAATCTCCTTCATTCAGCCACTGCTGTGCAGAAACTCTTAAAACTGTCTGAGCTTCATCTGAAAGTCATCAATCTCTCATGAATAACATCTTCAGCTCTTCACACTAATAATGATGAAGAAACATCTAAACTCACCTGATGATACAGTCAGTGTAACAGCATCACTGATCTCAGACTTCTGTCCATTTCTCTCTCCTCTACAGCTGTATTTACCGCTGTGGCTCTGATAAATGTTGTAGATTTTACACTCTTTTGTCCCGCATTGGGTGATTATTGTTTCCTCTACAGTCCATGTGTAAGTCCAGTCAGTGTCTCCTCCAGCCTGTATGTCACATCTCAGAGTGACAGTTTCTCCTCTGAACAGCTGCTTGTCAGGCTCAACAGTCACAACTGGTTTATTACTCTCTGTACAAACACAATTTATAGTGAAATTACCAACAAAACACACACACAACATTCTGTTTATTTGATTCTTCTCCTGATTTACACAAACAATTTATGTTATAGATGTTAGACAGGGTGAAACATTTCCAATGAACAAAGAACTCTGAAAATTAGACATGACCTAAAGAAATATTTTTTCACCCTCATGTTTGTTCCAAACCTGCATGAATTTCACTCATGAAACATGAAGAAGAAATGTTGAAGAATGTTCTGATCATTTATCATTTAATGAAAGTGAACAGACTGAGACACAAAAAAGCAACATAACCGTATTTCTCTTTCTGTTGTAAGACAGAGTCTAAAAGGTTTACAACAATATAAGGGAGAACAAATGATGACAAAACATTTATTTTTAACCGTATAGACGGTATAACCCACTGATCAGACTGTCAGATTAAATCTATCATCTACTCTGAGATCTATGACATCTCATAATCCATGTTCTCTCTCACCTGTAATTTTTACCCACAATGCATCACTGTAGTCTGTGTAATAGACTGGATTCCCTCTTCCAGCTCTACACCAGAACTGACCTCCATCTGAAGCTGTAACTGTGTGGATTGTGTAGGAGTTTGTTTCTGTTGTCGTCTTCTCTGTGTTCTGTGTGTGTTTGTACCAGTAAAACCTCCATCCTGACTGACTGACTGACCAGTTGGTGTCACACGTCAGAGTCACTGTGTTTCCTGTCATTACAGCTCCTTTAACATCTGATCTGAGTTCAGCTTTTGGTTTGGATCCTGCAGGAGAATAAAACACATTCAGGTGCTAAAGAGTCTCAGAGATCATCAGAACTCATCCTGATGTTCTACTGATGATGATGATGAAGATGTTTCTCTCAGACTGTTTTAACAGTCATGATTAAATTTACTGCCACCATTGAAGAGTTTTTAGCCAGTCAAACTTTTCTCCTCGTCATGCATTAAGACAATAAAGTTACAATAAAGACATTTATCAACAGTGCCAATAATTTTAACCATGACTCTATATACAGTAAATAAAAGCAAATTAGACTTTATTTTAATTCTCACTGAAATATAATGTTGATGAATGGGGAAACTGAACAATCTGTCAAATAATGAGTTTAAAGTCTGAGTTCAGTGAATTATATCAGCAGTCATGAGTCTAATACAACTGATCATGTATGTAATATTTCTGATAATAAACACAAACAGGATGATTCTGTCCTCATTCACCATTTTACAGTTTTACAGTAACACTGATATTAAACTCACCCGTCACAAAGAGATAAACAGAAGAGCTTGACTGTGAAGTTTGTGGTCTTCCGTGTATCTGTCCTCTACATGAGAACCAACCCTGATCAGATTCAGTAACTGCACTGATAGTGAGAGAGTCTCTGTTTACAGTGTAACGCTCAGAGTTCAACACTTCAGTTGTGTGTTTATACCACTGATATCTCCAGTCACTGTAATGATCCTCTATCTCACACTTCAGAGTGACTCTCTCTCCAGTGAACACAGATCTGTCTGGTTTTACACTCACTGTAACTGCAGGTAAATCTGTAAAGATAATTCAATATTTACTCAGAGTTTAACACACACAATGTATAAACAACATTGAGCTGCACACATTCAAAATGTATCAAACCATAAACCATCAAACATAACACATGTACACAACATCTGTAATATGTGTATTTACAGAATATATTTATTCTGGACTAGTCAATTGTCTCTGTAATTGTTTACATATTTTTACTATATTTTGTATTTATTACGTGTGCTGCTGCTGTGTTTGGATCTTTGGAAGGTTTATTTACTAGATGTTGTAGCCTGTGAATGATTTGGGTTTATTTTCTGTTATGAATTATGAATGTTGATTATTTGTATAAATACTAACAAGACTGTATAATTGACTTGGTTATGTGATGAATGAGATTTATATGCATCTAGTATAAAGAAACTGTAACTAAATCCAGCTAGCTTTAGAAATATTAAAAATCCCACATCATTCATGTCAACACATTTGTGATTTGTATATGTTTGTTGAGTTTATTGTGTAAGTAATGTGTTGTTTTTGGTGAGATCAAGAAACTAACCTGGTAAACTGCAGGTTAAAATAAATCAACTGTGTCATGATGAGTTGAGTAATACTGTATATGACTGTATGATGAACAGATAAAGAGTCACCTGATACTGTCAGTGTAACTTCATCACTGCTGTGTGAGGATCCTCTGCTCTCTGTTCCTCTACAGGTGTATTTACCTGTGTGAGACTCATCAACAGATCTGATTGTGTAAATCTGTTCTTCACTGACAGTGTGAACTGAATTATCTTTATACCAGCTGTAGTGCCAGACTCCTCCTCCATTGATGACACATGTGAGAGTGACACTTTCTCCTCTGAATACACGTCCATCAGGCTGTACAGACACTCCAGCTTTTGGTCTTTCTGTACAATCACAACAATTCACACTCAAAATACTATCAGATTCTGTATGAACAGTTACTTGATTGTAAAACACAACTGCTGCATCAGATTACTGCTTTAACCTTTATATCTGTAACTGTCACTTATTAGTGTCTTTGAAATAAACATTCATTGTGTTTTCAGATCAGTGTATCATGAGAGTAAAATACTTGCTCTCTACTGTCACTGTTATTGGGTCACTGTATTGTGTGTGAGAGTAGATGTTTTCTTTTCTTCTGGCTCTGCACTTGTATTCTCCTCCATCAGACACTCGCACTGAACTGATTGTTTTAGTTCCTGAAGTTTCAACAGATTCACGGTTTTGAGTTTTGGTAAAGTGAAACGTCCATCCAGTGGACTGATGCACGTCACAGATCAGAGTAACTGTGACTCCAGTGAACACTGAACTCTGTGGCTGAACACTCAGAGCTGGTTTGATATCTGTCAATATCACATCAATGAGGACATGAGTGTGAAAGTGTCTCTAAATAATCTTGTAACTGGTACATCATTAGTGAATTTCATTTCAGAGGTGATGTAAAATCTGAAAACTCATATAAATGATGGATCACAACAATTATACTGTAAAAAGTGCCATTATTTATTATATGAAGTTACTGGATCTGTTTTTCTAGAAGTTTTTCTAAAACTGCATGTTTATATGCTAGTGTTGGTTTAATAACAGCCCCTTTAATAACACAGTCATCCTGGTAAATTACCAGAATGACTTCACTGGTAAATACACAAACGTGCCGTTCACACAAGCAACAGTGTTTCATCTTTTTAACTGCAATTTTTCATTTACACATTAATACCAAATACCAGTAAACTCTGTGATGTCATTAACTGTGAGCTGCTGTGACGCCGCTGGTGTCGTGTCTGATAACATGACGGATTTGACATTCTGTCTGAATGAAAACTGTCTGAATTCATGCAGCTGCTCTTGACTCAATGACATCATATTAGACAAACATCTCTGCTTTGCTGTCTGTAAACAGCTCAGAGCAAACACATCATCTGAAAGAGACTGATGTCACACTGAGATCTGTAACAGTGTTTCTCAATCAGGGCACCGGGGCCACTAGAGGGCCTCAACAAACTTCTAGAGGGGCCTCAAAATGACTTAAAATGATTTAACATAAGACAAACAAGCATTAATGACATGATTTTACAGTCATTGTAGATTTAAGTAAGTTTTCTATAAACACTTTTGCTCTTCCTGTGATATGACTGACTTCTCTGGTAACATTTAGTTGTTGATTTTGTTCATGAATTGATCATTATAAACTATCAATTTCATTTGCTCCATTCAATCGCTCGATGTACATAACAATTGATTTATGATTTTATGATTAAGTCTCATAGTGAAATGACAGTGACACTGAACGCAGTCTGACAGCTCTCATAGATCTGAAACTGTGTAGAATGATGAACTTCTGTCATTTGTGTTTGTATTATTAGTCTGAACTTTCCGCTGCTTTCTATCAGTGATGTCAGAATGTCAATGTGTGATGTCATCAATGAATCAGATTGAATCACCTTCAGTTTGTCCAGAGTGAATGTTTGAAATCAACACTGTAAAGAAGAAAGAGAAACTGATTACAGTCTGAACATGAAGCTGATAAACATCAGTGTGTAAAATACATTCATTTATACATCCTGTTGTTTCTGTATATAGAAATATCATCAGTGTTGTAACATGATAAAGACACACTCAACAGTGTAGCTAATGAAACATGTTTAACACATACAGACAGTGTCACATTCACATAAGATGCAGACTGCAGTCATGTTTATCTTCTATAAAAGCTGTTTTACTCTACACTGAGCTGAAAGACCCTCACTGCTGAGATCACACGACCCGCTGAATATTATTCTCTTAATCTCTGTAATCTCCACATCAACTGAGAAATAAATGACTCCTGCACTCATGATTGTGTGTGTGAAGAGGGTTTTTCTACAATAACAAACAATCAACAACTTCTGCTGTTGTGTGACGCTGCAGCCACACAGATAGATGTCACTATAAAGTCCTAAAACCTTCATCATATCAACCAGTGAAACAATCAGTAAAACATGAGTATTTATTTTCAGCAGTGTAACAACACTGAAACTCTCTCAGTAAGAACTTCAGTTTTACTTCAGGTGTAGAGCACATTACATTACATTTATTCATTTAAAAGACGCTTTTATCCAAAGCCACAAGAACCAACAAGTCTAGAGTAACAAAACACTTCAGGATTTAAATCTCTGTATTTTTCATCATTTGAAATATTCTGTCTTTGCTTATGGTGGTTCATTTCTGCTGCAAGATTATTTAAAGCCAATCATGTGAACCTAAATGTCATGTGACTAATGATTGTAGACAGGAAATGACATCATGACAGCTCTGATTGGCTGACAGTAACACACACCAAACACGTGCACAGTCTACAGAAATGTATTAAAATATTGAAGGTTTAAATACTGATTGTGAAAGATGCTCTGAGCATCAGATGATGTAGTTATGATCTCCACCAGCAGGAGTTAACAGAGTCATGATAACCAGCAAAACTTTGATCCCTGCAGTAAACTAATACTGACAAACATTCAGACTTCACTGATATAGTGTTGAGATGTTTAATATATTCTAGTGAAAAATGAAATAGTGCCAGAGGAAACAGGTTTAATACAGAAAAAAAGAAAAACAATCATTTCTTTTTTGCAAATGAATAAACAGCTCTAAACATTTTTCTTCCTCTTCAGTTAATGTGCGATTTTTATCACCTCACTTCACTGAATTCTGCTCAATCTGAAGATATTTCACAACTTTATTTTCTTTCAGTTACAGCTGCAGTGCTGTATAACAGAACGCTCACATTCAAACATACAGTAACGTGAACACAATGTATTACAGCTGTATCTCAAACTTCAGTGTGGAAAATGTTTGAACCAACAACATGAATGAAACCTACTGTCAACCAAACAGTCGTGTCCTATCCCAGTTCCTCACTGAATAAACATGATTTAAATTGCTCTAAAACACTTTCTAGAGACTTCAGCACCTGTTTACCTTTTACACAAACAACTACCACAGTGAAACAATCTCACCTCAGCCACAGAATCATCTTCAGTGAACATTACACATCATCTCATGCTGCTGTTTGTGCTGTTTACAGATTTTACTATCACACCAGATAAACTGATCTGAGAACAGCACACTGACCTCAAGACAACAGTCTGAGTTTCACATCACCCTCATTCATCTACAACATTTTTTTAAAACTTACTGCAGCATGAAAAGATTTAGTAAAAATACAGAGACAGTGAATCACTTGATCCTGAACACAATGTGACAGTAACTGATCTGCAGTCAGATACATAGAGAGAAGATAATACTCACAGAGCACTAGAGGAAGTGAACTGAGCTCCATACTGATGTACTGATGAGCAGCAGTTAAAGAAACAGTCTGTGATAAAGACTCAGCACTTCCTCTATAACACCATGTGCTGCATGAACGTTCTAGATCAAATCTACACATGAAGTGTCACTCTGACTTACATGCTTTTCTAAACGTTTGGTTTTGACTTTTTCATACATCCTCAAAGACTTTATTTATCATTAAATGCACATAATAATGGTGGCAGTGACAGTATTTATATTTGCTTAGTCACATACTAAATCGTTTGTCATGGACAGCTGATTAAAACTAAACTTGCAAATAAATCCTGTCACTTGCCAGCGATTAAGTAGATCTTTATTATTTTCTTACAACCACCTGAGCAGTTCTGAAAGTTCACCTCACGATCTACTATGAGGTACTATGAATGTGAGTTCTGATTCTGAGGAGGTTTTTGGAGATGTGCAGGACTATAAATAACTAGTTGCTGGTGACGTGATGTATCTTCAGTCAGAGTGTGAAGAGACACTCACACCAGCGGTTATCAGATCTCATCTGCACATCATCTGTGTTTCATGCACAAGTTTTCTGTGGTCTGGCATGAAACCTAAAACTATATCATATCACTGACTTAATGCCATTATAAAGTTATTGATCATACCGTAATGTTTTAATGTCTTACAGACTGTGTTGCCATTTAATAAACCTTTCTTAATGTCTTCATCTTTTAAGGCTGCAGGGAACAAAACAAGGCTGACTTGTGGCAAAAAATGAAAAACTCAATTTTACACTAGAAAGATTGAAAGATAAAAAGAAATATTTTTTAAAAAAACAAAAGAACTGATCATTGATTTCAGAAGGAATCAGACAGATCATCGGTCACTACAAATAAACGGTGACAGAGTGTTAAGCGTCTCCAGTTTTAGGTTCCTGGGCCTCCATATCACAGAAAATCTCACATGTACGGACAACACACACAAACTTACTGGTTAAAAAACAGCAACATCCTCTGAACTCTCAGGAGGGTATAATTGTACGTCTGTTAATATTTGATATATAGACTCGTAATTAAATTTAGTACCATTTCAGAAAGTGCACCCGAAATTCAGTTTATGTATCATGTATCATAAATAAATATAAGAATTATGTTAATGGTATTTGCTAAGAAACTGTTTGTGTGTCACGATTTCTGCTACAGATACGACTGACACCTCAGATCCTGCGGCCTGTTGAGGAGAGGTGAGCTGTTAGCAGAGGTGAGCAGTCTTAAGCAGGTAAGAAGAACCACAGAGGCTAATGAAGCGCGTTTGGTGCTATATAAAAATATTACAGGATACGTTTAAAAATGAGAAAACAATTCAAATTATTTAGTAAGATTAACTACAGGACAAACACACATAATATTCTTATTTGTAAATAAGGAAACTAGTGAACGACTGTTGTTCATCTCACACTGAAGCAAAAGTGACGGATTGCAGCTTTAACATCTCCAGTGAGAAAATGAAAGTGTCGCAGGAGAAAAGTGAGGAAGTCCATCATCCTCCAGCTCAAAACTCGTGTGATGTGAAGCGCTTTATTTACATGTGAAAGAAATAGAGACAAAGACACGAACAAGATAAAACGTCACACTTCTTACCTTCCCCAAAAGAAACGCAACAGTGTGAATAAAGAGCGGAGAGAAATCACAGCGACCTCTAGTGTGTGAAGTCTTATAACATCTTCATCACTGTTCCGGCTGTCTGTCTGTCTGCTCGTCTGTCTGTCCTCGTCTCTTCTCTTCCTTTCACTTTCACTTCCGCCGTCCCCTTTGACCCGTGACGTCACCTCCTGCCCACCAATCGCGTCTCTCCTCTCTGTATAAAAGAGGACGCCGAGCCGCCCGCAGCAGCTTTGATGGCGATATTGTGTGTTCATGTAGTTTTGTGTTGTATTCATTGGTGAGCGTGTGTGTGCTTGTGTTGTCTTGTGTCTCTGCCTCATATCTGTGCATTTCTTCCTCGTTTTGTGTCATTTGTTTGTCTCTGGTGGAAAGAGGAGAGGTGAGGACACACATTGTGTCACACGCAGCTGTATCTTCTGTATTAGACACACTAGGTGAGGCTTTTATTACTTACACAGTGTCGTTTAGTGAGGCGGGTGTCACCTGTTTACTGACATTTATTTCAGGCTTTATTGTTCATGTTACAGCCCCACACCAACATCAGCTATTGACATACAGCTGCATATTCTCATACACTGATCAGCTGATGTCATGAGTCCATTATATGTGAAGAAACATGTTGAATCTGTCATTAAAATGGATGAAATTGTTCTATGAACGAGACACACATCAATAATAAATGATTCACTGCTGCATTCACATGTGAGTGTCACTCCTTGTTATTGACTGCAGGTGTCAGTAAAACTCACCATCACAACACATTCATATCAGACTGATGTTTCATCTTCTCTCACTGCAGACTCACATTGATCTTCAACAGATGAGCTGATAACTGTTAAATACAGACAAAAACCATCTCAGCTGTTAACTGAGTTTAATAAACATATTATAATGCAGTAAATCTGAACCACAACAAACAACATGAGAGACTTTGGTGTGGGCGCACCCTAGCAACCACCAAGGAAACCTTAGCAATCAAATACCAATGCTTTAAAAACCGGTCAGGAAATCATAGCAACACCCTGTTGTGTAATGTGGTGAAGTACCAGCACCAGCATTTTATATTAATATTTGATATTTATGTAATAAGAAACAACAATAGTGACATTTGCTTTATTAAGCTCCACTGAATATTGAAATGAATGAATTGGCATCATTACACCTGTAGGTGTAGATCTGTGAGTGTTTGAGGATCATCAGTGTAGCAGCTGCTTCATCTTCTGCTCCTCCACTGTTGTTGTTTTCTTCATTCAGGTCAGCAGGTGGAGAACAGCTTCATGTGTCGTCACAAAGACCATCAGGATGAGACGTGAGTGTTCAGTGACTGCAGGAGTCAAACCCTCAACTGCAGGATCTTAATAAACACAAACCGCATCTACAGGACCTGACACTGAAGTCATGATCTCATCTCACTAGAGTGAACGTTCATTCTTCCAGTCTGCTGGAAGGGATTCAGAAGGCACTGGAATTTTCCTGAATCCAGTGTCATATCTACTGGAAATATCTGTCCTTCAACAGCCTGTCTGTGATCCTGTAGCAGTGAGAATAACCACATCATCAGTAATCATGTTTGTTCAGTAATAAACACTCAGAATTCAAGTGTATCTGTCCTACAGCGACTTCACTGATGAAGATGAGCAGAAGAGCTGCAGTGCTCAACATCCTGATTTCCTCTCAGATGTTCTGATGAAGATCAGCCAGAATGAATTTACTGCAGATGCTGCGAGACTAAATGTTGAATTAGTATCAAATATATCACAACAGTCTTTTAATAAAGTTTTGCATGTGTGTAACATCTACATGATCTGAATGCAGAAAATAAAAACTACAAGTTCAATCAGTGAAAGGTTAAAATTTTATTCCTATAAAAGCACATGATGAGAAAACAGTTTTGAGCTGAACTGTGATACTAGAAACACATTAAAATAATGGAGAAAAACATTGTGAACAATAAAGAATGCACACATTTCCACTACACAACTGCACAAACATAATACACCATACACAACATGTTACTTATTACTGTATTTCTTAAAAACATTTTGTGCCTTATTAGCATAGAAAAGATAGAAAAACTGTCAGGTATAAAACTAAACCATGAGAATTACAGTGAGTTTAAGGAGAAACACTTTACTGCTGTAGCTCATAGCCTATAATATGACATATTAACATATATGTTATATTTAATATTATATATTAGGTCACCTTGCATGTTTAATAATTATAGTTCCACTAGATTAAAACACACATGAAAACGTATTAAAATATAATCAAACTTCATGATAAAACTTCAGCACTAGTTAAAGCTAAACTCTTAAAGACACTGAACCCGTTAGCAGAGCATTAAAAGATTTGTTAATACACTAGATATGATTGATGATTAAGTCTGATAATAATAATAATAATATCTTAAGTATTATAGTTCAGTTTTCTGACATGTTTTTATCTCTTTGTTGTTTTTGTCTGTTTCTGGTCTTTTATTTAATCTGAGAGTAAATCACATCATTAAATCCAGAAGCAACATCTGAAAAAAAAATGCAAAATTCTGAAATGAATCTGAATCATCCAATATTTCATGTAATTCTGTGATACTGAATGATGCGTGTAGATGCTGTTTTCACGTGTTACTCTTGAATTGTGCTGTTGTGTGTTTATTGTTTTATCTCACCTTGATCTTCTCCCTTCTTCAGTTTCCCTGAAAATACCAAGAGTTGAGAAGCTTCATTAGAAACAACCTTCAGTTCTTTTCTATCACAATTAGCTCCAGCTGTGGGAAATTTGGTGTGAAATGTCAGTTACTGCATATGAACGTCTTGTTTACAGAACTGTTGTATAAAAGCAGCTCACAGTGGTGCTGTTGTAGTAAATATCAGCACTGCTCTAATTCATCATGTTATTGAATCATGAGATTATTAAGTGTGATGTTGTCCTCATGTTATCTGTCTTCTGTTCATCATGTGGAAGATCTGTGATGATCAGAAGTTCTGCTTCACCTTTCTTCTCTTTCTTTCTCTTCAGCTCTTTCTGAGGCTTCAGTTCAATCTCAGCATAGGTGAGATCAGCCGCTTCACTTACATTGTCTACAATGAAGAATAAAGACATGAGGAAGACGTTTCTCCTCCCACTGTGTGATGTCACTCTTCTAGTTTTTCTACCTTTGTTCTATAGTTTCTTTGTCTTGAAGTTGATTTGTGAATACATGTCATCACTTGAGCTCTTCACAGTCACTGCTGAAGGAAGATTTGAACCTTATGATGAGAAATACATTAGGACATCATAAGAAATACATTATATGACATCATTATGTTACCTGTGCTTGTGTCTTTATTATCTGTAGCATCAACAGCATCATAAATATGTTCAGTTCCTGTAATGAATGAAAAACATTAATGAATAAAGATATTATTTATCAAAACTGTCTTACATGTTGATACTGACTGAAAAGTTAAAACATTAATTTAAATATTTCATATGTTTATAAATCTATGCGGTCTCTTCCCATATAAAACTTGTCGCAATGCAGGACTGCTGTGGATGGTTGCCAGAGTGTTGCTATGAGGATGTAAAGCTGATCTGGGTGTTTTTAGCATGTTGCTATGCAGTTACTAGGGTGTTGTGGGTGTGTGTTAGGATGTCATTCTAAAAGCAGATTTCTGGCACTGATCATGAGGACTTGAGACTCACCAGACTGAAGTGGAGTGTATCCAGATTGAGTCTGATTCTGCTCTGATGTCTGACTGATGTTCTGCTGTGGACTGACAGCAGAGAGAGACTCTGATCCTTCACCTGCTCAAACACACAACAGCTTTAAGAGTGTTCACTTTAGAGTGTCAAGATTTTACGATTTTTATGATTTGATGAAGACACAAGAACTGAAGATCATAATATTTCAAATGAAATTTAATTTAAAGAATTAAAATCAGCAGTGATGCAGTGAGTGTCTGTTAGATGTTTAGATTCAGTCTGTCTTTGGATAGATGCTCTGATGTTACTTTATCAGTCTTCACCTTGTTTAAAATAACATCATATAAACTACATTTAAATGTTGTCTTGAGATTTGTTTCGCACAAGACATTTAGTTGTCTGATTGTACATGAAACCGTGCTGGGACAGTATTTAACATCATAAAAACTACAATCTTTAAATGTTTGTCAGTGTAAATGTGTCATTAATCACATTGAATTCTAGAAGAACAGAAGATCTGAACCTTTGTGCTTTTTGTAGCACCTCAACAGGACCAAGAAGAAAATGATGAAAAACATGATGCTCAGTCCAACAGCCAGTCCAGCTATCAGACCACGAGACGGTGAAGCTGGAGAAGCAGAGAAATGTTCTTATACAATTACTGTTACACAGGATTGGTGGGATTCAAAATGACAGCTTAAGCTACAAATAAAAACACTGAACTTAAGTGCCACCTGTAAGCAGATCTTCTCAAGAGGAAAGAAGTGTCAGAAAGTTTGAGAAAACACCAAGTTGAGATCAACAGGTGAGTGCATCACTGTTTTTATTTAGACTTTAATTCACTGATCAATGCACATAACTTATGAACAGCAGGGGAATAAAACACATTCAGATCATCAGCTTCTCTGAGTCTTTATTACAGTAATGACTGACCTTTAACAGAGAGAGTCACATGATCACTCTCCTGTGAGGATGAAGGTCTTCCATCTCTCTCTCCTCTACACCAGAACTGATCCTGATCAGATTCAGTAACTCCACTGATAGTGAGATTGTCTCTGTTTACAGTGTAACGCTCAGAGTTCAACACTTCAGTTCTGTGTTTATACCACTGATATCTCCAGTCACTGTTATGATCCTCTATCTCACACTTCAGAGTGACTGTCTCTCCAGTGAACACAGATCTGTCTGGTTTTACACTCACTGTAGCTGCAGGTAAATCTGAGGAAAGTAGAAAATTAAGTTATAAAACTCTTGTTGACTCTTTCATGAAACAGGAGAGCAAATTAAGGCATGATTACAAGTGAAACAGTTACTGAATGAAACAAGAGGGCGGGGCCAAGACATGACACACAGAAAACAAACATGAGCCTTGTGCTTCCACAATGAACACAACAAAACACACAAGTGATGAGAGAAGACACAGAGCATGAGTTCAGATCCTGACACTCTTGTTCTAGTCTTGGTTTTTGTTCATGGTGTCAGGATAATGATACATGATCTAGTGAGCTGGACCTTAATCTTGTAGGATCGGCAAACACATCGTTTGAATCTTCCCGTTGAGCTAATTCTTTTTGGTGCAGTCAGGATTGCTTAGTTCGACTGAATACATTATAGTGGATTTATCATATATAAAAAAATAAGAGCAAAATCATAATAAAGGGTAAATGTAGGTAGTGTTTTTATATTCTAAATAATCATTTAAATATAATGGTGATGAAGGAAAACAAAGATTGTTGTATTATCCATTAATTTAGTCAATTAGTGACTAAAAATGACTCAGTTCAGCAGTATTTTGGTCTAATGCAACTGATTATGTATGTAATATTTCTGATAATAAACACAAACAGAATGATTCTGTCCTCATTCATCATTTTACAGTTTTACAGTAACACTGATATTAAACTCACCCGTCACAGTGAGATAAACAGAAGAGCTTGACTGTGAAGTTTGTGGTCTTCTGTGTATCTCTGCTGTACACCAGAAGTGATCCTGATCAGATTCAGTAACTGCACTGATAGTGAGAGTGTCTCTGTTTACAGTGTAACGCTCAGAGTTCAACACTTTAGTTGTGTCTATATACCACTGATATCTCCAGTCACTGTAATGATCCTCTATCTCACACTTCAGAGTGACTGTCTCTCCAGTGAACACAGATCTGTCTGGTTTTACACTCACTGTAACTGCAGGTAAAGCTGTAAAGATAATTCAATATTTACTCAGAGTTTAACACACACAATGTATAAACAACATTGAGCTGCACACGTTCAAAATGTATCAAACCATAAACCATCAAACATAACACATGAACACAACATCTGTAATATGTGCATTTACAGAATATATTTATTCTGGACTAGTCAATTGTCTCTGTAATGTTTTACATATTTTGACTATATTTTGTATTTATTACGTGTGCTGCTGCTGTATTTGGATCTTTTGAAGGTTTATTTACTAGATGTTGAAATCTGTGAATGATTTAGGTTTATTTTCTGTTATGAATTATGAATGTTGATTATTTGTATTTGTTGATTATGTGATGAATGAGATTTATATGCATCTAGTGTAAAGAAACTGTAACTAAATCCAGCTAGCTTTAGAAATATTAAAAATCCCACATCATTCATGTCAACACATTTGTGATTTGTATATGTTTGTTGAATTTATTGTGTAAGTAATGTGTTGTGTTTATGTGTTGTTTTTGGTCTCTCTCTGAAAAAGATCAAGAAACTAACCTGGTAAACTGCAGGTTAAAATAAATCAACTGTGTCATGATGAGTTGAGTATTACTGTATATGACTGTATGATGAACAGATAAAGAGTCACCTGATACTGTCAGTGTAACTTCATCACTGCTGTGTGAGGATCCTCTGCTCTCTGTTCCTCTACAGGTGTATTTACCTGTGTGAGACTCATCAACAGATCTGATTGTGTAAATCTGTTCTTCACTGACAGTGTGAACTGAATTATCTTTATACCAGCTGTAGTGCCAGAGTCCTCCTCCATTGATGACACATGTGAGAGTGACACTTTCTCCTCTGAATACACGTCCATCAGGCTGTACAGACACTCCAGCTTTTGGTCTTTCTGTACAATCACAACAATTCACACTCAAAATACTGTCAGATTCTGTATGAACAGTTACTTGATTGTAAAACAACTGCTGCATCATATTACTGCTTTAACCTTTATATCTGTAACTGTCACTTATTAAAGTGTCTTTAAAAACATTCATTGTGTTTTCAGATCAGTGTATAATGTGAGTACAATACTTGCCCTCTACTGTCACTGTTATTGGGTCACTGTATTGTGTGTAATAATAGGTGTATCTTCCTCTTCTGGCTCTGCACTTGTATTCTCCTCCATCAGACACTCGCACTGAACTGATTGTTTTAGTTCCTGAAGCTTCAACAGATTCAGGGTTTTGTGTTTTGGTGAAGAGAAACGTCCATCCAGTGGACTGATGCACGTCACAGATCAGAGTAACTGTGTCTCCAGTGAACACTGAACTCTGTGGCTGAACACTCAGAGCTGGTTTGATATCTGTCAATATAACATCAATGATAGAATATTATAGTTAGTATAGTATACTATAGATAGTATAATAGTTTATATGCTAGTTTTGGTTTAATAAAAGCACTTTTAATAACACAGTCATCCTGGTAAATTACCAGAATGACTTCACTGGTAAATACACAAATGTGTTTCTTTTTTTTACTGGTAATATTTCATTTACACATCAATAACAAATACCAGTAAACTCTGTGATGTCATTAACTGTGAGCTGCTGTGACGCCGCTGGTGTCGTGTCTGATAACATGACGGATTTGACATTCTGTCTGAATGAAAACTGTCTGAATTCATGCAGCTGCTCTTGACTCAATGACATCATATTAGACAATCATCTCTGCTTTGCTGTCTGTAAACAGCTCAGAGCAAACACATCATCTGAAAGAGACTGATGTCACACTGAGATCTGTAACAGTGTTTCTCAATCAGGGCACCGGGGCCACTAGAGGGCCTCAACAAACTTCTAGAGGGGCCTCAAAATGACTTAAAATGATTTAACATAAGACAAACAAGCATTAATGACATGATTTTACAGTCACTGTAGATTTGAGTAAGTTTTCTATAAACACTTTTGCTCTTCCTGTGATATGACTGACTTCTCTGGTAACATTTAGTTGTTGATTTTGTTCATGAATTGATCATTATAAACTATCAATTTAATTTGCTCCATTCAATCACTCGATGTACATAACAATTGATTTATGATTTTATGATTAAGTCTCATAGTGAAATGACAGTGACACTGAACGCAGTCTGACAGCTCTCATAGATCTGAAACTGTGTAGAATGATGAACTTCTGTCATTTGTGTTTGTATTATTAGTCTGAACTTTCCGCTGCTATCTATCAGTGATGTCAGAATGTGAATGTGTGATGTCATCAATGAATCAGATTGAATCACCTTTAGTTTGTTCAGAGTGAATGTTTGAAATCAACACTGTAAAGAAGAAAGAGAAACTGATTACAGTCTGAACATGAAGCTGATAAACATCAGTGTGTAAAATACATTCATTTATACATCCTGTTGTTTCTGTATATAGAAATATCATCAGTGTTGTAACATGATAAAGACACACTCAACAGTGTAGCTAATGAAACATGTTTAACACATACAGACAGTGTCACATTCACATAAGATGCAGACTGCAGTCATGTTTATCTTCTATAAAAGCTGTTTTACTCTACACTGAGCTGAAAGACCCTCACTGTTGAGATCACACGACCCGCTGAATATTATTCTCTTAATCTCTGTAATCTCCACATCAACTGAGAAATAAATGACTCCTGCACTCATGATTGTGTGTGTGAAGAGGGTTTTTCTACAATAACAAACAATCAACAACTTCTGCTGTTGTGTGACTGAATGACTGAATGACTGAAGTAACACACTGATCTCTCTATTCATCTACAACACAACATATACACTTCAGTCTCACACACATACACATCATCAGAAACACAAAACTGAATGACTGAAGTAACACACTGATCTCTCTTATTCACCTACAACACAACAGATACACTTCAGTCTCACACACACATATCATCAGAAAAAAACTGAATGACTGAAGTAACACACTGACTCTCTCATTCATCTACAACACAACAGATACACTTCAGTCTCAAACACACATCATCAGAAACACAAAACTGAATGACTGAAGTAACACACTGACTTTCTCATTCATCTACAACACAACAGATACACTTCAGTCTCACACACACATCATCAGAAATACAAAACTGAATGACTGAAGTAACACACTGATCTCTCTCATTCACCTACAACACAACAGATACACTTCAGTCTCACACACACATCATCAGAAACACAAAACTGAATGACTGAAAGTAACACACTGATCTATCTCATTCATCTACAACACAATGGATACACTTCAGTCTCACACACACATCATCAGAAACACAAAACTGAATGACTGAAGTAACACACTGATCTCCTTCATGCATCTACAGCACAACAGATACACTTCAGTCTCACACACACATCATCAGAAACACAAAACTGAATGACGAAGTAACACACTGATCTCTCTCATTCACCTAAAACACAACAGTTACACTTCAGATCTTACACACACATCATCATCAGAAACACAAAACTGAATGACTGAAGTAACACACTGATCTCTCTCATTCATCTACAACACAACAGAACACTTCAGTCTCACACACACATCATTCACATATATCATGAGCTAAATTTTAAAACTCTGACTGCAGCATGAAACGATTTCGTAAAAATACAGAGACAGTGAATCACTTGATCCTGAACACAATGTGACAGTAACTGATCTGCAGTCAGATACACAGAGAGAAGATAATACTCACAGAGCACTAGAGGAAGTGAACTGAGCTCCATACTGATCTACTGATGAGCAGCAGTTAAAGAAACAGTCTGTGATAAAGACTCAGCACTTCCTCTATAACACCATGTGATAAATAAAGACTTGGTTTTAGTGGGTAAGAACCACCACAGAGGCTAGAAGCGTGTTTGGTGTTATATTCAAACATTATAGGAAAATTAGAAAATTATTTAAAAATTAGAAAAGTTTTATTATTATTCTGTAATGTTAACAACAGGACAAACACCCACTACACGAAACAAATGCTTGACCACACCATCCGCTTTGAAATGTTTTTACAATTCAACCAATGATTACAAGCACATACTATTGGTTGTACAATAGTATTCTGATGTAAATAAAAAAACATTTATGCTGGAAGTAGCGAGAAATACTAAATAAAAAAGAAAATAGTGAACGACTTTTGTTCTTCTCACACTGGTTAATTCCACAGAACTGAAACTAATGAGCTCACCTCCATCTGTCTCTGTTGAGAGATGTAGCTGTGAAAATAATACTGATGACTACACGTTTAAGAATAAAGGTGTGAAAGAGACGTCAATGAAAAACCTGTGACATCTATGAAAGCTTCTCTTGCACAAAAGATTCATTAGATCATGAAAAGAAAACATATTCTTCTATAAATCTTTCACTAAAAATTAGATTCAGTCTGTAACTTCTCCTGCAATATTTGTTCTACAGATGATTGACATCTCAGATCCTGCGGCCTGTTGAGGAGAGGTGAGCTGTTAGCAGAGGTGAGCAGTCTTAAGCAGGTAAGAAGAACCACAGAGGCTAATGAAGCACGTTTGGTGCTATATAAAAATATTACAGGATACGTTTAGAAATGAGAAAACAATTCAAATTATTTAGTAAGATTAACTACAGGACAAACACACATAATATTCTTATTTGTAAATAAGGAAACTAGTGAGCGACTGTTGTTCTTCTCACACTGGTTAATTCCACAGAACTGAAACTAATGAGCTCACCTCCGTCTGTCTCTATTGAGAGATGTAGCTGTGAAAATAACACTGATGACACCTTTAAAAATAAAGGTGTGAAAGGAAATAACCTACAAACTGCATAGCAACTCACTAAAAGCCACTTAGCAACCACAGACAAAACCACGTCACCCTGGAAGAAAGTTTCCTATACAAAAGTTTCAGAACATCATAAAGATCCCAAAAACGTTTCAGGCAACAAGGCCACAAATCGCATCTTAAAGGTGCAACCCGTAACTTATCAGTTATTAAATCAGTTATTGAGCAAGTACATGACAGATCAGAGTTCAACACTTTCTGCTTACCTCACCCGATTAAACGTGAGTTTATCATAATAATGATTTATAATGTGAGCTGTCGGGTCCGATTTTGTGCTAAACGTCAGTCTGACGTCATTCATCTGCGTCTTTGTATGACGTCATTAAAGAAAGAAAAATCCGGCCGCTATATCACGTGTGTGGGAGCTGAAGATAGTGGAGCCTGAAGTGAAATAAGTGCGAAAGTAACTTGTGTTTTATATCTGAAACAGAAATGAGCACAGACGAAGCAAAAGTGACGGATTGCAGCTTTAACATCTCCAGTGAGAAAATGAAAGTGTCGCAGGAGAAAAGTGAGGAAGTCCATCATCCTCCAGCTCAAAACTCGTGTGATGTGAAGCGCTTTATTTACATGTGAAAGAAATAGAGACAAAGACACGAACAAGATAAAACGTCACACTTCTTACCTTCCCCAAAAGAAACGCAACAGTGTGAATAAAGAGCGGAGAGAAATCACAGCGACCTCTAGTGTGTGAAGTCTTATAACATCTTCATCACTGTTCCGGCTGTCTGTCTGTCTGCTCGTCTGTCTGTCCTCGTCTCTTCTCTTCCTTTCACTTTCACTTCCGCCGTCCCCTTTGACCCGTGACGTCACCTCCTGCCCACCAATCGCGTCTCTCCTCTCTGTATAAAAAGAGGACGCCGAGCCGCCCGCAGCAGCTTTGATGGCGATATTGTGTGTTCATGTAGTTTTGTGTTGTATTCATTGGTGAGCGTGTGTGTGCTTGTGTTGTCTTGTGTCTCTGCCTCATATCTGTGCATTTCTTCCTCGTTTTGTGTCATTTGTTTGTCTCTGGTGGAAAGAGGAGAGGTGAGGACACACATTGTGTCACACGCAGCTGTATCTTCTGTATTAGACACACTAGGTAAGGCTTTTATTACTTACACAGTGTCGTTTAGTGAGGCGGGTGTCACCTGTTTACTGACATTTATTTCATGCTTTATTGTTCATGTTACAGCCCCACACCAACATCAGCTATTGACATACAGCTGCATATTCTCATACACTGATCAGCTGATGTCATGAGTCCATTATATGTGAAGAAACATGTTGAATCTGTCATTAAAATGGATGAAATTGTTCTATGAACGAGACACACATCAATAATAAATGATTCACTGCTGCATTCACATGTGAGTGTCACTCCTTGTTATTGACTGCAGGTGTCAGTAAAACTCACCATCACAACACATTCATATCAGACTGATGTTTCATCTTCTCTCACTGCAGACTCACATTGATCTTCAACAGATGAGCTGATAACTGTTAAATACAGACAAAAACCATCTCAGCTGTTAACTGAGTTTAATAAACAGTGTAGCAGCTGTAGCAGCAGTATAGCAGCTGCTTCATCTTCTGTTCCTCCACTGTTGTTGTTTTCTTCATTCAGGTCAGCAGGTGGAGAACAGCTTCATGTGTCGTCACAGAGACCATCAGGATGAGACGTGAGTGTTCAGTGACTGCAGGAGTCAAACCCTTAACTGCAGGATCTTAATAAACACAAACCGCATCTACAGGACCTGACACTGAAGTCATGATCTCATCTCACTAGAGTGAACGTTCATTCTTCCAGTCTGCTGGAAAGGATTCAGAAGGCACTGGAATTTTCCTGAATCCAGTGTCATATCTACTGAAAATATCTGCTCTTCAACAGCCTGTCTGTGATCCTGTAGCAGTGAGAGTAACTTCACATCATCAGTAATCATGTTTGTTCAGTAATAAACACTCAGAATTCAAGTGTATCTGTCCTACAGCAACATCACTGATGAAGATGAGCAGAAGAGCTGCAGTGCTCAACATCCTGATTTCCTCTCAGATGTTCTGATGAAGATCAGCCAGAATGAATTTACTGCAGATGCTGCGAGACTAAATGTTGAATTAGTATCAAATATATCACAACAGTCTTTTAATAAAGTTTTGCGTGTGTGTAACATCTACATGATCTGAATGTAGAAAATAAAAACGTTCAATCGGTGAAAGGTTACAATTTTATTTCTATAAAAGCACATGATGAGAAAACAGTTTTGAGCTGAACTGTGATACTAGAAACACATTAAAATAATGGAGAAAAACATTGTGAACAATAAAGAATGCACACATTTCCACTACACAACTGCACAAACATAATACACCATACACAACATGTTACTTATTACTGTATTTCTTAAAAACATTTTGTACTTTATTAGGATAGAAAAGATAGAGAAACTGTCAGGTATAAAACTAAACCATGAGAATCACAGTGAGTTTAAGCAGAAACACTTTACTGCTGTAGCTCATAGCCTATAATATGACATATATTAACATATATGTTATATTTAATATGATATATTAGGTCACCTGGCATGTTTTTTGATAATTACAGTTCCACTAGATTAAAACACACATGAAAACGTATTAAAATATAATCAAACTTCATGATAAAACTCCAGAACTTAGTTAAAGCTAAACTCTTAAAGATACTGAACTCCTGTTAGTAAAGCATTATAAGATTCATATCTAATTATTTAATAGAGATGATTGATAATTAAGTCTAATAATAATAATAATAATAATATCTTACGTTCATATTTGATGCTTCATAGTATCATAAGTTCAGTATTATATATGTTTGTATTTCTTTGTTGTTTTTGTCTCCTCTGGTCTTTTATTTAATCTGAGCGTAAGTCACATCATTAAATCCAGAAGCAACATCTGAAAAAAATGCAAAATTCTGAAATGAATCTGAATCATCCAATATTTCATGTTATTCTGTGATACTGAATGATGCGTGTAGATGCTGTTTTCACATGTTACTCTTGAATTGTGCTGTTGTGTGTTTATTGTTTTATCTCACCTTGATCTTCTCCCTTCTTCAGTTTCCCTGAAAATACCAAGAGATGAGAAGCTTCATTAGAAACAACCTTCAGTTCTTTTCTATCACAATTAGCTCCAGCTGTGGGAAATTTGGTGTGAAATGTCAGTTACTGCATATGAACGTCTTGTTTACAGAACTGTTGTATAAAAGCAGCTCACAGTGGTGCTGTTGTAGTGAATATCAGCACCGCTCTAATTCATCATGTTATTGAATCATGAGATTATTAAGTGTGATGTTGTCCTCATGTTATCTGTCTTCTGTTCATCATGTGATCAAGATCTGTGATGATCAGAAGTTCTGCTTCACCTTTCTTCTCTTTCTTTCTCTTCAGCTCTTTCTGAGGCTTCAGTTCAATCTCAGCATAGGTGACATCAGCCGTTCCACTTACATTGTCTACAATGAAGAATAAAGACATGAGGAAGACGTTTCTCCTCCCACTGTGTGATGTCACTCTTCTAGTTATTCTACCTTTGTTCTTGAGGTTCTTTGTCTTGAAGTTGATTTGTGAATACATGTCATCACTTGAGCTCTTCACAGTCACTGCTGAAGGAAGATTTGAACCTTAGAAAGTTCCAAGGTTTCTTCTTAATGAAACATCATGAAAAATACATTATATGACATCATGAGAAATACATTATGAGACATCATTATGTTACCTGTGCTTGTGGCTTTATTATCTGTAGCATCAACAGCATCATAAATATGTTCAGCTCCTATAAAAGATAATATAAAGATATTATATAAAGATATTATTTATCAAAACTGTCTTACATGTTAATACTGACTGAAAAATGAAAACACAAAGTTAAATATTTCATATGTTTATAAATCTATGCGGTCTCTTCCCGTATAAAATTTGTGCAATGCAAGACTGCTGTGGATGGTTACCAGGGTGTTGCTATGAGACTTCAAAATCAGTAGTCTAAAGGCTTTAGCATGTTGCTATGCAGTTACTAGGGTGTTTTGGACGTGTGTTAGGATGTCATTCTAAAAGCAGATTTCTGGCACTGATCATGAGGACTTGAGGCTCACCAGACTGAAGTGGAGTGTATACAGATTCACTCTGATTCTGCTCTGATGTCTGACTGATGTTCTGCTGTGGACTGACAGCAGAGAGAGACTCTGATCCTTCACCTGCTCAAACACACAACAGCTTTAGGAATATTTTTTATCACTTTAAAGTTTTAATGAAAAGAAAAGCTTCATATTAACATACGTTTGACAACATTGTTCTTAATCATAAGACACAGAACTCTCACATATTAAATGTGAAGTTTGTCATTTCTGTGCCTCTAGCAGCACAAATAAAGAATCTGTCACTGTTTGGACAAAGTCATCAACAGAAGAATGACATCACTGCATGAAGATGTTTTATGAGAGTTTTACATTTTCATGATAAATTACTCATTAATCTGAGTGTGTAGTAGAGCTCATCTCTGAGATATCAACAATCTAACATGATGAGACTGGAAATGAAGATCAGGATATTCAAAATAAAATCTATGATTTCCACAAAAAATGTTCATTTGTTTCTGTATATTAGACTGCGGTAGGAGACAGTATTAGAACATCACAAATAATAAAACTTCACCTTTAAACATTTATCAGTGTAAATGTGTCATTAATCACATTGAATTCTAGAAGAACAGAAGATCTGAACCTTTGTGTTTTCTGTAGCACCTCAGCAGGATCAAGAAGAAAATGATGAAAAACAGGATGCTCAGTCCAACAGCCAGTCCAGCGATCAGACCACGAGACAGTGAAGCTGGAGAAGCAGAGAAATGTTCTTATACAATTAGTGTCACACAGGATTGGTGGGATTCAAAATGACAGCTTAAGCTAAAGAGGATTCCATAGACTTGACACCTTAAGAGGTACTTTCCATGAAAAAGAAAAATAATGTTAAATTATGACAAAGAAACTGATTAAATGTTTTCATTTACATACAATGCATTTCACCAAACTATAATAGTGATAGATAGATAGATAGATAGATAGATAGATAGATAGATAGATAGATAGATAGATAGATAGATAGATAGATAGATCTATCACTATTAAATATATTACAGAATATATTTATTCTGGACTAGTCAATTGTCTCTGTAATGTTTTACATATTTTGACTATATTTTGTATTTATTACGTGTGCTGCTGCTGTGTTTGGATCTTTGGAAGGTTTATTTACTAGATGTTGATGATTTACTAGATCCCACATCATTCATGTCAACACATTTGTGATTTGTATATGTCTGTTGATTTTATTGTGTAAGTACTGTGTTGTGTTTATGTGTTGTTTTTGGTCAGGTCTCTCTGAAAAAGATCAAGAAACTAACCTGGTAAACTGCAGGTTAAAATAAATCAACTGTGTCATGATGAGTTGAGTATTACTGTATATGACTGTATGATGAACAGATAAAGAGTCACCTGATACTGTCAGTGTAACTTCATCACTGCTGTGTGAGGATCCTCTGCTCTCTGTTCCTCTACAGGTGTATTTACCTGTGTGAGACTCATCAACAGATCTGATTGTGTAAATCTGTTCTTCACTGACAGTGTGAACTGAATTATCTTTATACCAGCTGTAGTGCCAGACTCCTCCTCCATTGATGACACATGTGAGAGTGACACTTTCTCCTCTGAATACACGTCCATCAGGCTGTACAGACACTCCAGCTTTTGGTCTTTCTGTACAATCACAACAATTCACACTCAAAAAACTGTCAAATAATGTCCTGCATTTCCTGTATCATTAAACTTCAGGTCAGTGTGCAAGGTGATGATGGGAGTACAGAAACTATTTTAGATTAAAGACTAAAATAACATTTAAACTGAATTTGTGTATTTCTCACTAAATGAATATATGCGCCCTCTAGTGTACAAACAGCACAAACTAGAGTCAATAGAAAATAAATGGCCAATGAATCAATATGTATTTTGGGGTCGAGCATGAGTGAGTATCTTACATTCAGCACTGGAATTTTGTACAAAAGTTAAATGTGTCGCTGCTGTTGTAGGATTTTAATACTAACATACTATATTGTACAATATAAACTTTATGTGACTGTTGTGTGTGTGATGCTATTTATAATAACCTCACAGCATTATTTTTTAAGTGTGAAACATTTCATAATGAGAACAGAACAAATCAAATGTCAAATCTCTACATCACTGAAATATAATGTTGATGAATGAAGAAGCTGAACAATCTGTCAAATAATGAGTTTAAAGTCTGAGTTCAGTGAATTATATCAGCAGTCATTAATCTAATACAACTGATCATGTATGTAATATTTCTGATAATAAACACAAACAGGATGATTCTGTCCTCATTCATCATTTTACAGTTTTACAGTAACACTGATATTAAACTCACCCGTCACACTGAGATAAACAGAAGAGCTTGACTGTGAAGTTTGTGGTCTTCTGTGCATCTCTGCTGTACACCAGAAGTAATCCTGATCTGAACGAGTAACTGCACTGATAGTGAGAGTGTCTCTGTTTACAGTGTAACGCTCAGAGTTCAACACTTGAGGTCTGTATGTATGCCACTGATATCTCCAGTCACTGTAATGATCCTCTATCTCACACTTCAGAGTGACTGTCTCTCCAGTGAACACAGATCTGTCTGGTTTTACACTCACTGTAACTGCAGGTAAATCTGTAAAGATAATTCAATATTTACTCAGAGTTTAACACACACAATGTATAAACCACATTGAGCTGCACACGTTCAAAATGTATCAAACCATAAACCATCAAACATAACACATGTACACAACATCTGTAATATGTGTATTTACAGAATATATTTATTCTGGACTAGTCAATTGTCTCTGTAATGTTTACATATTTTTACTATATTTTGTATTTATTACGTGTGCTGCTGCTGTGTTTGGATCTTTGGAAGGTTTATTTACTAGATGTTGAAGCCTGTGAATGATTTAGGTTTATTCTCTGTTATGAATTATGAATGTTGATTATTTGTATAAATACTAACATGACTGTACGATTGACTTGGTTATGTAATGAATGAGACTTACATGCATCTAGTGTAAAAAGAAAAGTGTAACTAAATCCAGCTAGCTTTAGAAATATTAAAAATCCCACATCATTCATGTCAACACATTTGTGATTTGTATGTTTGTTGATTTTATTGTGTAAGTAATGTGTTGTGTTTATGTGTTGTTTTTGGTCTCTCTCTGAAAAAGATCAAGAAACTAACCTGGTAAACTGCAGGTTAAAATAAATCAACTGTGTCATGATGAGTTGAGTATTACTGTATATGACTGTATGATGAACAGATAAAGAGTCACCTGATACTGTCAGTGTAACTTCATCACTGCTGTGTGAGGATCCTCTGCTCTCTGTTCCTCTACAGGTGTATTTACCTGTGTGAGACTCATCAACAGATCTGATTGTGTAAATCTGTTCTTCACTGACAGTGTGAACTGAATTATCTTTATACCAGCTGTAGTGCCAGACTCCTCCTCCATTGATGACACATGTGAGAGTGACACTTTCTCCTCTGAATACACGTCCATCAGGCGGTACAGACACTCCAGCTTTTAGTCTTTCTGTACAATCACAACAATTCACACTCAAAATACTGTCAAATAATGTCCTGCATTTCCTGTATCATTAAACTTCAGGTCAGTGTGCAAGGTGATGATGGGAGTACAAAAACTATTTTAGATTAAAGACTAAAATAACATTTTAACTGAATTTGTGCATTTCTCACTAAATGAATATATGCGCCCTCTAGTGTACAAACAGCACAAACTAGAGTCAATAGAAAATAAATGGCCAATGAATCAATATGTATTTTGGGGTTGAGCATGAGTGAGTATCTTACATTCAGCACTGGAATTTTGTGAAAAGTTAAATGTGTCGCTGCTGTTGTAGGATTTTAATACTAACATACTATATTGTACAATATAAACTATGTGACTGTTGTGTGTGTGATGCTATTTATAATAACCTCACAGCATTATTTTTAAAGTGAGAAACATTTCATAATGAGAACAGAAAAAATCAAATGTCAAATCTCTACATGTCACTGAAATATAATGTTGATGAATGAGGAAACTGAACAATCTGTCAAATAATGAGTTTAAAGTCTGAGTTCAGTGAATTATATCAGCAGTCATGAGTCTAATACAACTGATCATGTGTGTAATATTTCTGATAATAAACACAAACAGGATGATTCTGTCCTCATTCACCATTTTACAGTTTTACAGTAACACTGATATTAAACTCACCCGTCACACTGAGATTAACAGAAGAGTTTGACTGTGAAGTTTGTGGTCTTTCATCTCTCTCTCCTCTACATGAGAACCAACCCTGATCAGATTCAGTAACTGCACTGATAGTGAGAGAGTCTCTGTTTACAGTGTAACGCTCAGAGTTCAACACTTCAGTTGTGTTTTTATACCACTGATATCTCCAGTCACTGTAATGATCCTCTATCTCACACTTCAGAGTGACTGTCTCTCCAGTGAACACAGATCTGTCTGGTTTTACACTCACTGTAACTGCAGGTAAAGCTGTAAAGATAATTCAATATTTACTCAGAGTTTAACACACACAATGTATAAACAACATTGAGCTGCACACGTTCAAAATGTATCAAAGCATAAACCATCAAACATAACACATGTACACAACATCTGTAATATGTGCATTTACTGAATATATTTATTCTGGACTAGTCAATTGTCTCTGTAATGTTTTACATATTTTTACTATATTTTGTATTTATTACGTGTGCTGCTGCTGTGTTTGGATCTTTGGAAGATTTATTTACTAGATGTTGAAGCCTGTAAATGATTTGGGTTTATTTTCTGTTATGAATTATGAATGTTGATTATTTGTATAAATACTAACATGACTGTATAATTGATTTGGTTATGTGATGAATGAGATTTATATGCATCTAGTGTAAAGAAACTGTAACTAAATCCAGCTAGCTTTAAAAATATTAAAAATCCCACATCATTCATGTCAACACATTTGTGATTTGTATGTTTGTTGATTTTATTGTGTAAGTAATGTGTTGTGTTTATGTGTTGTTTTTGGTCTCTCTCTGAAAAAGATCAAGAAACTAACCTGGTAAACTGCAGGTTAAAATAAATCAACTGTGTCATGATGAGTTGAGTATTACTGTATATGACTGTATGATGAACAGATAAAGAGTCACCTGATACTGTCAGTGTAACTTCATCACTGCTGTGTGAGGATCCTCTGCTCTCTGTTCCTCTACAGGTGTATTTACCTGTGTGAGACTCATCAACAGATCTGATTGTGTAAATCTGTTCTTCACTGACAGTGTGAACTGAATTATCTTTATACCAGCTGTAGTGCCAGACTCCTCCTCCATTGATGACACATGTGAAAGTGACACTTTCTCCTCTGAATACACGTCCATCAGGCTGTACAGACACTCCAGCTTTTGGTCTTTCTGTAAAAATCGCAACAATTCATATATAAATTCATGTATAATTCAAGAATAAAAGTGCCAAATAATGTCTTGAACTGTGTGTATATTGTATCATATAAAATCATTAAAACATGAAATGTATTTTTAGAAAAACGTACATGTTTATATACTAGTGTTTATATACTAGTGATTGATCATTATAAACTATCAATTTAATTGTTCCATTCAATCACTCGATGTACATAACAATTGATTTATGATTTTATGATTAAGTCTCATAGTGAAATGACAGTGACACTGAACGCAGTCTGACAGCTCTCATAGATCTGAAACTGTGTAGAATGATGAACTTCTGTCATTTGTGTTTGTATTATTAGTCTGAACTTTCCGCTGCTTTCTATCAGTGATGTCAGAATGTCAATGTGTGATGTCATCAATGAATCAGATTGAATCACCTTTAGTTTGTCCAGAGTGAATGTTTGAAATCAACACTGTAAAGAAGAAAGAGAAACTGATTACAGTCTGAACATGAAGATGATAAACATCAGTGTGTAAAATACATTCATTTATACATCCTGTTGTTTCTGTATATAGAAATATCATCAGTGTTGTAACATGATAAAGACACACTCAACAGTGTAGCTAATGAAACATGTTTAACACATACAGACAGTGTCACATTCACATAAGATGCAGACTGCAGTCATGTTTATCTTCTATAAAAGCTGTTTTACTCTACACTGAGCTGAAAGACCCTCACTGTTGAGATCACACGACCCGCTGAATATTATTCTCTTAATCTCTGTAATCTCCACATCAACTGAGAAATAAATGACTCCTGCACTCATGATTGTGTGTGTGAAGAGGGTTTTTCTACAATAACAAACAATCAACAACTTCTGCTGTTGTGTGATGCTGCATCCACACAGATAGATGTCACTATAATGTCCTAAAACCTTCATCATATCAACCAGTGAAACAATCAGTAAAACATGAGTATTTATTTTCAGCAGTGTAACAACAATGAAACTCTCTCAGTAAGAACTTCAGTTTTACTTCAGGTGTAGAGCACATTACATTACATTTATTCATTTAAAAGACGCGTTTATCCAAAGCCACAAGAACCAACAAGTCTAGAGTAACAAAACACTTCAGGATTTAAATCTCTGTATTTTTCATCATTTGAAATATTCTGTCTTTGCTTATGGTGGTTCATTTCTGCTGCAAGATTATTTAAAGCCAATCATGTGAACCTAAATGTCATGTGACTAATGATTGTAGACAGGAAATGACATCATGACAGCTCTGATTGGCTGATGGTAACACACACCAAACACATGTGCACAGTCTCAGTCAAGCAGCTCTGAAACAGTCGCCTACAGAAATGTATTAAAATATTGAAGGTTTAAATACTGATTGTGAAAGATGCTCTGAGCATCAGATGATGTAGTTATGATCTCCACCAGCAGGAGTTAACAGAGTCATGATAACCAGCAAAACTTTGATCCCTGCAGTAAACTAATACTGACAAACATTCAGACTTCATTGATATAGTGTTAAGATGTTTAATATATTCTAGTGAAAAATGAAATAGTGCCAGAGGAAACAGGTTTAATACAGAAAAAAAGAAAAACAATCATTTCTTTTTTGCAAATGAATAAACAGCTCTAAACATTTTTCTTCCTCTTCAGTTGATGTGCGATTTTTATCACCTCACTTCACTGAATTCTGCTCAATCTGAAGATATTTCACAACTTTATTTTCTTTCAGTTACAGCTGCAGCGCTGTATAACAGAACGCTCACATTCAAACATACAGTAACGTGAACACAATGTATTACAGCTGTATCTCAAACTTCAGTGTGGAAAATGTTTGAACCAACAACATGAATGAAACCTACTGTCAACCAAACAGTCGTGTCCTATCCCAGTTCCTCACTAAATAAACATGATTTAAATTGCTCTGAAACACTTTCTAGAGACTTCAGCACCTGTTTACCTTTTACACAAACAACTACCACAGTGAAACAATCTCACCTCAGCCACAGTGATGTTATTGATCTTCAACATCATCTCATGCTGCTGTTTGTGCTGTTTACAGATTTTACTATCACACCAGATAAACTGATCTGAGAACAGCACACTGACCTCAAGACAACAGTCTGAGTTTCACATCACCCTCATTCACCTACAACATTTTTTTAAAACTTACTGCAGCATGAAAAGATTTAGTAAAAATACAGAGACAGTGAATCACTTGATCCTGAACACAATGTGACAGTAACTGATCTGCAGTCAGATACACAGAGAGAAGATAATACTCACAGAGCACTAGAGGAAGTGAACTGAGCTCCATACTGATGTACTGATGAGCAGCAGTTAAAGAAACAGTCTGTGATAAAGACTCAGCACTTCCTCTATAACACCATGTGCTGCATGAACGTTCTAGATCAAATCTACACATGAAGTGTCACTCTGACTTACATGCTTTTCTAAACGTTTGGTTTTGACTTTTTCATACATCCTCAAAGACTTTATTTATCATTAAATGCACATAATAATGGTGGCAGTGACAGTATTTATATTTGCTTAGTCACATACTAAATCTTTGTCATGGACAGCTGATTAAAACTAAACTTGCAAATAAATCCTGTCACTTGCCAGCGATTAAGTAGATCTTTATTATTTTCTTACAACCACCTGAGCAGTTCTGAAAGTTCACCTCACGATCTACTATGAGGTACTATGAATGTGAGATCTGATTCTGAGGAGGTTTTTGGAGATGTGCAGGACTATGAATATCTAGTTGCTGGTGACGTGATGTATCTTCAGTCAGAGTGTGAAGAGACACTCACACCAGCGGTTATCAGATCTCATCTGCACATCATCTGTGTTTCATGCACAAGTTTTCTGTGGTCTGGCATGAAACCTAAAACTATATCATATCACTGACTTAATGCCATTATAAAGTTATTGATCATACCGTAATGTTTTAATGTCTTACAGACTGTGTTGCCATTTAATAAACCTTTCTTAATGTCTTCATCTTTTAAGGCTGCAGGGAACAAAACAAGGCTGACTTGTGGCAAAAAATGAAAAACTCAATTTTACACTAGAAAGATTGAAAGATAAAAAGAAATATTTTTTAAAAAAAACAAAAGAACTGATCATTGATTTCAGAAGGAATCAGACAGATCATCGGTCACTACAAATAAACGGTGACAGAGTGTTAAGCGTCTCCAGTTTTAGGTTCCTGGGCCTCCATATCACAGAAAATCTCACATGTACGGACAACACACACAAACTTACTGGTTAAAAAACAGCAACATCCTCTGAACTCACAGAAGGGTATAATTGTAAGTCTGTTAATATTTGATATAAAGATTCTTAATTATATTTAGTACCGTTTCAGAAAGTGCACTCGAAATTCAGTTTATGTATCATGTATCATAAATAAATATAAGAATTATGTTAATGGTATTTGCTAAGAAACTGTTTGTGTGTCACGATTTCTGCTACAGATACGACTGACACCTCAGATCCTGCGGCCTGTTGAGGAGAGGTAGGTAAGAAGAACCACAGAGGCTAATGAAGCGCGTTTGGTGCTATATAAAAATATTACAGGATACGTTTAAAAATGAGAAAACAATTCAAATTATTTAGTAAGATTAACTACAGGACAAACACACATAATATTCTTATTTGTAAATAAGGAAACTAGTGAACGACTGTTGTTCATCTCACACTGGTTAATTCCACAGAACTGAAACTAATGAGCTCACCTCCGTCTGTCTCTATTGAGAGATGTAGCTGTGAAAATAACACTGATGACACCTTTAAAAATAAAGGTGTGAAAGGAAATAACCTAGAAACTGCATAGCAACTCACTAAAAGCCACTTAGCAACCACAGACAAAACCACGTCACCCTGGAAGAAAGTTTCCTATACAAAAGTTTCAGAACATCATAAAGATCCCAAAAACGTTTCAGGCAACAAGGCCACAAATCGCATCTTAAAGGTGCAACCCGTAACTTATCAGTTATTAAATCAGTTATTGAGCAAGTACATGACAGATCAGAGTTCAACACATTCTGCTTACCTCACCCGATTAAACGTGAGTTTATCATAATAATGATTTATAATGTGAGCTGTCGGGTCCGATTTTGTGCTAAACGTCAGTCTGACGTCATTCATCTGCGTGTTTGTATGACGTCAATAAAGAAAGAAAAATCCGGCCGCTATATCACGTGTGTGGGAGCTGAAGATAGTGGAGCCTGAAGTGAAATAAGTGCGAAAGTAACTTGTGTTTTATATCTGAAACAGAAATGAGCACAGACGAAGCAAAAGTGACGGATTGCAGCTTTAACATCTCCAGTGAGAAAATGAAAGTGTCGCAGGAGAAAAGTGAGGAAGTCCATCATCCTCCAGCTCAAAACTCGTGTGATGTGAAGCGCTTTATTTACATGTGAAAGAAATAGAGACAAAGACACGAACAAGATAAAACGTCACACTTCTTACCTTCCCCAAAAGAAACGCAACAGTGTGAATAAAGAGCGGAGAGAAATCACAGCGACCTCTAGTGTGTGAAGTCTTATAACATCTTCATCACTGTTCCGGCTGTCTGTCTGTCTGCTCGTCTGTCTGTCCTCGTCTCTTCTCTTCCTTTCACTTTCACTTCCGCCGTCCCCTTTGACCCGTGACGTCACCTCCTGCCCACCAATCGCGTCTCTCCTCTCTGTATAAAAGAGGACGCCGAGCCGCCCGCAGCAGCTTTGATGGCGATATTGTGTGTTCATGTAGTTTTGTGTTGTATTCATTGGTGAGCGTGTGTGTGCTTGTGTTGTCTTGTGTCTCTGCCTCATATCTGTGCATTTCTTCCTCGTTTTGTGTCATTTGTTTGTCTCTGGTGGAAAGAGGAGAGGTGAGGACACACATTGTGTCACACGCAGCTGTATCTTCTGTATTAGACACACTAGGTGAGGCTTTTATTACTTACACAGTGTCGTTTAGTGAGGCGGGTGTCACCTGTTTACTGACATTTATTTCAGGCTTTATTGTTCATGTTACAGCCCCACACCAACATCAGCTATTGACATACAGCTGCATATTCTCATACACTGATCAGCTGATGTCATGAGTCCATTATATGTGAAGAAACATGTTGAATCTGTCATTAAAATGGATGAAATTGTTCTATGAACGAGACACACATCAATAATAAATGATTCACTGCTGCATTCACATGTGAGTGTCACTCCTTGTTATTGACTGCAGGTGTCAGTAAAACTCACCATCACAACACATTCATATCAGACTGATGTTTCATCTTCTCTCACTGCAGACTCACATTGATCTTCAACAGATGAGCTGATAACTGTTAAATACAGACAAAAACCATCTCAGCTGTTAACTGAGTTTAATAAACATATTTACACATCTGAAACACTCACATGTCTTAAATCTTTATATATCTGAAATATTTACACATCTGACATACACATAAGAACACGCTTCTTCAGTGTTCAGTAAGTTTATGGGTTTTTCACTCATTTCATTCTCCAGCAGCAGAAATCATAAATCTGATTGTTTAGAAACATCACAAGTTTGATCTGAGGAATCATTCCTGTCTGCAGCACAAGTGGTGCAGGATGCAGCTGTCAACAGAGAAACAAAAATGTGAAAAAGCTTAAATGACACTTAATTTGACACTGTATGTCACATTCAGATGTTTGTGTAGAAAAGCATGTAAGTCAGAGTGACACTTCATGTGTAGATTTGATCTAGAACGTTCATGCAGCACATGGTGTTATAGAGGAAGTGCTGAGTCTTTATCACAGACTGTTTCTTTAACTGCTGCTCATCAGTACATCAGTATGGAGCTCAGTTCACTTCCTCTAGTGCTCTGTGAGTATTATCTTCTCTCTATGTATCTGACTGCAGATCAGTTACTGTCACATTGTGTTCAGGATCAAGTGATTCACTGTCTCTGTATTTTTACTAAATCTTTCCATGCTGCTGTCTGAGTTTTAAGAAAATGTTGTAGGTGAATAAGGGTGATGTGAAACTCAGACTGTTGTCTTGAGGTCAGTGTGCTGTTCTCAGATCAGTTTATTTGGTGTCATAGTAAAATCTGTAAACAGCTCAAACAGCAGCATGAGATGATGTGTAATGTTGAAGATCAGCAACATCACTGAAGATGATTTTGTGGCTGAGGTGAGATTGTTTTACTGTGGTAAAAGGTAGACAGGTGAAGTTTCTGATCAAGTCTTTAGAAAGTGTTTGTGAAGGATCCAGATGAATTGAATAATGGAAGATGATTATCACTGTCTATCGTCAGTGCAGCCTGTGGTCCGTTAAACGTTTTTTATCAAATCTTTATGTTAGAAATAGTAAGATATCTGTAGATACTTTTTATAATATTTATATTATAAATATTTCTGTTTGCTGTGCAGTGTTCATGTGGCTCAGTTGGTAGAGTGTTGCTAAGCAACACAAAGGTCATGGGTTTGATTCCCAGGGAGCACATGCATAGAAAAATGTATAACTTGAATGTACTGTAAGTCGCTTCGGATAAAAGCGTCTGCCAAATGCATGAATGTAAATGTTTGTAACTGTAGCTACAGGTCTAAGTGAAAGAAAACAGTGAGTGTTCATTAAGTTGTGAAATATCCTTTTCAAAGCAGATTCAGTGATAATCTAGTGAAGTGAGGTGGTGAAAATCAACTAAACATCAACTGAAGAGGAAGAAAACATTTCTAAAGCTGCTCACATATTTTTATTAAATATGAACAGTTGAAACTTGTGACAGTGCACTGAAGATATGAATACAGTATGAACCTGCAGGAATTATTAAAATTGTTGCAATACCTGCAGTCCCACATGAATTTTAGGTACAAAATATATCAAATGATGAAAAATATAGAGGGAGTCAATCTACACCTAAATACTACACATTTTACACACTGATGTTTATCAGCTTCATGTTCAGACTGTAATCAGTTTTCTCTCTCTCTTCTTTACAGTGTTGATGTCAGTCATTCTCTCTGGACAAACTGATTCACAAATAATCACAGAAGGTGATTGAGTTTAATCACAATTAGATTGATTCATATACTAGTTTATCACATTTATATTCTGAAGTGATAAAAAGCAGCTGAGAATGTGAAAACACAAATGACAAATTCTTCAAATAAGAATCATTTCAGATCACAGCTTTAGACCATCTAATACCTCAATATATTAAATCTTAATATTGTCTTATATTCTAGACAGTATTAAAATCACAAGAGCTGTGCGACTGCATTTAGTGTTCAGTGTTGTTTGTATGAGCTCTACAAACAGGAAATAGTACAAAAGCTCTTCCTGATGTTTTAGCGGGAAATAGTACAAAAGCTCTTCCTGATGTTTTAACGGGAAATAGTACAAAAGCTCTTCCTGATGTTTTAACGGGAAATAGTACAAAAGCTCTTCCTGATGTTTTAACGGGAAATAGTACAAAAGCTCTTCCTGATGTTTTAACGGGAAATAGTACAAAAGCTCTTCCTGATGTTTTAAGGGGAAATAGTACAAAAGCTCTTCCTGATGTTTTAACAGGAAATAGTACAAAAGCTCTTCCTGATGTTTTAACAGGAAATAGTACAAAAGCTCTTCCTGATGTTTTAACAATAAATAGTACAAAAGCTCTTCCTGATGTTTTAAGGGGAAATAGTACAAAAGCTCTTCCTGATGTTTTAACGGGAAATAGTACAAAAGCTCTTCCTGATGTTTTAACGTTAATAGACAAATAGTCCAAAACTTTCCTGATGTTTTAACAGGAAATAGTACAAAAGCTCTTCCTGATGTTTTAACGGGAAATAATACAACAGCTCCTCCTGATGTTTTAACGGGAAATAGTACAAAAGCTCTTCCTGATGTTTTAACGGGAAATAGTACAAAAGCTCTTCCTGATGTTTTAACGGGAAATAGTACAAAAGCTCTTTCTG
This sequence comes from Chromobotia macracanthus, assembly GCA_036877525.1. Classification (NCBI taxonomy): domain Eukaryota; kingdom Metazoa; phylum Chordata; class Actinopteri; order Cypriniformes; family Botiidae; genus Chromobotia; species Chromobotia macracanthus. The sequence continues at coordinate 37,754 of JAZGTH010000133.1, forward strand.
ATGTTTTAACGGGAAATAGTACAAAAGCTCTTCCTGATGTTTTAACGGGAAATAGTACAAAAGCTCTTCCTGATGTTTTAACGGGAAATAGTACAACAGCTCTTCCTGATGTTTTAACGGGAAATAGTACAAAAGCTCTTCCTGATGTTTTAACGGGAACAAAAGCTCTTCCTGATGTTTTAAAAGGAAATAATACAAAAGCTCTTCCTGATGTTTTTAAAGACACGTGATCTGTTGTGTAACATGAAATTAATGACACACACATTGGGTCATAATCATAAATAAAATGATTCTCTGTTTAAATCATTCATGAATCTATTCTTAATATTTTGAATCAAATGGGTTATTTAAACATGGTTATGTGAAGTTATTTTATGTCAAATCATTTTATTTTACTTGCAAACCAAATTTAAATTCACATGCATTCTTTTTAAATGTTGATTCTCACTGATTTTATATTGACAGATATCAAACCAGCTCTGAGTGTTCAGCCACAGAGTTCAGTGTTCACTGGAGAGAAAGTTACTCTGATCTGTGACGTGCATCAGTCCACTGAATGGGAGTTTCTCTTTACCACACCCAGAAAATACCTTGAATCTGTTGAAGCTTCAGGAAATAAAACAATCAGTTCAGTGCGAGTGTCTGATGGAGGAGAATACAAGTGCAGAGCCAGAAGAAAAGAAAACATCAACTCTCACACACAATACAGTGACCCAATAACAGTGACAGTAGTGGGCAAGTATTGTACTCACATTATACACTGATGACAATGAAAATTGTTTTATAATGTATTTCAGGACACTGAGTGAGTGTTAATTACAGTTATATAGAATAAACTTGTTCTCTGATACAGCATGTTTGTAAATGAGTTTTTATAGAAAACAGTGTTTCCCAAAAGTCTTACAATGATCCTCCCCCCCACACACACAGACAACAGTCACATAAAGTCTTCTTTATTAATACAGCATACTGTATATTGTACAATATAGTATGTTACTATTAAAATCATGTGACATGATGAACTTTGCACAAATGAATACCCCGATATCAAACAGACTGTTTTACAGAATCACAGAATTTATTAAATAAAGACTCGCTCATTAAGGGTGTGACTGAAGTCATTTCCATAAACTTTCTCACAGATTCATAGTATGTATTTGTGAAAGACAGTAATGTTACAGTGAGATTTGTCAAGACATTATAAGCAGCATGTAATTTAATTATAAAGAGCCGCTTGTGTAAATTTCAATAAGATTCTCTCACTGCAGGACTGACAGAGAATGTAAAATGAATCCAGTTATTTTTAAATGCTGAATGTGTGACACTCACTCATGCTTGACCCCAAAATATAAATCCATTGATTCACCCATTTATTTTACACTGACTCTAGTTTTGTTCTGTTTGTACACTAGAGGACACATTAATTTAGTTTAAATGTTAGTCTTAATTTAAAACATTTTTGATTTATCATCACCTTGCATGCTGAACCAAGTTTTGAATTCAATGATACAGGAAATGCAGGACATTATTTGACAGTATTTTGAGTGTGAATTGTTGTGATTGTACAGAAAGACCAAAAGCTGGAGTGTCTGTACAGCCTGATGGACGTGTATTCAGAGGAGAAAGTGTCACTCTCACATGTGTCATCAATGGAGGAGGAGTCTGGCACTACAGCTGGTATAAAGATAATTCAGTTCACACTGTCAGTGAAGAACAGATTTACACAATCAGATCTGTTGATGAGTCTCACACAGGTAAATACACCTGTAGAGGAACAGAGAGCAGAGGATCCTCACACAGCAGTGATGAAGTTACACTGACAGTATCAGGTGACTCTTTATCTGTTCATCATTATTACACTGAACATGCTGTAACATTCAATACATGATGTCAGATTGATTCTCAATGATTTTATATTGACAGATCGTCCCAAACCAGCTCTGAGTGTTCAGTCACAGAGTTCAGTGTTCACTGGAGACACAGTTACTCTGATCTGTGACGTGCATCAGTCCACTGGATGGACGTTTCTCTTCACCAAAACACAAAACCCTGAATCTGTTGAAGCTTCAGGAACTAAAACAATCAGTTCAGTGCGAGTGTCTGATGGAGGAGAATACAAGTGCAAAGCCAGAAAAGGAAGATACCCCCATTATTACACACAATACAGTGACCCAATAACAGTGACAGTAGAGGGCAAGTATTGTACTCACATTATACACTGATCTGAAAACACAATGAATGTTTTTAAAGGCACTTTAATAAGTGACAATTACAGATATAATATAGGTTAAAACAGTAATATGATGCAGCAGTTGTGTTTTACAATCAAGTAACTGTTCATACAGAATCTGACAGTATTTTGAGTGTGAATTGTTGTGATTGTACAGAAAGACCAAAAGCTGGAGTGTCTGTACAGCCTGATGGACGTGTATTCAGAGGAGAAAGTGTCACTCTCACATGTGTCATCAATGGAGGAGGAGTCTGGCACTACAGCTGGTATAAAGATAATTCAGTTCACACTGTCAGTGAAGAACAGATTTACACAATCAGATCTGTTGATGAGTCTCACACAGGTAAATACACCTGTAGAGGAACAGAGAGCAGAGGATCCTCACACAGCAGTGATGAAGTTACACTGACAGTATCAGGTGACTCTTTATCTGTTCATCATACAGTCATATACAGTAATACTCAACTCATCATGACACAGTTGATTTATTTTAACCTGCAGTTTACCAGGTTAGTTTCTTGATCTTTTTCAGAGAGAGACCAAAAACAACACATAAACACAACACATTACTTACACAATAAAATCAACAGACATATATAAATCACAAATGTGTTGGCATGAATGATGTGGGATTTGTAATATTTCTAAAGCTAGCTGGATTTAGTTACAGTTTCTTTACACTAGATGCATATAAATCTCATTCATCACATAACCAAGTCAATTATACAGTCTTGTTAGTATTTATACAAATAATCAACATTCATAATTCATAAAAGAAAATAAACCTAAATCATTTACAGGCTTCAACATCTAGTAAATTAACCTTCAAAAGATCCAAACACAGCAGCAGCAGCACACATGTATTATGTTTGATGGTTTAGTCTAAATGAAAACAGTGATGCACTCACCTGTCGATCTCAACTTGGTGTTTTCTCAAACTTTCTGACACTTCTTTCCTCTTAAGAACTGCTTACAGGTGGCACTTAAGTTCAGTGTTTTTATTTGTAGCTTAAGCTGTCATTTTGAATCCCACCAATCCTGTGTGACACTAATTGTATAAGAACATTTCTCTGCTTCTCCAGCTTCACTGTCTCATGGTCTGATCGCTGGACTGGCTGTTGGACTGAGCATCATGTTTTTCATAATTTTCTTCTTGGTCCTGCTGAGGTGCTACAAAAAACACAAAGGTTCAAATCTTCTGTTCTTCTAGAATTCAATGTGATTAATGACACATTCACACTGACAAACATTTAAAGGTGAAGTTTTATTATTTGTGATGTTCTAATACTGTCTCCTACCGCAGTCTAATATACAGAAACAAATGAACGTCTTTTGTGGAAAACATAGATTTTATTTTGAATATCCTGATCTTCATTTCCAGTCTCATCATGTTAGATTGTTGATATCTCAGAGATGAGCTCTACTACACACTCAGATTAATGAGTAATTCATCATGAAAATGTAAAACTCTCATAAAACATCTTCATGCAGTGATGACATGTCAGAAATGACATACTTCACATTTAATATGTGAGAGTTCTGTGTCTTATGATTAAGAACAATGTTGTCAAACATGTATGTAAATATGAAGCTTTTCTTTTCATTAAAACTTTAAAGTGATGGAAAATATTCCTAAAGCTGTTGTGTGTTTGAGCAGGTGAAGGATCAGAGTCTCTCTCTGCTGTCAGTCCACAGCAGAACATCAGTCAGACATCAGAGAAGAATCAGACTCAATCTGGATACACTCCACTTCAGTCTGGTGAGTCTCAAGTCCTCATGATCAGTGCCAGAAATCTGCTTTTAGAATGACATCCTAACACACACCCACAACACCCTAGTAACTGCATAGCAACATGCTAAAAACACCCAGATCAGCTTTACATCCTCATAGTAAAGGCCTGGTAATCACCCACAGCAGTCTTGCATTGTGGGGGCAAGTTTATTATGGGAAGAGACCACATACATATGAAGTATTTAACTTAGTGTTTTATTTTTCAGTCAGAATCAACATGTAAGACAGCAGTTCTAAACAGGCTTATAGGATATAACTACATAGGTACATTTTCTGAAGAAAATGTGAGTGGTGCTTGCCGTGGCAAAACTCATATATATTTGGCAAAAATATTTAAACGATGCTAGCACAATTTCGCGTGATATTAGCATGATGTTAGCATGTTTTAGGGTGAAATTACATGACGCTAACATGATTCTAACATGACTTAGCAATATGTTAGCATGACTTAGCATGATGCTAGCATGACTTAACATGATATTAGCATGACTTCTCATGATGTTAGCATGATACATATACTAAAAATATGGCTTATTCATTATGTTAGGAAGTTGCTAGGGTGATATTAATGGTTGCTAAGGTGTGGTCAGGAAGTTGCCAGGGCAATCCCTGAAGCCCACTGACAGCCCGAGTCAAAGAAGCCCACCCACATGTCTCTACTGTGTTCTAATGCTGAGATGTGGCTTATTCATTTTATTATATGGTTGCTAGGGTACAGTAAATGGTTGCTAGGGTGTAGCTAGACAGTTAACAGGGTAAAACCAATAGACAGATGTGTGTGTGAAACAACTCCAATGTCACTAAATGGTTGCTAGGGCATGGCTATGAAATGTCACCATGTGTTGTTGGTTACTAAGCCGAGCGATATGAGCTCACCCCCACATCTCTACAACATTCTGATGCGGAGCTACAACATCATAAAATTCAGCCCTGTCCAGATAAAGAAGAATAAGAGTGTGATTGGCTTCGCAAGCACCACTAATACAGTCTTGATAAATTATATCTTTATTCATTAATGTTTTTCATTCATTACAGGAACTGAACATATTTATGACGCTGTTGATGCTACAGATAATAAAGCCACAAGCACAGGTAACATAATGATGTCATATCATGTATTTCTCATGATGTCATATAATGTATTTCTTATTATAAGGTTCAAATCATCTTCCTTCAGCAGTGACTGTGAAGAGCCCAAGTGATGACATGTGTTCACAAATCAACTTCAAGACAAAGAAACTGAAGAACAAAGGTAGAATAACTAGAAGAGTGACATCACACAGTGGGAGGAGAAACGTCTTCCTCATGTCTTTATTCTTCATTGTAGACAATGTAAGTGGAGCGGCTGATCTCACCTATGCTGAGATTGAACTGAAGCCTCAGAAAGAGCTGAAGAGAAAGAAAGAGAAGAAAGGTGAAGCAGAACTTCTGATCATCACAGATCTTCCACATGATGAACAAGAGACAGATAACATGAGCACAATATCACACTTAATAATCTCATGATTCAATAACATGATGAATTAGAGCGGTGCTGATATTCACTACAACAGCACCACTGTGAGCTGCTTTTATACAACACTTCTGTAAACAAGACGTTCATATGCAGTAACTGACATTTCACACCAAATTTCCCACAGCTGGAGCTAATTGTGATAGAAAAGAACTGAAGGTTGTTTCTAATGAAGCTTCTCATCTCTTGGTATTTTCAGGGAAACTGAAGAAGGGAGAAGATCAAGGTGAGATAAAACAATAAACACACAACAGCACAATTCAAGAGTAACACGTGAAAACAGCATCTACACGCATCATTCAGTATCACAGAATAACATAAATTATTACATTATTAAAATTAAGTTTAGTCTTGTGCATTCATTTTTATTTCTTTTTTCAGATGTTGCATCTGGATCTAATGATGTGACTTACGCTCAGCTTAAATAAAAGACCAGAGGAGACAAAAATAAAGATACAAAATCTGTGTTCAGACAGAACTCATGATGATACAGTAAAGATGTGTTTATTGTTATTATTAATGTCATGTTTTAGATTTAATTATCATACTGGAAGTATTATTGATCATATTGAAAGCAGTATTATTTTTATCAAAACATTGAAAGATTCATTCTCTCTTTAGCTTTAACTAAGTGCTGGAGAAAACCTGAGATCATGAGAGTTCATCACTTTTAAGATGACAATACATTGATCAGTATTTAATATTTGCAGCTCAGGGCTTCATGTGTAACAGGATAAATGTTTGTAAATCTTTGATTCTCTGAGGCAGCAGGTCTGTGTTGTTTTGAGGGAACGCTATTGGAAACACAGTAAAAAAGTTTAAAAATAACTTTTCATATGCGTGTAAAAACAAGTGTAAAAAGTTCTAGCCCTGATTAATAAATAATAGTAAACTTTCCAGTACGTCCTCACAAAGTCTTAGATGCTACAGAAAGACTTTTTGTTTCTGTGTGGCCCTTCTGTGCTCATTTCAGTGTTGTAATTTTGTTTTCTGTTACATCTTTCTGTTGCTTTATTCAGTCTGATTTATTCAGACATAATTGCTGTTGAAACGCTAGTTAACTTGATGTTTCTTTGTTTAACAGATGATACTTCATATGATAGTTAGTTAGTTACTGTCATTTCAACGCTCATAAACAGTGTGAACTGCAAACTTAATTAGCAAACATGCAAACGTAATTCATGTTTTACAAACTGACCTGTGAGCACTCAGAGTTGTACTCGCTGTTTGTGAGGTTTATAAATTGGTCAAATCATGTTTTGTTTTAGATTAAATAATATCGACAGGTTTGTGTGAGGGTTAGTTTTTGGGGTAAGACAAACCTCACATCTGATCACTGTAGTCTCACAGCTCTTAAATGATGTGTGTGTGATACCTGTCAGATTATTGTTGTATTGTTTTCTGTGACAACAGCTTATTCTCCAGATATTGGCCAATATGCACAGCTCATGCTAAAGAAACGTTAGCCGTTGTGGCGTGCACACTGTCAGTATTGTGTAAATGTGTGGTTAACCAAATGCAGAGGAAAGACACTTTTGGTAAGTTTTGTGAGTGTGTGAAATAGTTTCTAATTTCTTCACACCCATTGGATGCCACTTGTTTGTCATTTTGTGTCCCCCAAGTTGCAAAGAATTGTTACCTCTGGTGTGTAAAAAATTAAATAAAAATGCTGCAGTACAATCTCAAGAGTTTGTGTCTGATCTTTGACAATTCATATTTATGACGTTGTAGAGGGAACTGTGAAACCCACTCATTTAATATTCAGATGTTGTCATGGAAACTTTGAAAACCACTTCTTTAATATTTAGATGTCGTAATGGAAACTTTGAAAACCACTTCTTTAATATTCTGATGTTGTAATGGGAACGGTGAAAACTGCTTATTTAATATTCAGATGTTCTCAGTTTCTAAGAACTGATGATGTTGTCATAGAATTGGATGTTTATGATCTTTATCATATTTAAAGAGGGTTTATAAACCCTCTGGAGTTTGTTCTTCATTCACACACAGTGTGAGATCTCGCCCTTCTGCGCACTTTCCTCTGTACTTACTTTACTGTGTTCACTCTGCACCCTTGATTTTTATATTAAACTTGTTGTTGTCATTATTGTTTGCAGACTTCTGCATAATCAGTTTAAAAGATAAGCAGGATTCAATCTGAGTATTTGAAAAATCTTCATCTGATATAAAACACGGTCATTCTTTATCTACCTGGAACAAAGGTCGGATCTGCACAAGTTAATTCACAATTATAAAACCTGTGATGAGCTGCAAACACAGACAACATTCGGCTGCTTTATTGCTGAAGTTTTATTTCCCCTCTCTGATTTAGATACAAATCTAAAGTCTAAAATCTTTTAAATAAATGTTAAAATATTATGTGTTTTAAAAACAGGACTTACATTCTAAAGAACCTCTGTAATACACAGAATTCAGACTTTATCACCATAAGTGATTCTTGGATTGTTTTACTTTTTACTTTTACTTTAAATTTATGTTAAATATTAACCATTACAAATAGTTATATCACAGGTCAACATGTTCATAATTCAGACAATCCTGCAACATTCAACAAAAATCACCTGAAGGTCCTGACTCGTCAAAAGGTTAGTTAGTTAAAGAAATATGTTTGCTTTATAAGATAAAAATGATTTAAATACCAGTTTCACAAATATGAAAGTATAAGAAGCTGTGATGTGCAGTTTTGTTGTGCAAAGATTGTGGATGTAAGATTTTGTATTTGTTGTATATCATCTGCAGTAAATTCATTCTGGCTGATCTTCATCAGAACATCTGAGAGGAAATCAGGATGTTGAGCACTGCAGCTCTTCTGCTCATCTTCATCAGTGATGTTGCTGTAGGACAGGTACACTTGAATTCTGAGTGTTTATTACTAAACAAACATGATTACTGATGATGTGAAGTTATTCTCACTGCTACAGGATCACAGACAGGCTGTTGAAGGACAGATACTTCCAGTAGATATGGAACTGGATTCTGTTGATGACCAATATAACGGATGTACACAGAACATGGCAAACCTGGTGAAGACTGAATATCTAAACAGAGAAATAAGTGAGTCATCTGGTTTCAGAGAAGCCTGGCAAGAAGGTGAACGTAAACACCACAAACCAGAAGATGGCTTGACCAAGAACCATTCAGTCGCCATCTTTGTTTACACGAGTCCCAGAGTGTATGGTGAATTCAATCAAGATGTTAACAGTGGTAAACATAAATACTTAAACTTGACATACAAATGGTACTCGCTTCACTTTCTGTTGACGGAAGCGATACAGATTCTCAAGAAAACCCAAAGGAGATGCAGATTAACTTATCGTGGTACTAGACTTCAGTTTGATAAGAATGTTGTGAATGAAGAGGTTCGTTTTGGTTTGTTTGCCTCCTCCTCTATTGATCGCAGAATAGCAGGGAGTTTTGGAACTGTTTCTTGCTTTGAAATCAACACTTGTGAAGGTGCTGATGTGTCAAAGTTCTCTGTGTTTTCTTATGAGAAAGAGGTTCTGATTCCCCCTTATGAGAAGTTCATCGTCACTGCTGTGAAGGACAGAAGTCAGGCTGGTGTCTGGTGTGACACTGTGTTCATGTTGCAGAGCTCTGGAATAAGAAGTGATTTAAACTGTGCTGTGGCATCAGTCCAGTCTCAGATACATCACAGATGTCATTCTCTCTGGCTGACCGGCCTTTTCATCTTCATTCATTTCTCTTCATATTAAACTGTGCTGCCACTGTACTGACATGTGATGAACTGATCCTGAAGAATGACTGTATGTTTTTATTGAGGACATGAATAAGAGTCATTTACTGATAATCTAATTGATAGATTATTTTATAAATTAAATGCAGCCTAATAAATTAGTTGTACATCTGACACTATTTTGCTGTCCTGTTTGTAAGGTGAGAATGTTTTGAAAGCATATGTTAACTACTGCATGAATAAATCACACTTACATATGCAGTTTTTATATCGTGTTTATCATTACATGAGAGTGAGTATATGATCCATGAATGTAATACATTTTACGAACTATATTTTATTATAAAACTGTATTTTATTAACAGAGCAGATCAGCATCTCATCTGAACACACACTAAACATCTTCACAGCTATTCCAGACCATCATTTCCTTTACATTAAAGAAGGAATCTGCAGAACAACAGACGAAAACGAAAGTGAAATTAAATCTCTATCAGATTAATGTGACAAACGAGGAGCAGAAACCAGAGATGATTCTCACAGATACTCACTGATCTCCACCTGCAGGTGTTATGATGCAAGTGCACTAGATAGTGAACGACTCACTGAACCGGTTCGTTTGGTCACATGATTGAAACGAAGGCAGTGAAAAAGACTCACAGGTTACCAGACACACATTGTGCTGTAGATCAGACTCGTAGATCAGTTGTGATATAAACTTTCCTCTAATGTCTTCAGTCTAAATGATGCACTTATTATATAAATGATGCTCGGCTCTTGTTGAATTGTGTTCAGATCTTCTGCTCGCATGATGCTGTGATGAGGGCCGGATGCTGCGGGTCGGATGCTGCGGGTCGGATGCTGCGGTCACCCCGCAGGACTCGAGCATCACTGGGCGGAGTGTGAGCGGATCTTCGGTCAACACACAGCAGCATCCAGCCCCTTCACGTCTCTCTGATCTCTCATCTCCAGAAATGTGCTCGTTCACACCGCTGTTGTTCTTACACTTTACAGGGTGAGTTTCATTGAGTTTCATTGAGTTTTTATCTGTTTATTCACGAAATGAAAGTGAACACTAACTGCGCAACTGCAGCGTTTGTTTTTGGGTCATATTGTTAAATAGACAAGCAGTGTATTTGATAGTTTACTTTTGGTTATGCATCATTTTTTTGTTGAAAAGTTTTTATTCAATTAAATGTTGTAAAATTGTTATTTTCTAAATAATATTATATGAATTATTATTTATTATTTATGCATTTTGCTGGCATAAAACGGAGCTCTAAGTCCAGATCTGTGTCCATGGTGTCCATATTTATTATTTTTAACATTCAACACTTCAGGCAATTGTTTTTAATTGACTTGTTTTTCATTTTGTGTATCATTTTCTATATCTATATATAGCTATATCTCTTTTTCGTGTTTAAAGGTCCATACTAACCCATAATGTGCAGTTAGTCTGCAGCTGTCAGCCACACACAGCATTGTATTGATATCTTCTGAACAACATCTGAAAGCCTCTGTATGTATTTATTTACTGTTTGTACTGTATGTATTTATGTAATGTATGTATTTATGTATTTATGTGCTGTATGTACTGTATGTATTTATGTAATGTATGTACTGTGTTCTTTAATTCTACATGATCAAACTAAACAGGCTTAACCCAGCAGTCTCGTATTGATGTATCAGTGCATTTAATTGCCTCCTTTTCTTCATATGTTTTTAAATGTTATTTGGATGTGAATGATATAAATTTAGAGGAGAAATGGCTTCACCTGCATGAAAATGTCTGGAGTTAACTTCTTAACTACCCTTCACTAACGTAGCTCATAACTGAGTGTGTTATATAACAGCTTTTCGTGTCAGTTTAGTCGTGCTGATTGTGAATCGAGATGTTTACTCTGTTGTCTCATTCTAATAGATTTTTTCACTCGTTTTTCATCTAATTATTTTCTGTCCATTTGTGATTTCCGCAGCCCTGATTCAAGTATAATGTCCGATGATTCAATGAAGGAGAAAAGATCTTCTTAACACTCACAGCATTTGGTGCTTTCTTTGGATTTCATTTGCGTGTTGGTCCATGTAAGAGATCAAAGGTGTTTCTCCAACGTGTCCTCCAAAAACTCAGACTGTTTTCCACAGCAGACGAGGCCGGGCAGCCTCATACTGAAGTTATGGGAAGTGTGAGAGCGCACCGGTACAGCATAGTTTCATCAGAGGAAGGGGCTCTGAAGCTGTCGCCCATCTCCATGCAGAATGGCTTTGGCAATGGAAATGCGGGCGTCAACGCGCACACGCAGAGTCAGACGCAGCGGCGCTTTGTGAACAAGGACGGACGCTGTAACGTGCAGTTCATCAACATGAGCGAGAAAGGCCAGCGTTACCTGGCGGACATCTTCACCACATGCGTGGACATTCGCTGGCGCTGGATGTTGGTCATCTTCTGTCTCTCCTTCCTGCTGTCCTGGCTTCTCTTCGGAGTCATATTCTGGCTTATTGCATTTTTTTCTGGCGACTTGGAGAATCAAGAGCAGATATGCATTTCCAATGTGGACAGTTTCACGGCGGCCTTCCTGTTTTCCGTGGAGACGCAGACGACTATTGGCTACGGTTATCGCTATGTGACAGAGGAGTGTGCCGTTGCCGTCTTCATGGTGGTTTTTCAGAGCATTTTTGGATGCATCATCGATGCTTTCATCATCGGTGCAGTCATGGCTAAGATATCCAAGCCCAAGAAGAGAAACGAAACCCTTGTGTTCAGTTACTATGCCACAATAGCCATGAGGGACGAAAAACTGTGTCTGATGTGGAGAGTGGGGAACCTACGGAAGAGCCACCTGGTGGAGGCCCACGTTCGAGCGCAGCTTCTCAAATCCCGCACCACTGCTGAAGGAGAGTTCATCCCACTGGATCAAATAGACGTTGATGTTGGATTTGACACCGGTATTGACCGTATCTTTTTAGTGTCCCCCATTACCATTGTCCATGAGATTGATGAGGACAGTCCATTCTATGACATGAGCAAGCAGGAACTGGAAAGTTCTGAGCTTGAAATAGTGGTGATTTTGGAGGGCATGGTGGAGGCCACTGCCATGACCACTCAGTGTCGCAGCTCCTACGTGACAAGTGAAATCTTGTGGGGCCACCGGTTTGAGCCGGTTCTCTTTGAGGAGAAAAACATCTACAAGGTGGACTATTCGCGCTTTGAGAACACCTACGAGGTTCCCAGCACTCCACAATGCAGCGCCAGAGAGCTGACACAACAGAAGTTCATTAGGTCCAGCTCAAACTCTTTTTGTTATGAGAATGAAGTAGCCTTCATGGATAAAGAGGACACGGAGGAGGAGGAGGATGAAGAGGAACAGAGGAACATTAGAAGGAACAGTGTGGCTACAAACGGATCCAATGTTGACGTGGTGACAGTATGCAGTCAGGATACGTTACCGCTACAACTTAGACCTTTGAGACAACAACCTGAACTGTGACACATTGTGAGATGATTTATATATGATGATGATGATGATGAAGACTTTGGTCTGCAGCATATTTAAGGTTGGAAAGGCTGTGAAAAGGCCAGAGACTAAAACATTGTCACTGGTTTTCAGAAGAACCCTATAAAGGTGCATCAGGGCTGCATGTGAAGGTTGCAGAAAAATCTCTGACAGTCTACAGTCTGAGAGCAGCACACATTCTAGACTACATAAGCTCTGTTCAAACACCTAAGTAGCTGCTTTGTTGTCTACTGCATACTTACAGCCTACAAAGCAGGTGCGTTCCAACACAGCTAATGCTAACAGACATGAGCCCTTATAAGTGAGTGATTCAGTTTAGTCAGTTTTGTTTTTGGAGGCTGAAATGAAAATGTGACAGACCAGCAAATGTATTTTTTTTAATCTTATGAACTTTGCTGCTCAACTTATATGTAGAGATATTTTTAGTATTTAATACTCAATACAATGATGTCACAATGCAGGATAAATAGTATAAATCTAAATATTAGAAACCCAACCTCCATATTTCCATATATGGTCATCAAGACAAGGAGAAGTAGTTTTTTATTATATTTAATAATGGCATTATTTTATTGATAATGTGAAGAGCTGTACAGATTGTCTGAAAAACTTGGTTTCAAATAATGAAAGTCTGTTAATGAGCTGGTCTCTTAACAACTGTACAAACATCACCCCCAAAAAATATTTAAGCTATTTAAAGTGTAAAGTGACCCCGAAAACTAGATTCTACATTCTTAAAAATGTACAAAAATGAGCCACTAAAATATTTGGGCACTTTCTGGACTCTGTGAAACATGTCTGTGCTGTTGAGTGGTTACTCTGTTAGAGAACTGACTTCATACTGTACATCTGTTGAAAATCAATGTGAGACTAGTTACTGCTAGTTAAAGTTTGGGTAAATGCCTAGCATAGTTTGTTTGCATTTTGATATGTAATGCAATTATATTTATATTTTAGTGTGATTGTTCAGGCTACTGTATATTTTAACATATATGTGTATAACTAACTTGCGTTGGTTATTATGTGTTATGATATCGGTATTAAAGATTAGCCAAACATCTGTGCGAGCTAACCCAGGGAACGTCATGTTTCTTCATGTAATATATATGAACCCCAGAACTCATCATCTCAGGGTTAGGATGAAATCTGCCATTCATAGAACATGAAACGTCAAAGACAATCGATACATTGAAACAGATCTTTGAATAATATGTTAAGAGTGACATGCTCAAAACACTGTGTGTATTCTGATGTGTAATACGTGACTAAAAGCAAGACTGTTTACTCTAATTCTATTTGAGGAAAGAATATAAAAGATCCATTTAATGGAGAAAAGGTGAAGATAAGTGTAAAATGAAAAAGAGAAATAAGACAGTGTTTTGTTTGATTGTATTGTGTATTGTATGACATGGATGTGTTACAACCCCAAGCAATAATAACTTTCAATGCTGGTGAGTTTTAAAAAAAAAAATCAGTAAAGCAGTACCTGTCAAAACCTTTTCTTTATAGTTTTGTTCTTTATAAAGAAAACCCAAAACAGTTTTCTGCAATATTTGTGCAAGAACCGCCTGTTCAAATATTCTGTTAGTGTTTGGACGTGTAACAGGTAATATAAAAATAGGAAATGTTTTTATTTTCCAGTACAGGAAAATAGCCTTCATTAAAACAATCAGGCATAAATCTTAATAAAATGAACAATAAATATATATATTACCTGCAGTATGATTTAAAAAAATCTATTTACATTAACATACATTGCAATATGTATCATATATATACCCTCAAAACCGTCCATCAGTTTTTATATTTACATTTTAAAGATGTTCATGTTTTATATTTCAGCGAGTTTATAACAACAGAAGTTTGATCACATTTCAGGTGATGTAATTCTAATGGATGTACACATGCCTGACAGTCTGAACTGAAAGACTCTCATGTCGAGCAGCTGTTAGTTGTCATTATGATTATCCAGACGCTGGTTGATTGGCTGTGCTCATTTAAAACCATGAGCCCAGTTTGTGTAAAACAGGAATTGATCGCAGTGGGATGCAGCGAGAGGATTTGATTGATTTGATTTGTTTTTCCACTTTATCCAGTCACATCCCCCAACAGACAACATTCTCAGAACATCCTCAGCTAATGTTCTTTAAATGTTCTCTCAAAGTTAATAATAAACATTCTTGCAGTTTTGTTAGCAGAACTTAACATTATCATATATATAAAATGATGATATATATAATATATATCATATATCAAAAACTCTTCTATTCTCTTCTATTCGATCTTCTGTTCAAACATTAACACATTTAATAAAGGTTTTTACTCTGGTAAGTTGGTATATAATCCTGTCAGAGCATATTATACACATTATTAAAAGCAACCGACATCATCATCAGAAACTTCTGTTACTTTGTTGAGGAGTTTGTTATATCAGAAATCAGTAAATGGAAGAATTTTGTTGTACTGGACAGTGTTGAGCACAGCCTGGCTTCACTGTGAAAGTTTATTCCTGTGCAGAAATAATTACACTGACAACAGTCTGAGAGAAAGGTCACCCTCACCTTTAAAACAAAAGTTCAAATCCTTTATAATCCCAAATCCTGGAATAAATGAGGAGTAAAATGAGATCTGTTGAAGCACTGAGATTATAGGTGCAGTACTGTTTCAGATGAGATGTAGATTTAATCTGATATTCATGATGAATGAGGTCTGTTTGTGAGGATTAAACCTCCTCCACGTCCTGCAGGGAACCCATGACTCACAGTTTAACACAGAACTAGGTTTATTTTCCAGATATAACATTTTTCTGAAAATCAAACCACTGAGAGTTTGTTATGTGTTTCTCTTATCTCAATGTTTCTCACGTCAGTGTTTGAATTCATCATGGATCTCATGTTGTTTTAATGGCAAACAAAACTTTTGTGTGCTGGTGGCATGATGTACTGACTGAACACAACCTTTAACCCCACAGGAAGTGTTAGTTTGTATTCTTGCATTCACACACACATGCATTATAATGATTAAGTGATATATTTGATATATGTTTTGTATTAGAGAGTATTACACAGACTGAATTTATTCTGACTCTGTGAACTGACACGCTCTGAGTGAGAAATATTGACTGATTACATAAAACAGTTTCCATTAAAGATCTCTGGTGACACGGGGCTGTTCCCACTGTTTCTGATGTATGCTGTATGTTTACTGGCCACAGTATTAACATTTTCTTCACGCACACAATTTATCTGCTTAATTCTGCAGTTACTAAACTGTCAGGGCCACAATATTGTTTATATGCAAAAAATAACTTTACAGCCTACAATAATGCTTTATGTTTCCAAAAACTAGTAAATAAAACTAGTACCAAACGCATAAAATAAAATGTGCTTCAAAATAAACAGACTTGTGGGTTGAGGAAGTGTGATTTTAATCAAATTTAACACAGATTGTAAAATAGCATAAATGGACTTGACGTTGTAAACAATGTAAATGCATTAAATACAGCTGGGTAAAAAAACTTTTATTTTTGGAAGAAATCAAAACATGCTCACTGGGATAAAATGTCAACGATGTGAAAAAGATGTTTGTAAAATTTGGGTAAAGCTTTCATGCTGTGTGCTAAAGACAACAAGCAACTCAAGAAAATAATTAAAACATTAACAATCAAATTTGATGCTCATTTTAAAAAAAATCCATACACATACTGAGTGATTTAGTCTTTAGCACCCTCAAAGGTGTAGGGTAGGGTTTCAGTCCCGCTTCTGGAGACCCACTGCCCTGAAGAGACTAGCTCCAACCCTAATCTAACAGCTAGTCCAAACCTTGAGTTTCTGCTTCAAGTGTGTTTGAATAGGGTTAAAACTAAACTCTGCAGGGCCGTAGGTGAGCAGAACTAAAACCCCTTAGAGTAGAGCAACAGAACTTGTGAAACTAAATTTACTTTTTTGCTACGATGAGGCTGTGGTAGAGGGGTTTCACAATAACGTGCAAGAAGAGTGAGCTGTCTATGAGATACTCAGATGTTCTGCGCTGCAGGTCGGCATCTAACAGGAAGTCGCCCACCTCCTCTGTGCTCTGATGGAAGTTGTAGACGTGACGGACCACCACATTCCCCTGCTTCCGGGCCGACACGACGACGGTCTTCTGAAAGCTAACACCTGCAAAGTCTGGGCTCGAGGTGGCAGGTGTGACAATAATCCGTGGACGTCCCCCATCAGTACGGCTGGGTTGCATGGAGCTGTGCTCAGGGTAAGCTGATCTAATGCTCAGCGGAAACCATCGCGGGGAGAAGAGGGCGTTCCATGTCACACGTTTGTTAACGTCATGGCCGCTAGGTCCAAGCTGAGTCTGAAAACTGAAGCTACGGTCATCTCGTGTCGGGTTGTTAATCACCCATGGAGAACCCCATGATGCTGACAGGTAGTTACGTGGTGTGAAAAGGCTGCAGTTGACGTCAAAATACTTGGCCAGCTGCACAGGTGAGGCTGCATGGAACTGGAAGGCCAGGAAGAGCAGGTCACGCACCGATTCGTAATATTTCACCATCAGTGGCGACTTCTTCTGCAGGTGGAACAAATGTTGGGGAGATATCATTGCGTATCGTATCGCTTTCAGCGCGCTCTCAGCTGTTGTACTTGAAGCCTGGTTCTGGTGGATCCAGGTTTCCAGAGCTTCATAAAGCTCCAGTTCGCTCTGCAGAACCAGGTCCGAACGCTGCAGCAACGTCAGCAATAGTTCCTCACTGACAGAACTCCACTCTGCACTGTGGAGAACCGATGAAAGGTTCCAGGAGAGGTACTGCAGGCAGCTGTTCTGCAGCGCTGCATCCCCGATCTGCATGGCGTACTGGTACCAGGAAACCACATGACCTGTGGGGGAATCACTAGACAGATGCTGGATCATGTATTGGGTGAGACCCTGTTGCAGGTCCCATACATGGTACTTGCTGGCAAGCTTGTGTAAAGCGATGGCCTGGTTCAGACGAACTGTGATGTCCCCACAATATAAGTACCTGTACAGAGAAACAGAAGCATGTCAAATTCAGCTGTGTTACGTTACATGTTACTTCAAGATTTTTACCTAGACAACCTATATTACCCTAAAGGTTTGCTTATAACCAAAACAACAAAGATAATATGTAACACAGCTGCGGCATGGTGGAGATCTAGATTTAGAACTTATTAGAAAAAATGCATTAAAGCTACAATCTGTAATGCTTGCCTCTCTACCGCCATCTCTGTTTGAAACATGAAATTACAGGTTTACTTTATGTACGTTTTCCATGTAAATTGAAGTTAAATTAAGCCAATCTGACCCTACAGCTCAAATTATAAATCACTTTTATAACTTTACCGTTGTGAAGTGGTGTAAGGTAAGGAGACCATTTTGAACACTGACCTGTCATGTACAGTCATGAACTATCAATTTTTTGTTGATTTTTAACCAATAAAGTTACAGATTGCAGCTTTAATATTAGCGCTGTGCAGACCTGCACAGTCAAACAGACCTAAAATATCTTTTAAATAATCGGTCAGTAATTCCTCTGGCCTACAGGTTAAATCAGTGACCTGATGAACTTGTCGAAGACAGCTGCGCAGTCTGCGCTCTCTCTGAGCACCAGAACACTGGAGTTACGGATCTGCAGCAGCTCATCAAACACGTCGCTCTGGAGGGTCAACAGCAGCGAGTGGACGGGGATCACCTTCACCTCATCCGCGTTCAGCGTCTGGACACGCAAGATCACGTCGCTGCCGTTTCCCTGGTTCAGCAGGGCCTCCATGCGCTGCACAAGTGCCACCGAATGGTTGATGACAGCAGCACTGATCTCCAAACCTGCCTCCTGCTTCAGAGCAGCTGCAGGAGGACACGAAGAGAGGAACCATGTGTCAAAGAGAGAAACCTCATGAGAAGCTATGAAGCATAAAACAGTTTCAAAACTTTTTCATATTTAAAAGCAAGATATGAGCGTTAGCTAAAACAATCGTATGAGCTAGGTTTAAATGTTTACAAGTCAAAGATCTAATTCTGATAAAGTCTTTTACCAA
Organism: Chromobotia macracanthus; assembly: GCA_036877525.1. Lineage (NCBI taxonomy): Eukaryota > Metazoa > Chordata > Actinopteri > Cypriniformes > Botiidae > Chromobotia > Chromobotia macracanthus. Next base: position 56,560 of record JAZGTH010000133.1, read on the forward strand.
ATAATTTAAAGGTATTGTAGGCAATTTCAGAGGGCTAGCAATAGCAAGCTAGCTTTGAAAGCATAAGGTCCCGTCCTCCCTTCAGAGCACTCTCCTGTATTCGGACCGAATGCAATGATTGGATAAATTTTTATGGTCCTGCTCCTTCTACAGAAGATATATATATATATTTATATAAATATATTTAGAGCACTTTACTTGATTGCTATCAGGATGTAAAGAGACTTCAACCAGCATAACAAAACAATTGATTAAATCACCTACCTTTAACATAATTTAGTTATGTCTTAACATAACATAACTATAATCCATAATAGGCCTATTATAATAATATCATATATAATTTAATATCAGTAATATTATATAATAATTTATTTAGCAGAAACTAGCTAAAGGTTTTCCCTCCATTTAACAATTTCCTTTTGGTGAATAAACTGAATTTACATAAAGACATAAAAAGTAAATGGATTCATATGAAGTACTTCAGCTGTTGTAGCTCCAGGAGGCGCTTTCAGCATGAAAGAGTCTCAGTTCAGGCTGAATTATGCCACGAAAAGGAAGAAAAAAAAAAGAAAATGTTCAAGTCTGAATACAAAATCAATGTGGATAGAGAGAAGAAGAAAGACTCGCTGCACACTCACACTTCATCATCACTCCAGTCATCTGAAAACTACTGCATGTCTCTGAAATATGACTGACTCTCTTCCTAGACATTATCATGTCTTGAGCTCTACAAATTCATCTTTCATTCAATTATGTTTCTGATCTCTTAATTCTTTGGTGATTCTGCTTCGGAGCAAATTATGCCCATACTGTCCATAAGAAAGATAAAATAAAGTGTGAGCAAAGCTTTGCTGTAGAATCATATTTCTAATATGTAAGAAGAAAACACTGACAATGCTCTCTTAAATCACCCAAAATAGTGTGAAAACAGCCGCAGTTCATCACCTGCAGTACGAGCATCAACATGCATAACATTTGGCTTTCAGTTCAGCGCACACAGATGCAATGCAGAAGATGCCTTATTATACTATTACTGTAACAAAACGTGATCTGACCTCCATCCACTGATGCGATCTGAACATGAAGCACAGCACAAAGGTTTGCCAAACAGAGCACGGCACGAACGCTCCTGACCAGCAGATCGACCATGTTTCGTCCTCTTCAGTCCGCTCAGTCTTTCAGTGTGATGCCTGTCCCACATGCTTTATGTAGGACGCAGAGCATCTCTCTGATCATGAGGGCCTCTGATTGGCTGAATCCAGCTGGCGTTGCTATGACGACAGCTTTGATTGTGAGTTTCTTCTTTCAGTGGTACATGATATTGATTTTGGCACTGGATGTGTTTGGAGTGAAGCGGGGTTTAGAGTGGGCTGCTGCCTACACTTGGGCTCTTTTGTTACTGTGTTTTCATACATACAGGAAAGCAAACCTTATAATAAAGGTTAGTGCATGCTAATGCACAATGTTGACTCACACAAAAGCTGTTACCTGTTCAGTAAGAAACAGAAACATACAGAAAATAAACATACAGAAAAGCGAGACTGATAAATAATTGGGCAGTAAACTACATAATTTATTAAGTTACACTTACAATTACATGTGAAGGAACTACTGGGCTCCGTAATTAATTATTGAAAACGTTTTGGGTAACATTGATCAATACTGATATTGTTGACAGGATAAGTTACTTAACATGCTAGTAAAAGTATTAACAGTTACTGATTGAAATCTTCAATTTTGTAAATAATTGATGCAGACAAAAATATTAAAAGTAACATGAAAATAAATATTTAATATTAGGTCAACCTGTATTCCTTTGTCCAGTGTTTCCACTTTGAGTCATATGCAGGTCTGAAAGACCAAATGTTTATGAACATACTGTGCATAATGTGAAAGTGTGAACTCTATCTTACACAGATCTGCTGAGACCATGTGTATCATCAACACAAGATCCTCTTTCCTGCATTTAACAGATTTAAATCTTTCAGACTCGAAAAAAACCCCTCAGAATTTAATTCACCAGAAATTAATGCAAATATATTTTAGCAAAAATTCATCAATACAGCATCGCTAGCAAGAATCAATATTCAAAAGCGAATACACAATATATACACAACACAGCCTCATTTCGTCTCTCTGTTTTTCTTCATCTGTCTGTACAGCTGCACTACTCTCTCCCTCTCTTCCTCCAGCATCCTCTTCCTCGCCATAGAGGGTTTATTCACAGACACAGCACTGTGGCCCAGCAGGGAGTTCAGAAGAAGACCTTTGGGCGCCCCCTGGCGGCAGCATCAGGATGAGAATTACAAACAAACACCCCAACATTCACTGTCATCTCAATACAGGACAGATATTTGTGAAACAGTAACCTGAGGTTTGACTGTAGCTTTCTTTGGTTTCACGCTCAGTGATGGTGGCGCCATGGCAACCTCCCCAAACTGTACTTCATCTTTAAGAGAAACAAACGATGCTCAGAGTAAGTTTTGAAACGTGCTCAGTGAAATTCTCTCAGTGAAGGTGAGACGAACCTGTAAACATCTCCTCCTCCTCCTGCTTCTCTCGCTGAACTAACTTCTTCTTCTCTTGCTTCAGTTTTGCTTTATTAAACCTACAATGAAACAAATAAAGCAAAGTTGTGAGTTTATACTTGTAACTGCTGTACATGTTATGATGCAGCTCTGAAGTAAAGTATTCTTCAAACTATAAAATGAGCAGTTTTTTGTTGTAAAAATACAGCAAAAGAAGAAAATGTACGTTTTTTTATGCCGCAATTATATATTCACTGCATTTGGTTTATACACAGCACAGTGCGTGTGATTACACCAGCTTTGAGGTTTGTTTGTGTGTATAAACGAAATGCTAATGCGTTCTGAACCAACCCTTTCTTTTTGGATTTCTTCTGCTCCGTCTGTTCTTCATGTTTCTTCAGCTCTTTCTCCGGCTTCCGGTCGATCTGGTTGTTGGTGAGGAACAGAACGTGCTCGCTCTCCTGCGTCATGCGGTGGACAAAAGCTTTCTCTGACTCCCGTCTCCCTCTGCGGAAGTGCGGCACCGGAATATCTCCCTGTTCTTCTGTTTTCAGCTTCCCCACTGAAGCTAAAAGAATACAGACACATCAGCATGATAAGCCCCTCCTCTGTTGCTCCTTTCCTCTTGACAGATGAAGCACTTTGTGCAGCTGAAATTCCAGCCATGATATAATGAGCCAAATGAAACAGCAAACTGCTTTCATGATAAACATGTTTTCAGAGGATTTTTTGACCCATTACACTCACTTTCCATGACCTGCAGGTCTTACTGCTCATCATGTATCATAAATGTATATGGGGCTACTGTTCAAAAACAGATCATGCTGCACAACTCACAGCACTTGTTTTAACTTCAACAAACTGTTTTTGTCGTGACCTTTTCTCCTCCGCCGCGAGCCCATGTTCATCCTCTCCTGACTCTCCATGATTTCTCGCAGGCGTTGAGGGATCTGCTGGAGATGGTCATCTGACGCAGGGTTGGCGTGTTTCTTTGACTTCTTTATGCTACGACACAGAAGAGGGAAATCTTGTAATTCAGATTCACAGATTGTATTTCAGTGACACTAGATCGAACGATAAAGCTGCAATATTAGACAGCGAGGAGAACCAGACAGATCCCGCCGAACAGAACCTGACAGACTGTCAATGTTGAAGCATGAAGTGTTATTAATGAACAGTATCTGAAATAATGTTTTAATGTAAAGACTGCATTCAAAACTAAGTGTGACCTGCGTCCTGAACTTTTACAGCTTTGCACATTTACAATAAATGTACAAATGACCTGAGAAACCTGCCTACTAGTCCAAACAGGGTAAGAAAGATAAATGAAGGATTTGTTTCAGTTTTATTTGAGCGCAGTTGCTCCCAGCATCACATCATCCAGACGTGCCAAATCAATCAATCACTGCGCATGCGCCAGATGCACGACGAAAAACCAAAACAATACATTTCCAATGAACTTCATCTTTACAATGTTTATTTGTAACGTGACCTCAGTTAAATAACACATATATGTTTATAAGAAATAAATGTGCACTCCAGATGTTTCTCCTCGTTCACCATCAGACATGCATTGAGCCCTATTATAACAACAAATAATAACACGTTTATTAAAGACTGAATCACCCTAAAGTCTTCTCCTTCTCCTGTTGTGTGTGTCTTTCTGTTTTCATTGTTAAATTAAATGAATGATCGTTTCTTCTCTCTGATGGTAAACTCATGCGGTCTGTTTCTGCTGCTCGTCTTCCTCTGCGCGCTGCAGCGCCGCAGATCTGCGCGTCACTGCCGCCTGCTGGACACTGAAACAACCTGCACCAAAAACTGAGTTTAATCACTAAATAACTTCATTTAATCTGGTCAAAAATGCAAATTCTGTCACTTTTCAACCAGTGTCGTCTTAGTAAAGTTTTGAAGAATTGGGTAAGAATCTGCGGTTCATTCAGATCCAGATAAAATAACTTTTGCACCTCATGTTTGTCTTTTGACACGCATGTCAGAAGTGAAGAAGCGAATTGAGAAGATTTCACGTTATTTCGCTTTTTATGATGAATAACTTTATATGATTTTCCTTATAGCAACATCTTTTGTCTCTTATTAGAACTATTAAAATCACAAAAAATGATTTTTGTTCCCAGTATATTTGTTCTGGTGGTTTAATGTGAGGAATATTAAACATGTAGTTCTGGAGCGACTTCTGGGGTGAAGTTTTGAAGTTTGCTTGCTTTGCTTGCATCAGTACAGGAAGGTCACATACAGTAGGAGGCGGTGGCTGGGTTTTAAAGCCTGTAGACTGTAGAAAAATCAGCTGACTAAAGCTTTCCATGAGCCGGGGACACCGGATGACCCTCAGTCTCCACCTGAAGGAACAACACAGTCTTTGAGTCCACACTGAGACCCTGACTCACCGTTTCCTGAGACAGATCCACTCCCGGCTACCACAGTGACCCGTCCACATAGCAGCCTCTTTGTGACCTGTTTACACGCTTGTTCCCCAGATGTGCTGTGTTTTATACTGTATCTTCTGCACAACATTGGTTTCCTTTAACTGGAGTTTCCTTTTTCGAATTAAAGACGGTCAGGTCTTTACGCTTAAAGGTGCCATGAGAAGCTGCAAATAAAACAAAGGCTTCAACATGTACAGAAACACAAACAGGAATCATTCTGCACTGCCTGACACAATAATTGATGGCACCTCCTCACCCGTCCCGACAGCGGCTCATTCAGGAGGGGTCGCCCAGCTCGCTGGGAAGCACCAGTGAGGAGGGGGAAACACACACCGTGAGGGTCTTCAGGTTTCACCAGAGCTAATCCGAGTTTGGCGTGAGTTTTTACGACTGGTGCAGCACCTGTGACAGTGATATGTCTGGGTGGAGGTGAAGTTTGACACACTGGTGGATGGTTTTAAACATTCGCTTATAGCACATTCAGAACACATGTTATGTGACTAACATTGTTATCTGTAACTGCAGAGACCTGCTGAGAACTCGTGAAAGAGCAGCTCACTTTCTCCAGGACAAGACCTGCTGCTGTGGGTGATGATCTCACGTTTGTGTCTAAGAGAAATGTATTCCTTCTGACCTGTGATTACTTGAAGGTTTCTTCAAGCGTCTTTGAGACGTTGCCACAGTTCTTCTGGATTGAGTCGGTCTCAGTTTTTTCTGTTGGTTCATAATGTAATCACAGACAGACTCGATGACTGTGAGATCAGATCTCTCTGTGGAGCACTGGCTGTTGTCAGTCTCCTTGTGCGTACAAAAATCTCACTGGATTATTACAATTAATACACCTGACACTACAACAAAAGATATAAATAACTTGCTTAAAACCATTTTTGGGTATAAAAATACTAATGTGCCTAAGACTTTTGCATAGTACTGTATATATATATATAGCTATTGGTAAAAAATTCACTCTAACATTACTGCAAGAATGTTTCTGATAACTTTGAGAGACCTTTTAGAAAATGTTAACCAATGTTCTGAGAACGTTCCCTGTTAGCTGTGTAGGACCTCCAAGGTCAGTTTAGAAAAAAGTTCTGGACAGCAGGAACAAGATTTAAAACGTCACGTGAAAATTTTATATTTGTCTGTCTTAAATGAAGTGCAGCGTAATCTTGCTCCAGCACTGATCTTGTGTGATTACAGTGTTTGGAATATTGGCCCTTTACTTCAGTGAGTCAGTACTGAGTCAATGACGGCCAGGTACAAGCATTGAGACACAGTCAGTATTCACAGTGTGAGTCACAAAATCACAATATTTCCAGAATATCTGAGGTAGCTGTCATCAGAAAATTCCACCTGATTGAACAATCTGATCCCGAGCTGATGTGTGAGATATTTACTGCCAGCTCAGCATCACCATTGAGACACTGGAAATAAAGCATGAGTACATGGGCTAGTCATCCATCTAAACCACACATCACTTCACATCTGTATCCATGCACAGTTTCTAGACATAACAAAACAAAGATGCATCAAGAACGGAAACAGGCACCGGCTACACGTTTAGCATAAACTAAAGCATGAGCTAGTTTTAAAGCAAACCTAAACCACTCAAAGTTAACTTTATGCTGTTAGTTTAAATTCATCTTACAGATATTGTTTTAACTCTTTAATTTGTGCTCTGCAGGGATTAACTGCGTCCATTCCATTACAGAGAGTGTGAGCAATGTCTTTCTCTTTTGTCTTTTAAAACAACTTTTAAGGACCCCGTGTCCCCTCTGAATTTAGATTTCCACAGGAATGTTTCCACAGAGTCCGTTCTGCTTGCTGTGCAAATAATAAATATTTCTGTACACCAACAGCTTCATTTAAATAGATTCCTTATCTTTGGCAGCGGTTTTGCTTAGTTCATAAAATGATTTTATTTCTGAAAATAATCTTGAGCTAATATTTACAGATGCTAAAGAAGGGATATGTGGTGAGGAAAGCACAAGACGAGCCCGGGATCTGAATGAAGCCTCCAGATTCCTCGCGGCTCAAAAAGGGCTGAAATGAGACACTGACGCAAATCCTCCAATCTAAAACACCGTCACATATCTCCTCGACTGTGTGCTATTAAGTCGGCTAAAACTCTTTCATGTAAATGCAATGCATAATTTTCTTTTTCAAACAGAGCCGACATACATTCTGTTTATGTGTGAGTGTATTCATGCATATATACTGTTTATTTCCGTTTAAAGCTGTAATCTGTAACTTTCATCTCTCATCACTAAAAATTGCAGGTGACTTAACGTACTTGTTGCATGTTTATGTCAAACGAAGCCAAACTAACAGTTTTGGTCCAACAGTCCGGGTTCAACGTCTTTATTCAGAATTCTGTTTGGCACCAGGGAAGTTACTGGCAGTAAACAGTTGTGTCACTGTGTGAGGTCTTGGGGAGATGATACCTCTGTGTGTGTCCCTGCACATTTACACACACGTTCTCATGTTCACATTCCATGTTTCATGCAGAAGTCCTGGAGCCAGAGTGATTTTACCAGAGTCTCATGTCCACTGTCCACTGTCAACAGCCAACAAAGCCAACAGAGGGAGAGAGAAAGACAATGTGTATCAGCTGAATGAAATTTCAGGAGGTGGTCAGTCACTATCTTATCCGATGGTTAACTCAAAAGTTCACTTCTCTTATAGCAACTCTTGCTACAAGCATCTAAATGTTGCATATAGAAAACAGTTCACTTACCTGCCTGAGATTCCAGCTGCTGGCATCCTGCATGCACTTGAGGTTCCTGTGATCTCTCAGCAGCAGGAAGGGCTTTGATCTTCATCCAGTGTCTTCACTCTCGAGTGCACCCTTCATGGAGAGCATTGTCCAGTTCCCCACATCATAAACATTATGGTTTATTGGAGTTCCTTAAAACCCGTTGAGGTGTAATTTGTTCAGGTCCAGGAGTCATCTTGGCAGCATCAGTTTGCATTTTGAAGGATCAGAGTGCTTGTAGATTCAACTTGGAACAGATTCTGGTCTCACTTACCCGTTGTAATGTTGCCAGAACAGTAACTTATGGAATATACTTGGCTTCAGCTGTATTTCTTCATAAGACTCTCAGGGTCTGACAAGAGGATGTGCCAGTTACTGAATGAGTGGCACAGTTCCATGGACAAACTGGAGGTCATTGTGAGGCTTTGTGTCTTATAGAAGGTCTTCTTTAATACTGTTTTAACCTCTGGGCTCTCTGCCGTGGCAGGTAATTGCTATACAATCTTCAACACAATAGACTCCACTTACAAATTTTACCCAGCTTCCAAACAAATTACAGGCTGATTGGTGGAAGACCATTGGTAACCTGATGCTCTGAGAGTGGATGGAACAGAGTAAAGAGAAAAACATGATTCATGGCAGAATAATCACACGTGTTGTCTCGCGGTGTGCATGTTTTTCCAAACTTTCTGTCAGATGAAAGCGAATTACTCAAGTAAACCCTGAGATTTCAACCAATGTTCTGAACTTTCTACTTCTGCTGTTTAATTACAAGATCAGAGTCAAGTATATTCATTGTACATATTAAAAAATGTGTCTATTTAATTTAATTTGGCAATGCTGTTCTCACAATCTCACACAGCACCTGCAGCTCCATCATACACCACTAGAGCTTAAAGAAGAGTTTGTGAAACACTGAACTTTGATGTTAATACAGAGAAGGTTTCTGAAGCGTCTTTTTACACCTCACTAATCCACACAGCTTCAGACTCAGCTAAAGTTTCCGTATTTCACGCATAATTGGTCATGATCTTCTGTCCTGTTATTGTACAACTCCAGACATGCAGGATATCTCATGTAGGAATGTGACTTTAAAAGAGACGATCAGAATGTTCTTCCTGTTGGATGACAGAGGAATGTGCGTGTGGTCAGAGAACAGCATGTTAACATCAGGAAACCTACAAACGTTCTACAGCAACATTGAACAGGCCTCCAGTTTTCAACACCTGAACATAAAAACAAGCTAAATCATTTCTGCCACAGAACAAATACAGAGCAGCGGTGGCTACAGAGCCAAATTAGGTCACACACGAGCACACGCCATCAGTTTTCACCGCTAGACAAACAAACACACAATAAAAATACAAGAATTGACACTCATTATGTTGTAGAAAGCGTGCGTGGGCTACGCTAGACAGACTGCCGTGTGATTCACGCTCCAAAACAAACAATGTGACAAAGAATAAAACACATCAACGTTTTGCTCTCCTCAGTCTGTTATTGTGACTCAGTGACTTTAACATGCAGGTGCTGGAGGATGACCAGACGTGCCACTCGAGGATCACCAGTGTTACAAAGCCAATCTGTTAGAGGAAGTGCCAGAAGAGCTCTGACACGTGTCAAAAACGACATAGCAGCTAGTCAGAGTCGATAACTCGCCTGGAGGAACATAAAGAGTTTAGATTAAGGTGAAGCAGGTGAGATGCTGATGTTAGAAGAATGACTAACAACTTTCTCTGGAGAGTCAACACAGACTATGTCCTCGTTTCACACACAGGGCTTAGATCAAGCCAGAAGTAAGCCTCAGTTAAACAGAACATTTAAGCAGTTTATATACATGCTCCTTAGGAAAAAAAGCCTTTCTGGTGAGCATCTTAAGACCACACAATGGCACTGATATATTTTGAGACATGTCATTACAAGCTGCTCTCAGTTAAGACGGCTTAAACATGCTGTTTAGTCCGGGACTTAAACCTCATCTGTGAAACCAGGCTCAACTGCTTCATTATGTTTGCATTACACTGTATCGTCACAACTCCTGATTATTCACTACACACACCTTACTGTGTTGATGGTCCTCATAATGAACCGACTGTTACTGTGTCTGTGGATCATTTCAATAACAAACTGAATGTTTTGTGTGGATATGATGAAATGCACTCTGTATTGGTTCAGATCTCTTTATTTGTTACATAGCTTCATACTTAAGGAAATTGTTTACTGTTTGTGTTATCTTTGTCTGTGTTATGGTGGGTAATAGGAAATAATGAACCAACAATGTGACAGATGGTCCCGACAACGGCCTCCCTGTAGATACCGCACAGCATTATTTACTCTCAGCATCTCAGAAGATCAAGACCATCCCGTCCTTACAGCCATGACATCAAGATTTGACCGAGCAGGACACGCTCCTGATTCAGCACTGTTTGTTTGTTTCCTGTACAACATTCCCATCACATGATCACAGTCTTAACACTATCTCTCCATATGCCGTGACACACCAAGTCGACAGCTGGCTGTCAGCCAGTGTCGGGCTGTTTTTCAGCATCGGTCGGCCTAGTTGTTGTTGTGTGTTTCACACAATGGCAGTACTTGGACCCCATTGGTGGCTTTTCGGCCTATTGACTATGTTAAATTTGTGTTGGTGAAAAGCAAGACGCTGATTGGCTGTTTAGCTTATATTTTATATATGAACTATATATGAAGAGTTATATATACAAATAAGAGTATATGATTTTTAATATATTTAATATATCATACTTCATCTGAATGATGAGTGAGATTACCCGATTAACCTTAACTATAACCTATCCACAAAATTAGACAAATAAGTTGAGAAGAATAACTAACCCACTGTCCACCCAACGCTACAATCTGATTGGTTGATAGGAATGCTACGTTTACATAGTCATTTAGCGACAGTGTTGATTCAGAAACGTGTCCTCTGTGGTTAAATCACATTAAGCACCATTAAACCACAATTAATGAACATATACATAAACATACTTCCTGCCTGATTCTACATACACATTATAAATATATTTTAACAAAAATAAAGCATCTTTCCACAACTGCCTGTTACAAGTCTTGCTGTCACGCAGATCTTTCAGATGGAAAGCTAGTTTTGTGATATGCTGTGAAATAAATGCAACAGTGAAATGGAGATTTTGAGACAACGGTACTGATAACACTTTAAGACGACAGAAGAGGAATCCTGCTTACACTGGACACAGAGACAGAGAGGCTGAGACAGAGATCACATATATAAATACTCTGCTGTAAGTCTTTGTTGGTTCATGGACAGGCAGTTGAACTCTTCAGAAGCACAAAACATTCTAGAGGCACATTGGAAATAAAAACATGAATGTTCTGGACCCAGGAGGACTAATGCAGGGGTGCCGAACAGCAGAAAAGAGCATCTATTGAACAAGGCTATATGACATCTGTTGTGCTTATTCCAAACTTTGTCCCTTTATATGTAATTCCTCTTTCTGAAGAACTGGAGCCCCTTTGAGTTACTCAGATCCATCACTCACGGCATCTATATTCTCTCCAAGCGTCTGGAGTTCATGGTCTCTATAAACGTAGTGTTCCTCAAACAGACTGTTTCCACTTCATTTCCATCTTTGACCTTTGTGAGAATCTCACATGAATGACAAAGAAACGATACAAAATGTCAGTATTTGTTTCAATGTTTGTCAGTTTCGGTTCCTCCCAGTGTACAGCCACCTAATAATGAACTGAACACATGTCTCATTCAGTGTTTGACAGAGCACATCCTAACAGGAGTGTGGGCACCTTCTGTGTGTCTGTATTGAAGTTCCTGTGGATACAGTATCTTTATATAACAGCGACGGGTCAGGAGCATCAGAGTTCAGAGGTCAAAGTCCCAGTACTGCTGAAACCAGCCACTGATGTCCTTCAGTCGCCTGTTTAATGCAGTTTCACCTCATGTCCACTGGAGGGAGAGAAGAAAACAAGACAGCTGTAAGACTTCCACACAGCTGGAACTGGGTGTCATTTTAAAGACATTTGTTTGTGATTTTGTCTTTAGTAGAACATGCGATTTGTGTTTGAGTGACACACATCCACCACACTGATTTTCATGTTTATTATTGGACATTTGTGCACATTTAAGAAAGAACAAACGAGCAATGTGACAAGCACAATCTCTGTGATCAACTTCACCAAACCATTCACGTGTTTTCATGTAGACAGACACTCACAATTATGACAAACATACAGGCTCTGTTCCAAAACCGAGTGTGCTGCCTACATAGGCAGCATTTTAAGTCATTATATTGTAGGTACAAGGCTTTTCTTACGGCCAAAATGCATTGAGAACCTTATGCTCAGAAGATCTTGTCATGAGCTTATCAACATGTTAACATCAAACTCTATAACAAAAGAATTGAGCAGCTTTACTTGAGTGATGCATGAAGTTGCTGCTCATGAAGAGAATTTCAAATGAGTTAGGATGTTTTCTTAGAAGGCTGCTGCCTAGGAAGCAAGTCAGCTCACCAGGTTTTGAAACACAAAGCCACACTGCACACACGGTGGGGAAGTTTTAATTTGAGCAAATGAACAATCCCGTGACACATGCAGCAAAGCAAACACACATGTAGCTCTTATTCAGTGTTGTGTGATTCTGATTGGCCGACTCTTTCTCTCTCCAGTGATTGGTCAAGAGGGGGCAGCAGTTCTGCCTGCAGCTCTCCTACCTGCAGGATATTTTGGTCCGCTGAGAGTTAGCAAATGTTTACTTTCTAGTGAGTGTCCTTGTTGATCTGTACTGCCATCGCTTGCTTTCTGTGTTTCCGTTTTTTACCATTTTTAACTCTGGGCCTGTGTGGGCCTGGAAACACAAATTTGGGGAAGGGTTCAAGCGGATGGAGTGTGGTTTAGTGAAAAGCAAATGAAGAGAGAGAGAGAGAGAGAGAGAGAGAGAGAGAGAGAGAAAGTGAGAGAGACAGAAAAAATTTATGGCCTCTGAAAGGTGTAAAACAGACTGTAATTGCACTTTATAAATATGTGAGTTATATGAGCCTCCAAGACTTTTATCTCTGCACACGGTTGTCCTACATGAGAGAACCGTGTTGACCCTGAGGGAGAGATTGCTCACACTCACACACACTTCAGCTGCATTCACTGTCCCTGTAACACATTCAAACACCGAGCGACACACCTGTGCTCTCTTATCACCCCATTGCATCACCGCCTCAACAGGGACAACACAGTACAACATGAGCACACACGAGCGCTGACACTGACAGCAGCAGAGCGGCCGCGGGTGTGTTTGTCTTTGGCGGCAGCAGAAATGCGACTGAATGCGACTCCGTGGTCAGACGTTCTGTGAAGACGACGCGTGACGTACCTGTGTCTGCTTCCACGTGCTCCGTCACATGATGCTGCGACGTGCACACGCATTCCACGTGATCTTCTAACCTGACCAGCACCTCCTTCAACTTTGCTTTCTTTCGTGAAGCGAACTCTACCTTTGCCACCTGGAGGAAGAGAGAGAGACAGAGATTAGCCAAGAGCTGCGTACAGGAAGTTAGCATAGTATATCAACTGGGAATGGCTAATGTTTACTTTGAAATACCTATACACCTCTGGCATAAGGAAGGTTACAGCTTGCTCAGCTAACTAGATATGTCACAAACTGGTCATATGGAACAGTGGAAATATTTGCTGAACAATTCCTGGGCAATAAGCCCAAAACAGTTACATGTTCCACAGTTAACGCCCCAATACGCCAAACTTCACTCCAAATAACTACATAACCGAACACTTTGACTCGTGTCTTTTGTTGTGCTAATTTTACTGCAATGCAAGCCTCTGTTTTTGCATCCAGCTCTATCACTTTCTCTCTCTCAATGTGTTCTGCTGTTGCTTGGGTGTCTGGAAGGTTATTCAGCTTTGTGCCCATTGTGGCTTTTTTCTTTGCTATTTAAAATGCAACGTCGGTTAGATTGGAAGACTGGATGACAAATCATCAGCAAAGGTTTGTTAACTAACTTCAGTCCGGCTGACCGGCTTCAGCGGCTTTTGTAATGGTAGATCAACAGAAGATCAACAGAAGATCAATTTATTAGAGGATCAAGCATTTGAAGCAAAACGGTTCTGAAAATATTTGTTTTTATAGATAGTTATAGACAGTTTGACTAAAGGAGAAACGTTGTTAGGCGCTCAGTTTGAGTTTTGGTAACCGCTATGTTGGTGATGGTCAGTCTTACACCTTCCAGACAGGAGGAAGGAAAGAGAAAAAACTGTTCTTGAGTTGCAGCTGGTGGGAAGGTGTCTGCCCAATGGAAGAGTTCTGGAATAAACCGGCTGCTTCTGCACCGCACCTCTGAATGGACCTGACCTGCCCTCATAAAGCCTGATTAATAAACACACACATTAATACTGTGAACTTCCTTCTGCCAGATAAATGTTCTCTGCTGCTGTGATCCTGACACAAAATTTCCCCAGTACTCTTCTGTGTTCACACACACAGTCACAAAGCAAAGGATACAGTGAGGAAATGATCCACCCTTAAAATCCTACAGCGCACTACAACACAATCACAGACTGTAAGTGCATTACACACAGAGAGCAAATACAACCTCTCTGTCTGCCATACATGTGCACATATTGGTTTAGGATTATGGAACATATGATGAAACATTTCTAAGCAAAGTCAGAAACTCCTACAAATCTACACACAAACAGGGGAGAGAGAGAACTTGAGGCAGGCCAGTTTCCAGGTCTCCGTCCACCCCATCAGCCCTGTGACTGGTTTATACCTCAGTGCTTGTGTCCTGTCGCCAGCTCTCCCCCCCTCGCACATTCTTCTGCTTGGTTATATTTACAGCTCACTGCGAGCAAGAAAGGCCTGCGACTGAGGATGAAGGCTGAGACAGACTCTGAGGATCTTGAGAAAGATCGAGGGGGTTGGTGGAGGTTCACCAAAGGGTCATAAATCAGCACAACAATTTGAGGTTGTAAGAACGTTTCCCTAATGTTCCCACTAAGTAACAAAATCATAAAAAAATGTATTTTGAAAGTCTGAAATGTTTCAAAAAGTCAATTTTTTTAGACAGTAAACGTTATTGCTTGATTATACAAACATTATTCAAATGTTTTTAAAACATTCCACTAACAACTTCAGAATAACAGTTTTAATAATTATAGTATATAGCAAAAACGTTCTACTACCATTACTGCAAGAACATTTTGATAACTTTAAGAGAACTTTAAGAGAACTTTGAGAGAACTTTGAGTTGGGAATATGAAAGAAGAACCAAAAAGAAGTGTTGTCATTTTCTGCATCACCCAGCATTACTACTGAAATTCAATGCGATCTTTACGTTGCATCTCGGTTTCATTCTGTCATGAATACAGCTGAACGTTCACGCTCACTCACTCACGCTTTATATTAAACCCGTGTTTTTCAGGAAGCCCTGCAGCTCTATTTATAAACCACTGTGCCTGACAGCGCAACGAAAGCCCAGCACAGCACGCTAATGGAGCGACATCTGATCCAACCCCGACTCCCTGTAACAGAGAGAGAGAGAGCGGCCCACTAAAACTCCAGCCCAACCCCCTCTCGCTCGCCCTGCGCTCTCTGAGGACTATTGTCTGGGTCCAGATAATTGGCACTGGGATTTCCCCACAAGAAAGACTGAAGAAAGGGTGAGAATGTGAAACGAGAGGTGCATTGTGGGTAATTAGTATGAGCACAATAGAAAATGAATGTGCGGCGCGGGAGACAGCGAGATTTGCCGCACATCTGTCAGCGGGTAAATTTGATGACAAAATACTGAAACACAGGTGGAGAAAGAGTGGGGGTGCCGGGGGCAAAAACAGATGACTGGTGGGGCGAGCGGAGAGAGAAAGAGGTGTGGAGAGCAAGTGCTCTTATTCAATGAGTGACAGAAAGAGCCTGAAGAGCTGACAGAAGAACGAGAGATGCTGAGAGCAGAAAAGCAAGAGAAACGTTTATCTCATGACCTGCATGTCTAGAGTTACCAGCAGAGTACAGGACAAATCTCTGTTGTGAAACACAGATACTTACACACAGACAATTACTGAGATAAGGTGAAAAATCTAATCTGCCCGCTTCCTGTCATGCCCTTTAAAAACGTCCCTAAACACCAGCAGCAAAACTCAGAGTGAGAAGTGAGATAGCAAGAACACCGAATTACAGATATAACAGCAATCACAGCT
>JAZGTH010000133.1:75000-200000 GCA_036877525.1 Chromobotia macracanthus
CAGAAGAAAAGACTAAGAGACTATTAGAAGACTATTAAACAGACAGGGAGAGAGAGACTATTAGATAAACAGACAGAGGGAGAGAGAGACTATTAGATAAACAGACAGAGAGAGAGAGAATAAGTGTTGGTAGCCTCATTATACTGTTATGATCCACACCCAGCAGTGTCTCCTTTGAAACGAGCTTATCACTGCAATGAACCAAAGTACAGCACACACACATCTCTTACACACACACACACACACTGTCTCACACACACATCTCTACACACACACACACTGTCTCACACACACATCTCTTACACACACACACATCTCTTACACACACACACACACACTGTCTCACACACACATCTCTTACACACACACACATACACACACACTTCTGGTGCTGTGAGGTGTATGTTCAGTCTGTGTTTTTACTCAGGATCTGAACAGCAGTGGTCTGTGCAGGTCTGCTCCTTTTTTAGGATGAGAAGGAAAAACTGGGAGGGTAAATAAATCTCTTAAGAGTATTTGCTCGAACATACACAGCCATCACTGGAAAGAAACACACATAATATATTCTTGCCCATCCCTGTGCTGGAAAACACACAAGACCAACATTTGTATCCATTTTATGAGGAAAAAGGGACAGAGCTGTACAATACACTAAACGTCCATTCAGAAGATCACGAAATATACATAAATGAAGAAATAAATAAAAGTACATGTGTAGCGCTCTCCATACAAACAGATAAATTGTGTCCTAACCCTAACCTAACAGCTGAAAAAGAGTCGTTTCAACAGCAAAGCACAGTGCATGCAATCCCTTATCCCCCAATGCACTGCACTTCACTATATGCAGTGAGCAGTGAGCTAGTATTGCCCTGCCTCTCTTTCTACAGTAACTACGATTATACAGTATACAATTAAATGATGCTACATGACTGCAGGATGCATTCTGGCCTGAAACTGAGATGGCTGTCTGCAGGTTCAGTGTGTGTCTTTATGATCCACAGTACACACTGAATCATCTTCCATCAGCCAACAGTTAAACAATATATGACTGTACAGGAACACACCGCCGACAGATACAGTGTCTTTACCTTGACAGTGCGGTGGTGTTTTTTGGACGCGTGGCAGTGCATGTTGCCCGTGTTGCAGCAGCCGGTGCAGCGCTTCACCTCCACACACGCAGGCCAGATCAGGAAGTTTGCAGAGGTGGGATCCACCTGACTGCGGGGAATCTCGTAGATCACGGTCCGTGTCTTACACATGGCTGGCACCGCCTCCTCCACTGAGCACAACAAATGAGAGTGTCGCATAAATTAATATATTAGAATACATTAAAGGTGAAGAAAATTCACGACATTCTGGTATTAATTAGCTGAAGCATATAAAAACAAATGAATGACAGTCATTCATGTCCATGGCAACACCATTCCATTCTATCGCTGTATCTGGTACTGCCACTGCACTTTTTTGTAAGACTGTATTTTGGCAGGTTATATAATCTGAGACAAAACTGCTACTCTGTTCATGAGCTTCTCTGTACCTGATGCCACCCAACCAAACAAAAAAGCCCTTAAAACTGCAGAGTCACAAATATTACAGAGACTTTTTAATATCTGTGAGCCTCTGTGTTTACCAAACCAAAAATACAAGAGACCACAGTGGAGAGATCACCGTTCAGTCCTGAAGTTTAGACTCTGAGAGCAACACAAAAACAGCACACAGCTATTCTGAGAGCTGAACAGTTTTCTGTGTGTGCTGGAGAGATCGGGAGGCACGGAGGGGCCGAAATACCCCAACACACACACACACACACACACACACACACACACACACACACACACACACATAACACAACACACACACACACACAACACACACATCACAACACTCACACTCACACACACACTCACACACACACTCACACACACACACACACACACTCACACACACACACACACACACACACACACACACACACACACACACACACACACACACACACACACTACACACACACTCACACTGCTGAGCTCCACGACTGATTTGAAAGGGACGGGAGAGTGGATGTCAGTTGTCTGTGTGTGCCAGTCTGTGCTCAGTTCAGCGAGCTGTGACATGAATTCTGAATGTTTGGAATTTCCTGCCTCATGTGACCTCACATGTACCACCAATCAAAACACTCTCACGTATGAAATAAAGAAGCGTCCTCCAATCACTGTGCTTCACTGAATTAAAAGAAAGATCAGTCGTCTGATTCTGATGCTCTTTTACTGGAATTGCACCAGTCAGAGAAGTGCGTCAATTATGTAACGTAAAACTAGATCAGATTATCAGAATAAAGAACCAGAACTGTTCGTATGTATGCTGGCATGTCTTTGAAGTCTTACCCACACTCCTCTTCCGTCTGTGGGACAGTTGGTGACTCTTTAGGTCTGAGGGACCAGGGTGAGATGGGTGATGATTCTTCCAATGGTTCTTCTGTAGATCTGAGGAACCAGGATGAGATGGATGATGGTTCTTTTGCTGGACCTCCTCAATCACCTCATTTCCAGGACCTCATCAAACACACAGGTTATCCATATTACTTTCATGTGCCTCAACAAAAAGACAGAAATCACTTTTTCCTTCTAAAGCATCTAAAGATGAATTCACAATGAGGCTATTCAAGAATCCAGTAGATGCCCTGCAGCATATAGAGGAGAAATGAGACAGCTGTGAACGGCTGGTCAATTGCTACTCCAAAACATGAAATAATTTCCTTCTTTAGAAGTTTTCAGAAACTCATTTCTCAAGATACAATGGCTGCTTTATTCAGCAGTTTAACTGGAAGTTCACCAGTAATGGACTTCTTGAGGAACCATGTCATGGTTTTGGTTACCAAGTTTGTATTTATGTCTCATGTATGAGTGACACGCACACAAGGAACGAGCATGAACTTCTGCTAACCTCTAGAATGTTTCTAGCACTGGTACAGATGAGTAAGACGACCAATTTATTAGTATTTAAAGAAGAGGCGGGGCTCTGGATCACTTCTGTATAAAGACAACCACTTATTAAGTGCTGTTTAAACAATTCACGCTTCATTTAAGAGCTTAGTCACATTAATAATACGGTTTTAATGAACAGTGTTCTGTAACTAATGAAGAACAGTGTTTCACTCAAACCTCCACGTACAGTTTCCATGTCTAAATTAAATTTGATTTGTTTTTTATTTTTAATGCAACAAACCCAAACAAACAAAAAGTCTACATTTTAAAATCATTTAAGCCTCTAAAGGGCTTGTTTCCTCGCCTCGTTCTCTCTGTGAAAACAGACATCACTTTAAACACAGTGATGGTTATCACACAATGTGAGGTTTAGCGGTGAAAACTGTGCTGTGAAAAAGCTGTGAAACTAAATATAAAAACGTTGCATCTCTGACTCTGAACTTTGCAAAACTGAAACTATAATGTGCACAAAAATACTGTACAAAAACTGAAAACTAAATAATGTTATTTTTTTGTATTTTCAATATAAAAGTCCAAAACTACTAGCACAACTGCTCCTACAGTCTTGATCTGTAATGTTTCAGCTGCGTTTAGCTGAAGCAGGCCTGCACTTCAGTTAAACATCAAACTCTCTGATGTAGCAGAGGAACTGCACCCAGCCTGAACGATGAGGGTGGGTCCTGCAGGAATGTAGAGAGAGACAGAGAGCGACTCTCTGAACTTAAAAGACTTCATGACCACACACAGTTCTGAAGCAGGAAACACAAGTGACATGTCAACAAAAGCGCTCCTCTGTTCTGTGTCTCTGCTTCATCTCATCTTTCCTACCAAATGGAAAGCCATTGTTTTTGGTTGTTTTTTATACTCAGTCAAACACAGAGCATTGACCCGCACCAAGAGACAGAGAGAGAGAGAGAGAGAGAGAGAGAGAGACAGAGAGAGAGAGAGAGAGAGCAGCATTTGATCTCGCACAACATCTCTTATCTCATGTTCACATCACAACCCAGTGTCACTCTGTCAAACTTAAGAACTTTGTTCTTTCAAACTCAAAAACACAAGATCAACTTATGAAAAAGACTGCCGTCAAAGCAGTACTTTTAAAGAAGCAGTCTGCCAAAAAATGAACATTTTTGACATAATTTACTGACTCTCATGTGGCTCTAAAACCATGTGTGCAAGTGCACGTGAAATTTGAGATCCAACAGAAGATCTTCAGGTAAAAACAACTTAATGTTGGTCTGCTGCTCACAGAAAGTGCATGCATGTCTTCATGGAGTATAACAGCAAACTCAGAAAGAGATTCTACTCTCAAACAGAAACTAAACACCAGGGCACAAACACACACACACACACATATATTTATATAAATATATGTAAACTTCCATTATGTGGAATGTACGATTTTTAAAGATTTCTCCTGTTGTTCATTAATGGATAAATTAACAGAATTGACCTGCTCTCCTCTCTAACACTGTGAAACAGACACATTTCATGAGGTGTTTTCAGCAGGTGATTCTGATGCACATCTACAGTGTTTAGTCTCGCAGCAGAGAGCTGCTTTCTGTACTTTCCTCACCACTGCAGAAGACTGATGAAAGCATTCCTCCAGCGCCGGGTTCAAACTTATAATCCTCACATCACCAGCACAGATCTTTAACCACTGCACCACCATCATCAAAAAACCTCTTCATTTACACGTCACTCATAAAGAGCTTTCACCTCTCGGTTTCTCACGGCCCTCTCTCTGTCTCTCTCTCTCTTTCTCTCTCTTTCTTTGCACTTTCTCCTGATGATTCACAAAAGAGAACATCAGTCCTCTTCATGGACTGACAGCTGTCCTGTCATCAGATTCCCTCGTCTGTTTGCCTGCGGATGTGAGAGGCCAACAGGAGAGGTGGACAGATGGGCAGGTAGAAGTTAAAAGGCTGCGGGGAACAGCAGAAGAGCTCAGTCTGTTCCAGGTGATCGCTGAGGTCACGGGCGGTGACTTCAGTGAAAGAGAGACGCTTCTCCTCCCTAAATCACCCTCACTGCTTTCAAGAGCTCTAATGAGGCATCCATTAGCAGGAGATTCTTATCTGACGCTTCCTCCTCTCATCCCTGGCTCTCATATAGACAGATGATGAGGTTAGAGGTCTGATCGGAGAAATAACAGCTCATTACTGCTTCCTAAATCAGACTCATCAGAACAGACAACAGGAAAGCATTAGTGATTACATTAACAGTAATATGAATGGACAAACAAATGATGTCACTTCTGCTGATGTCACTCTCTCTCGTGTGATTGACATGTGATGACTTTGGACGGTCTGTGTTTCTTTTAAGTGCAGTTGCTGCGGTAACAAATATCTGGAAATACACCATCACTGGCATCAGTCATGTTTTACTGCTCCGACTGTCTGTCACACAGTCTGATTTATGGTGACAGCAGGAATAATAAGCATCTACAGAACTATTCAGAAATTTCCAGTATGAAATTAAAGTTCATTTCTATCAAATCACATTGTACCAAGTAATTCAAATCAGGAAAAGATTTTATTGAAATCGTTTAATAAAGAAAATTAATTTAGGACCATTATGAGCCATTCTTGACAGTTATCAGGGATTAACCTACATTGCAAAAGTCACATATTAAAATCAGATGATAATCATAACTTTGGTCTGAACTCTTAGCCTTGTGCAGAACTCAAAAGTCCAAATGTTACAGCAGCCATTCAAATATTTCTGTCAACACTTCAAAGGAAATCTTGTGTTTGATATATTACAAGTGCCTGCGTAAACAGCCGCTCAACTGACCTCAGAACAGCTTGCGTTAGTGATCTCTGTAATATTACCCAAACCAACAAGGTAAAGTAGGAGGAAACCATCAGAATCAGAGCTCATTTTCTCCTGTATTTCACTGCAGGCACAGTCACTGAAAGCCTGGAGGACTTCAGACCGAACATCCATCTGCAGCAGAAGCATGTCTTCATGACGTGCAGACACACGGCTGTCACACCTACAGTCTCACCACACAACCCGGATCACACAACCCGGATCACACAACCCGGATCACACAACCCGGATCATACCCCACTCATACCCCAGATTACAGCTCGTGCGTGTCATTACAGGTCCTGTGACTGTAAATGAAATTATAGTGGGGACCGGGGACCGCGGGTGGACAGTGTAAGTGTAGGAAAACTTGCTGTTGCTCGTGACGCATGAATGGACATCAGACACAAGCATGAATACAGAAACATCTATAAAGGTCTATTTATGGTCCTCCACCCACTGGCCAGCAGACAGCAAACCTCTCAATTGTTCCTCATAAAACCAGCCCAGCACATTTTCCAGCAGATATACGCGTTACACTTTAGACCAGCTTAGAAACAGAGACAAACACCCGTAAACAGCCCCATCACGGACATTATCAGCGGATCAAAGTCCGCAAACAAGCGCCATTTACCTGCGGGATTTACCTCCAGTAGCCGCTGGAGGTCGCTGATGCTGCGGATCTCGCTGTGCGACAGTCGGTCTATGAAGTCTGGAGGGATCGTGAAGTCCTCCTGGAGAATTAAACAGCAACAAAACATGAAACGTGACGTTTTCCCAAATGCATGAAGTACAATGTGACGCTCAGACCAGCCCGGTCATTATTAAAAGTGAATCAATCAATCGATCGATCAGTAAATAAATCAAGTTGTTAAAGTCCCGGAGCGCAGCTGACTGCTCCATCACGACTGCAGCTGTGCAACATCAGGCAAACTTCACTCTGATAACGTTGTTGTACTTCAATGTTCAAGATTTGGGCGATATTATACATGCATTTATATTTTAAATGGTTAATTCACACCATATTCAGCGTAATAACAGATATATTCACATGCAATTTAATAATGCACGACATATTTAATAATCAATTAACAAATAAAATCGACCTCTGGAGAACTCATGAAACTCTGTGACATACACTGATGTTTCCATGCATGTATTACATTCACTACAGTGTTTATGTATAACTTTACAGTGTATATTTGTAACTGTACAGTGTTTATTTATAACTTTACAGTGTTTATTTGTAACTGTACAGTGTTTATTTATAACTTTACAGTGTTTATTTATAACTTTACAGTGTTTATTTGTAACTTTACAGTGTTTTTTGCAACTTTACAGTGTTTTTTATAACTTTACAGTGTTTTTTCATAACTTTACAGTGTTTATTCGTAACTTTACAGTGTTTATTCGTAACTTTACAGTGTTTATTTATAACTTTACAGTGTATATTTATAACTTTACAGTGTTTTTTTATAACTTTACAGTGTTTTTTATAACTTTACAGTGTTTATTTATAACTTTACAGTGTTTATTTATAACTTTACAGTGTTTTTTATAACTTTACAGTGTTTGTTAATGGCTTCATAACTTTACGCGTTTCGAGCTCCTCACCTCAGCAGCAGCCCGCAGGAGGTGCAGGAGGAGCAGAAAGCAGCAGCGCAGAGTCCTCATCTCCTCCCGATGTCTGACGTCCACCCTGAGCACGATGAAGACCGGAGGAGCCCTGAAGCCGCTCCGCACTCATTCCTCGAGGAGATCTCCCGTTAAAGAGCCCCCGGAGGAGATCTCCCGTTAAAAAACCTCCGGAGAAGATCTCCCGTTAAAGAGCCTCTGGAGGAGATCTCCCGTTAAAAAACCTCTGGAGAAGATCTCCCGTTAAAGAACCTCTGGAGGAGATCTCCCGTTAAAAAACCTCTGGAGAAGATCTCCCGTTAAAGAACCTCTGGAGGAGATCTCCCGTTAAAGAGCCTCTGGAGAAGATCTCCCGTTAAAGAGCCTCTGGAGAAGATCTCCCGTTAAAGAGCCTCTGGAGAAGATCTCCCGTTAAAGAGCCTCCGGAGAAGATCTCCCGTTAAAGAGCCCCCGGAGGAGATCTCCCGTTAAACAAGCCTCTGAGAGGGATCTCCCGCTGCCGGTGCTGCTCCAACGCGCCTGTACGGGATCTCCAACCGGAGTAACCCGCAGAAGGTCGCACCGGATCCGCCACCGAGCGCTCCAAACCCCGGCACTTGCTCCCGTGACCGCCCGCGGCACGCAGATTTTACACCTCCCGGAGAAACTCCGGTGCGGTGGCGTGGTGCTCAATAACGCGGTCGCGGGCTCGCTTTTAAAGCGCTTGTGTGTCAGTCGTCGGGCCGGTCGCGGGTTCGTATCCGCGCAGACACGCGCGCTCGTCGGCTCCGCTCTCGCGCACTGAACGCCGCACGCACGCGCGCGCGCGCCTCTCCTCCGCCGAGCTCGCGCGCCTCCCCTCGCGCTCCGGTAACCACCGAGCGGATGAGTTCACACACCGACACTTACTAACCCGTAAACCCGCAGCAAACATTACATTTAACATCAGCCATTAAGTAAGAAAGCGACGGTATGACGACCATGGATAAACATGTCGGTGATATGACGTCAGACAGATAACGGGTGACGTCATTCTTCTTGTTCCTCTACAGCTCCTGCGTTTGCTCGTTTACTATGTCTGCTTTGGTCACGGACGGATGAGGCGCTTCCTGCCAGACTTCATCTTCTCCATTCTGCAGAAAGCAAACAAAACTTTCTCTCTGAAGCCCTGATTCACTGTGACACTGTAACACTCAGAAGATCTGAGGAAGGAGGAAAAGAGGAAATGAAAGATGAAGGATGAAGGAAAGAAAGAAAGAAAGAAGAACAGGAAGTGAACGACGCAGAGAGAAAGCAGAACAACAAAGGCTGAATGAAGCAATGTGATGGACAACAACCTGCTGGTATTGTTTCTGCTGTTTAATCCGTCCGTCTGCTGTTTCATTGCTTCAGTGTGTCACGCATCATTGGCTTTACACACGTTACTGTGAGTTTATTTCTGGAAAACAGTGGAGCAGAAACACAGCAGCAGGAGAAAGTGAGTGTCTGGCGGCTGAGAGGGATTCCCTGTCTCACCCTGCAGCCCCAATAAAGACTCACACAAGCTGCCTGCAGTAAAACTGCAATATGTGCATGACTGTTTGTTTCCAGCGCTCAGAATAACCTCACCCTGTGAGGCCGAACACATGAATGACACTAAACTAAACAATAATGTTCAAATATCTAAAGTGACCGACGCACGGACAGATAATGTTCTGTAAAAGGTCTCAGTTCAGGAGATAACTCTGGAGAATGTTCCAGAGAGAACGTAATCACAGTTTGTTTTACTCCCCGTCCTCATGAGAAACAGCAGAGGGAGGTGAGCACCTCCTCTACCACTGAACCTCCCAGTCAGGCTATTTTTAGCTTTACGCTTCATTAATATGGACAAACCATGCAACCGATAAACAAACAGAACTCAACCTCCAGACAACCCGACACACTCATCACACAGAGTTTCTGTTATCAGAGGTGAAGGAAACGGTTTCTGTCTGTTTCTCCTTGAGCTGAGACCAGAGGAGGTCCAGCGCTCACACTATGAGCTGACACAGCAGATCTGACAGCTGAACATCACAGCTCATATCTGACCTCAGTTCAGCCACTCACATCACTGCTGTCTGCCTGCACTGTAACTTAGACCTAAAGGAGGGAACTGAGTCATATATAGAAGTCAAAACATCTACTTTTTATGTAACCAACAAGCAATCACCTAGCAACCACCCATAACACCCTAACAACCAGATAGCAACCACCCAGAACACCCTAACAACCACATAGCAACACATTAAAATGACTCAGGAAAACCACACAGCAATGCACTGACTGCCCACTGCACTCCAGCAGTGTGGTGAGCAGACTGTCTTCAGCAGATGTAAAACTGAGGCTATTGTAAATGCAGGATTGTGTTCTTCTCAGCTCTTGTACACTGAGCAGAGAGTCCGTCAGGTTTGTAAGACTGACAGGAGAGCTTCACAGAGAGAGAGAGAAAGAGAGAGAGAGAGAGAGAGAATGTTATCTCTCCAATGAGCTTTCTAGGTGAAATAAAGCTACGCTAATCAACATAAACCAGCTTGTACAGTATTTAAAAAAACATCTTACAGACATTAAAGCTACTGAAACACAAAAGCAAATAAAACATTATTTCACGTGACAGTGTGTGTGTGAGTCTCTGCTGATGTTCAGCACACCTGCAGGTTCCTGACAGCACCAGCATGAGATGTTCAGAAGCTTCTGAAGATCACAGCACTGCTCACAACTGCAACAGACCTAAACACACACAACACAGCAAATTACATCAAACACCACAGCAGAATCCCCCACACACACACACACACACCTATGTACACACACACACAAACACATGTACACACACACACATGCACACACACACACATACACACACACACACAAACACATGTACACACACACGTACAAACACACAAACACATGTACACACACACACATGCACACACACACACATGCACACACACACACACACAAACACATGTACACACACACACATGCACACACACACACATGCACACACACACACACACAAACACATGTACACACACACACAAACACACAAACACATGTACACACACACCAGCACACACACTACAAACACATGTACACACACACACGTACACACACCTATGTACAAACACACACAAACACATGTACACACACACATGTACACACACACAGGTGACGGGTGCTGAAGCTTCTATGTTCTTGAAATAAAGGCCACAAATGAATCACACACATTGAGAACCCACATTTTCAGCGTGACTTCACTGTTGAGTCCGTGAGCACCGTCCCTACAGTCACACAGAAGATCCCTGAATTAAAACCGTCTGAACTTCCATCCACATAAACCCGGACCAGCCTGAACATGCAGTGGTGGAACAGATCGTTGTAAAACAGTGCCTCTTTATTTTCCCTCTTTACAAAAAATGAGGATTTTGGGGAGGAGGCGTGGGGGGGTAATTGCCTCCGCTCTGCTGCCTGTCACACGCCCGACGTTTTAACATGCGAGAGTGGCGTGGAATGTGGGAAAGGAAAAAGGAAGACGAGGGTCTCACTGCGCCATGGTGGTCTGACCCCGGGCCCCCTCACCCCCGCCCGCCCGCTGGGGGCCAAACACTGTCAGACTCCATCACGGTGGATCCATTCACAGAATATACGGTTTCTCCACTCTGTTTCTGAATGACTGGACATGTTTTAGATGTATTTAGAGAAGAATGAGGAGAAAAAGACGACAGGAGAAACAGCAGCAGTATTTTCTCTTTTCACAGGAGCATCATGAGTTTTCTTCACATTTCTATTAAGAGTTTAAGCTCTTGATTACAGCAGTAGGAATGTCAGGTTTGTCTTTCAGCTGCTCTTGCAGCTCATTTGTTCTGGATGACAGAGGAGAAGCAGGACACGGAGGAGAAGCAGGACACAGAGGAGAAGCAGGACACGGAGGAGAAGCAGGACACGGAGGAGAAGCAGGTGATCCCCAAACATTTCCATGCGGGCTGAACCTGCAGGTCTGACAGCATTCCCAGTAAACAATTTTAGGTTGTAAGAACGTTTCTGTAACATAAAAATGCTATTTTGAAGGTTCTAGGAACATTCAAAGTGTTCGGTTTTTAGCCTTTGTATTAACATTATTACTTGGTTTTAAGACTTTTTTTAAATTCTGTAACATTTTTAAAATGAAAATGTTTTTAATATATGACACATATCGTAGAAAAAACATTCTACAAACATTATTGCAAGAACATTTTTGATAACTTTGAGGGAACTTTTAGAGAACTTTAGCTAATGTTCTGAGAACATTCCCTGTTAGCTGGGTTGTGCTTCAGGTCAGGGGGCCCTGAAGATAAGAGATTATTGAGAATAAGAGAAATCTGTGGGCAAACATGAAGAAAGTGTTTGATTTAAAATGTTCACCATGTAAACAAATAAGTCAAATAAAATGAAGCAGCTACAGCATCTACAGCATCTGGTGTAACTGGAGAGCAGCTTCATCCCACAGCAGCACTTGCATGTTCCTGCAGTAGCTTCTGTCCCCCCACTGCTAACATTCCCAAATCTGTAGAGAAAACTTACCACTAACTCACCATAAACACAGTCATTAAAAAAACACCCCAACACAGACAGTAACAATCACAAACAGCTGTTTCAAAATACTTGCTGAAGTTTATAAGGCTCTTAAAAACGGTGTCGGCTCTTCATGAGTTCATGTGCAGCTCTTTTAGATTTAGTGACACTGAATGAGTCTGTGTGTGGTACAGTAACACATTTTACCACAGCCGATGAAAACGATCCACAATAGCCGTTTACACTCATCAAGATATTTATGTAATGTTGTTAAAAGCCTCTCCCACAATGCACTGCAGCGTCTCTGAGGCCACAGGCTGCCCGCTAGCTTTAAAAGAAAATTACAGGAGTTCACTGTTATGAAAGCAATAAAGAGACAGGTACAGAAGTACAGGATCTGAGAATGTTGTATGATCATGGTAATCTGCTTCTCAGCTGCACATGTGGTTATATATACTGCAGCATCTAAAAGTGAATATGAGAACACATTTATACAAAAGTAAAGGCAGATATTAAGAAACCTTCAATTGTCCTGCAGATCTGAACCAAGAAAGATATTTTAGTTTTTATGTAAACATTGTCAGGAGAGCAGATCCTGGAGGGGACATGCGAGACCACTAACTTTAAGAAAACGTCAGATTGTCAAAATCACAGATGAAAATATATTATAATAAAGAAAATGACCTGCCTAAACATAACAGAGACTTCTAACCTGGTTCATCCATGTTAAAGTTTACAGCGAATTCATACGAACCAAACTGAAACATACATAAATGGTTAGAAACATTATGTTTCATGTTTTCATGTTTGGATGTGAACTTATTGGATGTAAGCAGCTTCAATCAGCTCTGTCACGTCTTAACAGCAGTTCTGCATACCACAAACACACAAGCCCCCTGAGCTCCGAATGATCTCCTGACCTGAAGTATGGCTGAGATGTGATGAGGACAGAGAGCCATCGATCAGAGCACTGAAGAGCTGAAGAAATAACTGAGTGTTCATTTCTCATGCTTGTGTTCCAGCACAATACTGTCTGAGTGCTGCTTATTGCTTAATGACACCCGAGAGACTCGTCCATCCTTCTGTAGAGGAGATTAAAGTCTGTGTGTGAGTGTGTCAGTAGCTCTCAGTGCCAGTGAATATCTACTCAACACTACCACACTCAACACTACCACACTGCTTACTGCACAGTATATACTGTGTAAAGCATGTTATTTTGAAAAGTATGCACTAGAGTATGCAGTACTGCTGTCACGTGACCTCACTACACTGCACGATTCATTCAGCAACATTTAATTATTTCATAAATAAAGACAAATATGTTGCATCCAATGTTGTGTAAATGTTTTGGGTCAGATACTGGCTGTTCAGAAGAGCACACTACTATACTTCTTACTTTTGAAGTATGCAGCATGTATACTGTGAACAGCATGCAGATTTGCAGCCTGTGTGTTCTGTATCCCACAATGCAATGCGCTCGACCTGATCTTCCATTTTTTAATGACAAATAAACGAGTAATGAAAAAATGATAGATGAATAAAATAGTGAAAAACATATTTATATAAATTTGATATGAATCATTTTCTTCTCTTCTAAACAAATACTATTAGCAATATTAATTATTAACACTGCTGGCATTATTACTCTGATTGGCTTCGAGCATTTGTGTTTTACTTCCTCAGCTGCAGGGAAAAAAAACAATTTTATCATTTCTCTGCATTTCTCTTATTGAACAGACGTCACATCACTCAAACAGTTCATCTCTGTTAATCATCTAAGTGTCTGATGTCCTGTGGGAGTTTGACTGTGTGTCATAATTAATGATCAATAATCAATACTGTCAATAATTCCCCTTACTGTATAAACCTCCACATCAACTAACAAAACAAACAAACACAAAGTGTTACATAAACGTATATAAACTATAATATTTGATAATTAATTTACTGACCACAGTCTAATCCAGCCTTTCATGAACTAAAGCAAACAAGACAGAAACCTTAGATTACAGTAAATGATTGTCATTTTATTTTTCATATATGGAAAATTTAGAAATACATAATTCCCTAATGTATTTGTATGGGGTCAACAGTCTGTATGAAGCTGCATGGACAAACACAGTATCTGTTTAATCTGATAATGGCTTTTCCTGTTCCGGTTTCTCTTTTGAGTGTTTGTGGAATTCCATTGATCAGACATATTCTGATGAATCTGCTGACCTGATCTGGTGTCTCCTGCCTGACCTCTGCTCCTCCTCCATTCAGCTGCAGTCTGTTCATGCTTGTTTTCTCATTTGGGCTGGAAGCACACATCACAGACCGGTCAGGATTACACTGTGATGTGAGCACAGTTCAGCGGCCGTACCGCGGTAAGTCACGGCTCAGCTCGGGTCAGAAACATGACAATTTAAACATGGATCTGTAAGACTGAATATCAAAGCATTCTCACAGTAACGGTTGAAGGGCAAATCTGTTAAATGATTCATGACAGGGTGGGGTGGAAAGGCGGGTCAGGGGCAGTTAAATCTACTGAGACTCCAGGAGCAAATCTGATTCAAATCTGTAATAAAACAAAACTCAAGAGCACAAGAAGAACTGTGACACAAATGACAGACAAAAAAAAAATTTAAAGCAAGCCAAATAAATAAATAAGAAACAAATAGAACAACAATTAATACATTTAAAGAATTTATAGCTTTAACTAAATGTATAGTGTTTCAACATGTAACAAAGACAAATCTTTATTTGTTAAAAGGTTAGCAGATCTCATTAGAAAAGGTTTGTGTGTGTGTGAAGCAGTTGAGTGGTGGACTTCAGTACATTCCCTGTTGATTTAGTGTCATTAAGATCTGATGGAATGTGTCAAAGCCAAAAGCTGGAGTTTAACCTCACGGGCTTATGACTGACTGACAGGCTCTCATCTGACTGAGAGTCAGTGAGGAAGAATGATCAGGTGATCTAGAGAAGATCAGAGTCTTCAGGAAGACACAGAGAGATGCATTAAAGAGCAGAGCAGCACTTCATGA
The DNA here is from genome assembly GCA_036877525.1 of Chromobotia macracanthus. Lineage (NCBI taxonomy): Eukaryota > Metazoa > Chordata > Actinopteri > Cypriniformes > Botiidae > Chromobotia > Chromobotia macracanthus. The sequence goes on from JAZGTH010000133.1 coordinate 90,008, forward strand.
TGTTCAGAAGCTTTTCTTTATTGAAGAGCAGGAGGTGTGTAAAGGCTGGTGTGTGTGTGTGTGTGTTAAACCCAGAAACAAAGCATGCACAATCTCTCCTCCAAAAGCATTCAGATCAACTCAAACTCATTTATTTAAATCAACTAAACTGAACCTCTTCCCCTCCTTAAATTACAGAAAACACACATGGGCTATGTCTCAAAACCTACAGAGCTGACTACCTAGACAGCATCACACGAGTTTTAACTTCACCCGTGATGCTGGTAGACAGCGTATTAGATTTTCAGACACATCCAGTTTCACCATTTCATTTGTGATTATTTATTACAGTTTAAAACAGTAGTGATTACAGTAACTTACAGTTCTAAAGGAAACGTGTCACGGCCTCAGGAGTTTCAGAAGGATTGGTGTCTAATACAAAGGCGTTTTGAAAAAACAAAGTAACATCAATATTTGTAAATGAACTCTTACAACACAACGATCAAGAGTTAAGCATGAAAACCCCTTTCACAGCTGATCTTTATTAAAACTCATCTCTTAAAACGTAAGAAAACCCCAATAACTCCAGTGCCAGAAGCAGAAAGCAGAGAACATGTGATGAACAGCCGAGACGAAAATATCACCACAGAGCAGCAAAATGTGTGTTTTCAGTGAACAGATAAATCTCACAGAAAGATGTTCGGCATAAAAAATGAAGCCTAATTTTTACAACTGATAAAAATTTCTGCATTGTGACATTATTTCCACGACAAGTGCAGTAAGCAAACGTCTCATTAGCGCAAAGTGTCTGAACGATTTGTTTTTAAATTTTTCTTCTCAATGGTGATTTCCTACTCATTTCTCATTAAAATAATACATCATTTTTAAAGACAGCACAACAAGTAGTATTTTCATAAATATAAATAACTTTCCATTTTTTAATATGTTTTTGCATTTCCGAGATCAGGGTTAAATGTGTGTAATTGTTATGAAAATAATGCAAAAAACAATGCAAAAAATACTAATGCTCCTAAGAATAGGCTTCATTTTCTATAAGCAATATTTAAACTCATGTCTCTTATGTATTTTGGGTTCGGTGAGATTCAGCCACACACAGCTGGTCTCACAGGGTCGGAGTTGACCCCAGTTGTGACATCACCGCATCAGTTACAGTCTGCTGAATCAGCAGACGTACAAAACGCATTTCTGCTCTGCGTGAATCACGTGTTGTGGAACATACATCAACATACATGCCACACGGATGTTCACATCAGTGTGTTTGGGCACATCACTTCCTGCACAGATAAAGCTTTGTGACGGCACGGGCCAATTCAAAGTGTAACAAATCACATGAGAAAAAGAGCAGGAAGGTGCAGCATTTGTGCTTCTTACAAAAACATGGAATGCATGGCTGCATAAAAACTTTTTAATATCTACTGTATGTTTTTAATAAACAGAGATGAACCTCATTCAGAGCAACTCGGTTGTTGTCAAGCTAATGATTTAAGCGAAACTGATGAAGTTCTTCATAAATCGTTTTATGCAACCAGGCACACGTTTCACCTGATGGAGGTCTTTGACCTCTGCACACGTGTCAGATGTCGGGTTACACTGTGAGAGATATGAAGCTGTTGTATCTCTGAATGTTCCTCTTGAGGATCTCGGAACAGGGCCCGAGGACGCGCTCAAAACGTGGCCGGTCCAGCTTCACGCACTTCAGCGGACCCCTCGCCACAACTGTGGCCGCCCGAGGTCTGTTCAGCAGCAGAGCAATCTCACCTACAGAGAGAAAAGATGCACACTGCAGGTTAATGTACTGTATAGATAAACTACTGACTGAATTAAGACGAACTACTGACCGAATTAAGATAAACTACTGATTGAATTAAAATAAACTACTGACTGAATTAAGATAAACTACTGACTGAATTAAATGGGGCATACAGTAGCATAGAAAACATTCATAACTTAAAATTTCCCCACTCCATCCGGTTTATTTATTGAAACTAAGCTGAAATATTTGTTGTTATGATGTCAGCACGGGGGTCCTCAAGAGTCTCTGTTCTGGGACTGCCCACATTTACAGTCACCAACAGTTATCCAGCACTCAGCCACCCACCCTGATGAACAACAGAGGGAACCGCACCAGTACATGGAGGTTAGCCAATCATAACACAGGGCATTTATATATAGAGGCCTTAAAGATACAGTAGCGAATAACAGCCTGATTAGCTTTTCTGAGGCAGGGTGAAAAACGGCCCTGAATACTAAACAATGACCTTGACAAATAAGACAACTGCGTTTCAAAGGATAAACATTAACGTTGTTTAAAAAGCGCTGAATATGACTGCTTTTAAGAAACGGTCTCCGATTGTGATATAGTTATCAGTCATTTTACAACAGTTCAAAAATTAATGTTCAATTTCCAATTTATGTTTAAAAATTACATATTCAACATCTCATTGAATTAAACATTAACAGGACTGGCAGATTTTGTCAAATAAATTGGATAGATTTTCTTTACTGGAACAATGACTTGAGGGGGGGCATCTGTTAGACTGACCAATGGCAGACGAGGAAAATGTGAGAGAGTGTTTAAAAACACTCATTATTTTTACAACCGTTTGGTGGTGCAGAAATAACACACTTCACTTTCACACAATCATCTCTGTGTACTCTGTGTATGCCGATAACATAAACGCAAAGCTTTAACATTATACAGTTATAACACAAAGAGCAGTAGCTCTCTGTATAATGTAAATATTATTACAGTAAGTACACCACATAGTGTCATAATCTACAGAGCAGTGTGTCAGCGGAGCGGCAGTCTAAACCACACAGAGTAAACCAGCACACAGATCTACTTTCTGCATGCCGTGCAGATGACGAACTGCCACCTGTCAGAGGCTCTGCTCTTCCTGTCTGACTCAGATCTGTTCTGGTATCAGACTCCTTCACACACTCACCAAAGTAATCAGACGGGCCCAGACGACCCACTTCAACATATTCTTCATTATCAGACCTGCGCTGCAGAACGGAGGCAGTGCCCTGAGAAAAGAGAGAGAGAGAATACAGGTTCAGTGAGAAGGAAATCACAAAGAGGAGAAAAGCATAGCTCACGGTGCCGGACAGTTTGAGACGTGTCAGAAAGATTCGTTTCAGAGAGATTCTGTGCTTTACATGCCTGCAGGTGTGCAGGATTTACACGAACACACACACACACACACACACACACACACACACACACACACACACCTGGGCCTGTCAGTGTTGAGATTTTCAGCCTTTATCGGGTTTCACTGTGTGCAGCCCCCCACACTGCACTTCAAAACTCAAACACATTCAGAAGGAAAATAAGCAGACACACACAACACTTGCTCACATTATTCACATGAAGGACAAACACGAGCGTTATTCACAATACAGCAGTAAAAGAACGACAACACAGGGGTCAGGACTGCTCCATTCATAATCCCTCTACACTTTAAAACATTTCAAAACAAACACAAACAGTAGTTAATCAGTACAGACCAAAGCATGTAAGAGTGCAAGAGAAGCAGGTCAAAAAAACCCATCAGAATAATACAAGTCTGCAACATTTGAACAACTGATACAAAAATACACGACTGGATCAAATTCTGCTTGATTTAAAACTTCACATTTTAAGTCCTGATTTGACTTGAATAAATTCTCATTAAACATTCATTCCACAGCAACAGGGTTTAGAAGTCACTGGTTTTGCTCTCTACAGATCGTCTTCATCAGTTTTCAGACTGTGAGTAACAGTATCTTGTGGGCAAATGCGGTGGATGATAGAAAGTCAAGAGGTAATTTAAGTGCTTTTGCGTATTAACAGAAGTGATCTGCACTGCATGCATGATGTCACTGATTCACGCTGTAATTCTGACACAGCGGGTGTAACACAGTCAAATAATTCTGATCTTGAGATGATCACACCTACAGCATCCTGAAGCTTCATTATGATGAAGAGCAGAAAATCCATCAACGTCATGCAGTGATCAGAACAGAGTACACATGAACACATGGAGCAGTTTTACAGCATCACTAAAGGTCATCATGCTTTTATTTTTACGGATGTTATGTAGGCTGTATGAAGTAGTTTGGCAAATACTGCTAATGTGAGTTTCAAACAACAGCCCAGATTCAACAGTTACACCCAGATCTCTGATAGCAGCCCTGGAGATTACAGCTATTCCACTAATAAACCTCCTGCTGTGTTTGCTCATACGGATCATACTGAAACCAAACCAAAAAACAAAAACACAAAACCAAACGAAACGAAAGAAACCTTAACAGTGAGAAAGGTCCCCAAACCTCGAGACTCCAGCTGTCCTGTACAAGAGCTGCTGTTTACACTCACACTCACATCTGAACTGAACCAGTGCTAATCCACTGCTGCAGAGTCTGAACTGCACGTGTCAAGCTCTCAGTATCACTTCACTGTCCACTGCCTGCGGCTGTATCTCACTTGAGTTCTGCTGGACCTCTCTGAAGCTTTCAACACACAGCTCACCCCACTGACCTGAACATCCTGCTGTGAAGACTAGAAAATCAAGGGTCAAGTGTAAACCTCACAGTTCAGGTATCTGCATTGTGAAACACAGCTACACTTGACACACGATTATGCATTTCACACAGATCATCAGGACTTCCTGTTTCAACTGCAAACAGAAGAATATGTCAGCAGACACCGGCTGCTTTCTTCTGCATTAAACTTCAGGATGTAACCAAACACTGACAGTTTGTGCTACAGATATAAATAACTTCAGTCTGACATTTCTGAGGTGTAAGAACGTTTCTCTAATGTTTCCCTTAAGTAACAAAAATGCTAAAAATGTCTATTTTGAATGTTCTAGGAATGTTCAAAACAAGCATTCACAACATTAGATGTTGTATTAATGTTATTGCTTATTCAAACTATTTTAATTCTGTAATGTTTTTAAATACACAGCTTAAGAATAACATTTTTGATATACATGATATATAACATTAAATACCATTCTACTAATGTTACTGCAAGAATGTTTTTGATAACTTTAAGGGAACTTTTAGAAATCATTAGCCAATGTTGTGAGAACGCTCCCTGTTAGCTGGGCTGAGGACAGGAGTGCAGTTACTTTTCTAACTCGTCACACACTGGCTCTGTGTGATCTTCAGTCACAGGAAACATGTGCTCTCTTCTGCCAGAACATCTGCTGATGGAGGAGCGATACGTTACAGAGCGCCACAGCTGTGAAGAACACAGAAGAACCAAACCTGCTGCCAATAACTTCACAATACAAACATTCCTGTTCAGTCAAGCGCTCAGCTCAGGTAACTCATGCACACAGGTCACCAATATAACCCGAGGCAACAAGCTGCATCAGGCACCAACACAGAGACAGTTGTGGTGAACTCTCATGTTGATGTTGTTGCTTTGCTGTTTACTCATGTTCACTGAAGTCAGCTGATGGCATCTGGGCGGGTTTCTCAGTCTTGGTTGATCTTGTGGAGTATCATGCTGTCTAATTAACTGTGTTCTTGTCATCATGTCTCCACCCTGCACTGGTGTGTGTGTGTGTTGAGGTGAACATCATTTTGTGCTCTTTCACAGGACAGTGTATCCATATGAGTGATGCTTCTTGTGTATGTTGTGTAAAACTAGCCCACATGATGCTGCTTACTGGCCCATGTCAAAAGAGCCAATTAATAGTCTGGTGAAAATCATGTCAGTTTGCTAAGAGAAAAACTATAACACTTCTTCACAAGCCACATGATTTGAAACACTGTATGTTCATTGAACAAACACTACCAGATAAGTTACCCACCAAAGCGGGTTGGGGTTTGTTCAAAACCACCACAGCAGAGTCACAAAAGAATTTAATAAAGAATTTAACATGAAAAAGACTATATATGGAAAAATATATGGAAAGAAGTCAGAGCACCGAATATTTAATACAGCAGGCGAGTCTTTCATCTCAAGCCGATCTGAGTGTGTAACCACCGCCTGTAATCATGTGGTTCATAATAACAGATGCTGCTGCTTTCAGCCTGCGCTCTTCTTTACAGAAGCTCTTAAGTGAAGTTCTGAGCTTTAAATGTTGTGCCGTGACCTCGTGGATCAGCGTGCTGGTATGTGCAGGATCTGGGGACGTGTTCTGCAGAAGTATGACATCATGGGGATGCCCACAGGCTGTTGCTTTTACATTAGCTGCGAACTGAAAGTCTCACGACGGGCGGCAAATTCTTTCAGCCTCTGTGGGAAAGACTGTTTAACATACACTCAATAAAAACTGTTTGTATGCTGGAGGGACAGGAAACACTCCGATGTAAACGATTCGATTTGTTATTCAACTCCAGTCCTACAGGGCCACTGTCCTGCAGAGTTTATTTCCAACCCTAATCAAACACCCTCACATGTTATTGTAAGCAACCCAGAAGACCTTGACTAGCTTGTTCAGGTGTGTGTGATTAGGGCTGGAATTAAACCCTGGAGGCCAGTGGCTCTCCGGACCGGAGCTGACGAGCCCTGCAGTAGATCTCTCATCGGTCCTGGACTCTCACACGACACGTTTAAAAGATTCTGACAGCATATGTCTTAATAACATAACAGGTCACAGTCATCAATTTACAGCCTAATTTCAATGAGGGAAAGTTATACATTGTGAAATCAGTTAAGGTGTGCCACATCAAAACATAACTGATCTCTGACACAATCTAACAAAGAGATAGAGCTGTGGAAAACTTATAATCAACAATCATTCTTAATTTGAGCTTGTTTTAATTAGTGTGAGATCAGCAAATCAATTATAATCTCCAGATGCTGTCATGCAGTTTTAGACTTTATATACTCTGAGTTTCAGTGATCTCTGCAGCTCAAAATAAACCGAGTGTCAATATGTGTCCTTTAATCTTCCTGTTTAGTGTGTAATTAGATCAGTGTGTGTGTGTGTGTGAGAGAGAGCTTCGTGCCCTGGTTCCCTCACTGGGGTCTGGAGTCTGGACCTGACCCTGTGTGAAAGTCTGGAGCTTACATTCCATCCCTGAACCGCAGGCACTGTGCTCTGGGAATCAGACAAAGACGGAGGAAGAGAGAGAGACAGACAGCAGAGAGACATGACAATGTCTCGTGTCTTCATTTATTCATATCTGTCTCTCTCTCTTGTTTGACCCACATGAATGTAGAAGACAGAAACGCAAACTGGGCTGAGAAAAACAACAAAAATAAAACAAAAAAGAAGAACAGAAGAGAACAGAACTGAACAAAAGAATACAAGAGAAGCAGAAGAGAATACAGCAGACACACACACACCTGGACACAGCAGCAGGTTTCCTAAACTGTCACACACTCCTCTTCCTCCGCTGTTCTCCATCTGAACTTCCAGCTACTAACATGAGCTTCCCAGCTTCACTTTACAAGGGTCATTAATCACAGATTTATCATTTTCCCCAAAGGAAGAATTTATTCAAAGGCCTTTTCCAAACACACATATTTGTGAAGTTACCTGACGGTCTTCACTCTCAAACCTGCAGTAAATTTGTCCTCAGAATGACCCTCAAATAGAGGAGTGAAATATTATATTTCCTAAAGATACACACACACTACCCAAAACCAGTTCATTAGAATACACTTCTTACCTACTTAAAAAAATGAACTATCTGCTTTGTTAACCAACATCATTGTTTTAAAAACAAAACAAGAAACTGTACAAAACTTGACGAATCAATGCTGTTGTGGGTTGTTGTCAGGGCTTTGCTATGCAGTTGCTAAGGTCTTCTGGGTGTTTACAAGAGGGTGTTGGCTGGTTGCTTACTGGCCCAAGATGGCCCACATGATTGGACAAACTATTCATGGCGAGTCACAAGTTTAACAGTGATGGGTTAGAATTGTGTTGTCATTTTAACTCTAAACATGAGCAAGTTCTTCACAAGCATCTCTAACATGCAAACAATGAAGAGCATCATGGGAACACAGGACATCAATCAGTAGCCTGATTATATTAAACCTGCAACATGAGGTGATGAGAACATGAAAGAGCTGCAGAGAGAGAGGAGTGATAACATAAGACACAGAGAAGAGAGAAGTGAAGAATCCCTCCTGACTTCATAACTTTATAAATGTGCAGTTAATCAAAACATTGTTCAAAGATCTGGCAGAGACGGAGAGGAGTGCTAACTCAGCACGGCGAAGGGTTCTCAACTCACAAATGTGTTCTGTGCTGCTGAAAGCAGCAACAAAGAATGTCAACTAAACTCTAGTGCGTATGAGCCCTTAGAAGTTATCATGCCCAGTAACCCCCAGTGAGCAAACTCTAGGTGTCTGCGGTATGATTAAACTCCCTGAGGAACCTAGAGAGGAACCCTGTGAGGAACCAAAGAGTGCCATTCTCCTCTAGTGGAACAGATCTGTTCTTCAACAGCTTTAGTGCACAAACGCCGAGATGTTTTTCTCCTGTACACACCTCTGTTATGATGAAGAAGTCATCTCCTGGCTCTCCCTGGACTACGATCTTCTCTCCATCTTCAAACTGTACAGGCTCCAGAGCATCAGCAACCGTCAGCCTCTCCCACTTATCAAGAGATTCTGCAGGAGAAGACGGATGTTAAAGACACTCAAGACACAGAACGACAGTAAGAGCCTCATTTACAAAGCTCTTTTATAGACGTGGATGCTGACTGAACCACAGTTGTGTTGTACCATTGTACAATATAAAGCAGAAATAATGCAGCCACAGTGTGAAGAAACACTATTAGTGAAAACAAAATCCTCCTGCTTATGATCTACAGCCAGACCTTCTGAAGCTGTAAGAAATAGACACTAAAGCCATCATTCAAGACCTGCCACATTCCAGAAACTATTCCCACCTTCCAGCATCCATCACATGTCCTACCACCCACCAACATGACCACAGCAGAGCTCGCCGGCCTCCAGCGCCGGCCGCTTCATTCTCCAGCTGTAAATAATAAGTGAAGAGCTCTGCAGGGACTGCTCACTGTTTACTCCCTCTGTCTGTCCTCATTTCCCTTCATCCCACAGAGCATTAGAAAGCATTTCCCATCATCTCATCACAGCAGAATGCAGGACAGTAGAATACAGAAGTAGACGATCAGAGCTCATTATAACTTCAACATCTCAATTACTGGAGGGAGACGGTGTGTGTTTGTGCGATTATGTGTGTGTGAGTGCGTGTTGTATGCATGTGTGAATATATGTGTTTGCGTGTATATATGTGCAGGCATGTGTGTGTTGTGTGTGTGTGTTTGTGAATGTATGAGTGCGTTTGTGTGTGTTGGGGCCGGTCTGTCTGAGGCTCTAGACTAATGGTCATTTTATCAGGCTGGTTAAGACATCCTCACACCGGGCAGACGTCCACCTGCTCCAGCCGTAACACGAGCCGCCAGCCAGGCAAAAAAATGGTTCAGCTAGTAAAAAAGTACAAATGTGTCTGTTAACACGTTCCTCTTTGGTGACATTGTAACGTAACAATGTAACAGGGTGAGTAACATCATGTGAAAATATGACTTCAGGTCTAGAGTATCTGTTCGAATTTGCATGAGCAAACACATTTTATTTGCTCTTATTCTGTAAAAATCTGACAGAAGTGCCAAAAGAAGTGTAATAAAGTGTAATAATGTGTGTGTGTGTGTGTGTGTGTGTGTCAGCACATTTCTCTTGTGGAATTCTGTTTGTACAGTAATGCTACCCAACACAAACACCACACAATGTAAAGCAACATAATGCAATACAACAGGGTGAAACTATGTAAAAATATGACTACAGTCATAAATATGACTATATGACTACTAATTCGGTTTAAAAATGACTTTGTTCAAGTTGTCTTTAGCCTAATTAAACACTCATTTACAAGCTCTTAACCCAACACAACACAATACTCTCATGTGTAAACCACACCACAAGTAAAGTAAGTGTAGCGGTGACATATTTTGATATTAGCATCTTCGTCTTTTATATTGTTCATAACAGGTTTAATCAATGTGAAAATACGACTCTCACGAAACATCGCAAAGAAATTCTTACCGATGTCACTGTAATCGTAAAAATCTAAAACAAACAAAAACATGCCCCCCTCCCCAAAGGTCAGAAGACGAGCGAAGAAAAGATGTTTGAAGAGCGAGAAAGGAGGGAGTCTGAAGACAGGCCGTGACAAAGCTGTGAAACGAGAATACAGAGAGAAAGAAAAACAGAGGAAATCCAGAGGAGGAGTGTGTTTGTTCAGCCATTTAATAACCCATTTAGAGTGAGGAGTGACCTCAGGGTGTTGAAGGACGAGAGGTCACTGCCGAACTGACCATCTTAATGCTCCTCTCTCGCTCCTCTTTGTCTCTCTCACCAAACAAAACTGCTGGAATGTAAGTCAGAGAAACTGGCGCTGTGTAGCACAGCCGTGTCTGTCAATCAAGAGCCGTGCTCAGAGAAATAAAGGTTTCTTTAAGGGTTCTTTGTAGCACAGTAAGTTCTACAGTTAGGTTAGTCCACTAAATGTTGGGCCATTAAACTGTCTAATGAACCTCAGCATGAATTATTTGAAAGCAAGTCACTTACCAAGTATGGACACCTTACTCAGAAACTCTTCATACATCTTCCTCTTCCTCAGTGTGCTTCCCTGTAGAAACATCAACGCAACAGTTAGGAGATCCGTGAAGGATCTGCTTGAGGTAGCAAAACCTCTTTAATCAAAACTACAACAAGAAATGCTGCATTGAGAACAAGTCCAGGAGATGTTCCTCAAACCCAGTGCTAGTGATTCATAAACAAAACTCACAGAAACACACAAGCTGGTCTCCACAGCACTGCTACAGTATGTAGCCGTTATTCTGAGAGCATTTCTAGCATGTTGCTACACGGTTGCTAAGGTGTTCTGAGTTGTTGCCAAGCTGTTGCTCGTTTGACATGACCCAGTCCAAACGGCCCAAACTCAAGTTTCTATAGCGATCTGGTTACTAAATATAGCATTGGTCTTTCCTTCAATGCAAGTCTATGAATTTGAGACGAAACATCTAAGATGAAGCTGACTTAAATGAAGCCACTTAAATGAAACACAGCTGAGAACTCTGAGAGCTATGATAGAGCAATCTCTGAGCGAAACATCTGAACAGCCAAACTTTAGCATTAGCACGAATTAAACAACAAGCAAGTCTGAGACAGCAGATTGTGTAGGTAAATCGTCAGGCACTGAGTGACAGTGAGGATCGTCTCTCTTACGAGGTCACTGACCCCTCCACCTCTGGTGTTTAAGAAGATACAAAAACATCAGATCATCTAAGCTGCTCTTCAGTGAGCTGTGACATCATGATCTACAGCGTTCCGGTGAGTGTCGGTCAGGTTTAATGGATTAGTTCAGCCGCATTTCCCAAATAAACAGAATAAAGACAGACTCAATGAAGCTGGAGTGAGTGTCTGAGATTTCTTTACTAGATCCAAGCAAGAAAGACGATGCTTTAACACAAGAGCTCATGCTCTTCTGCTGGAGAAACCTGAGACATATTCTCACAGCTCTGCTACACACACACACACACACACGTGTGTGTAAATGTCTGCTCAAATAACTGACCAAACATAAAGTTTGTTCACAAGCAGGGCTGAGGAAAACTTTTTGAAAACCCCAGTGTGGAATTTTGTATGCAATTATAAATAAACAAATTGTAAAATTACATTTCATTCATCTTTGCATTTTGTAACAGCACGTCTTGATTATTGGAGAACAACAAAAACATTCATATAAATGTGTAAACATTTTATCCATTTCACTGTATGTAAAACATAGAATGCTAAGAGGTTTAAGCATTGAAAAGTAAACACAGACACAGACAGTCTACCTCTCCCCTCACATCAGACACAGAATGAAACACATCCAATAAACAGCTTCATGAATTACTGACATATCTAATTGACTGCAGCCACACACACACACACACACACACAAATCATTCACTGGTTTAATTAAGAGCAGCTCAGCATAGCAGAATTGTGACAACATGTCTCCCTTCACACTGAACTGTGTGTGTGTGTTTGCGTAAGAAAAGACAGCAAAGGAAAAGACAGACAGAAATCCAAATTCAACCATGGAAAAGTTACCATGGAAGCTTGTGGACCTTCAGAAATATTCATTTATTCACTCCACACACAACACACACACACACACACCCTTTACAAACAGTAACACTGCTGGTGCTGCAGAGGCAGTATGTATGCAGGAGCCGGTGAGACAACGAGTATTAAGTTAAAGACACCAAAGACTGGAAAGTTGAGTTTACTTGGAGTACACCAACAGCACAATGGTGGAGAGTTTTCACCTGGAATACTGTGGCATCCAAATGAAGCCGCAGAGAGCTTTTAAAGAAAGAGTTTACCCACAAACTCTGCTTTAATTTACAGACTAAGACGAATATGTCACCACCTGTTATTCATCATCATTTAGTCATATTACATATTAGACTTCTGTCTGTATGCAGACTGTATAATTCTGTTAAGTGTATGATGACATCATGAAATGTTCGTATATTGATTTTAAGAATATGACATCACACATTTCAGCGGTTAAAGCTGATTTCAATAAACTTTATTAGTTGCCTGTAACATTTGTAGCATCTGATACTCAAAAGCACTCAGACGAATCAAATCAAAGAGTGTTAATGATAAAACACATCATAAATCATTAAAAAGCACAGGGTGAAAAGAATTACAGTATAATCTGTGCTAGTCAGCGAAGTATAAAACATGCTGGTTATGAATTTCTGTATGTCCCTCAACCAGTTCATTTCTCTCTGCACTTAACAGCTGTACACACACAGAGTGTATATACGTGTGTCACACATTCAGTGGACAGATACATCAGTGAAGTTGTGTATGTGTGACAGTTCAGACTGTATAATGTAAGCGTGTGTGTGTTTGTACCATAAGGATGCGGCGGTAACTGTCTCTGTCTATACCCCACAGCTTCAGGTCAGTCTTGGCTTTAACTGTGGCAGCTCGCGGGGTCCCGTAGATCAGAGCCAGTTCTCCAAAACTGCCCCCCTCTCCAATACTGGTGACCCACTCACCATTCACATAGACCTGCAGACACATCACACACACACTGTATGAAAAACACACACGTCCCTGCATCATTTCTAGTGTTTATTACAGACAGTGAGAGATATTATGAAGCAGGATCGGATTCTATCCCTCATGATTTGATTAAACTGTACAACGGTAAGAGAATAAACAGCAATGATGGCTTCACGTTATCTTGAAGGACTCTTCTTCTACTCCTGACAGTCAAGGGCATTCATAGTGAGGCAGGTGTTGTGATAACACACAGCTCAGATCTTCTCTGGTGTCTTAAGAGGAATCTGATAACACGTCCACCTCCAGATACCTCGCTGCTGTTTCAGCTTCCACTCTGGCACGAGCATCAGAAGCTACTGAAGAAGACCAGGAACATCTCGCAGCATCTTTTAACAATCACACACGCACACAGAGTCTCTTTCTCAGTTTGCACACAGGCTGGTTCAGTTTCACCTGCTGATACACAATCCACTCCTTGATTTTATGAAGGGAGATAAAGAACGCCAGCACACGGGACAGAAATAAACACTCATCTTCTGTCCTGCTCAGGTCAGGCGCTCCGCCAGCCGTCTACAGAACATTCCACAGGTATCTCTGCTCTCTGATTGGCTGGTGGACAGGTTCAGGTCACGGCCTCATCGGGGGAACAGAGAGAAAACCCAGAGGCTGACAGAGGACCGAGCAGGTGAGGTGATCACCACCATCATTTCAACAAACCTTCTGTCCTGAAGATATGCGATTTTTGAGGTGTTCTGAGTGGTTGCTATTGGTTACGTACTGGCCCACACCCAAGTCTTTATGATACTCTGTGAAACACACCTAAACAACCAATCAGGGACAAGACTGAAGATGAGCTCCGCAGTGCCAGCTGTGGGAATCAAACCTGCAAGTTTTGGGTTACAAGTCCGACTCTCTAACCATTAGGCCACAACAGCTGCACACATTAAACGTGTTAAATGTCTGTTGCATTTACTGAGTGTTTTTTATTTGAGAGTGCAGAGATGCTAATGAATTCCAAATGAAAACATGCACCCAAATATTTCTGATAGCAGATTTATCCCTGCTGTTAATCAGACACATCACACTGAATAACCATTCCAGTGTGTGTGTGTGTGTGTGTGTGTGTGTGTGTGCATTAGCTGGGAACAGGCTCATAAATCCAGGCTTGCTCATAATCATATGAGAAGACTGTCTGTCAGCACTGGTGTGGGGTGTGCAGCTGAGCGGGTCGGGCTGGGCTCTCAGGTGCTCTGCTGGTCTTCATTACTGGTTCTGACCCGGGAGCTCATGCATAGCAATCTGACCCAGTGCTGACTCAACACGGAATAATGAGTTTTTAACAGCCAGGCAGAACTTTGATATTACATTTTTGTACAAGAAACCTTGACTCACCTAAATGAACTTCACGTAAAATAATAAAATGCTACAAAATGTGGCAAATGTGGCACTAAATTATCCTGTTTACAAGGGAACTAACTAGCAAAAGCAGAAAAACACTACAGATCACACAGATACCCAGACAATCAAACAAATTCTGAATAAAACGTGCACTTACAAAAGAAAACCTATTTTAACACTTCTTTTAAAACAAACAAATCTGTAAAGATAATGGATATCACCTCACATGAACTATCTGTGTCATCTCTAAGAGAATAAAACAACACACACAATAAGTGTCTAGTTAAGAAAGATTTGAATCATATACATGTGTTACATAAACATCTCCATATCAACATTGTTCACTAGAAAAACATCTAATATTTCAGAAATAATCCCAAAACATTTCACCCCGACGTTACAAGGAAAGCGATGAATTCTATTTGTTGTCCATCCATGTGTTGTGTTCAGGAGCAGGTATGAAATACTCACATCAACTTCTCCTTGATCAATCACGTAGAAGTTATCTCCTTCATCACCTGAAAGAGAGAAAGAGAGATGATCAGAAGTTCAGTCTAATCCATCAACTTCACTGAAAAACCTCTTTTATCTTTAGTCTTGCTTTTCCCTTAAATCGATAAAGAACTCAAGCTTCTGTCAGTCATCACTGCTGGCTGATCTGTTTCTCAACGGACGGTATCTGTGCTGAGCATAAGAAACCTTAGAGAGCTGATAATAAACATAATGCTGAACATTAATCTAATACAATTTAAATATAAGAAAACATAAAATCCATTTAAATGTTTTAAAAACTGTGTATGATTCACAAGAGCAAATATGATCTGACTGGTTCAGCCAATCACAAGAGTCTTTCATTTTTCTTACAGACCCAATCAAATCCACTGATAAACACATTAATAACACAGGAATATACGGCAGATGGGCGTAAATCTAACAGACAACAAATAAAAATGACAAAACTCCAATTCTGATTTCACAGGAACTGTAAATTCCAGACAGATTTCGTTTTTCCCAGATTCCATCTCTTTTTTCCATGAACACACGTTTAGTTATCTATCTAAATGAGACATAGACTTCTACTGTTTTTCTAAACAGCTAGTTATAAACAATATACCCTAACCCACACTCTAACCCTAACAGAAAACTTTAGGCAGTTTTACTATTAAAAAAAACTTTATTGACAAAAATTAAGTATTTACAAAAAGGACGTCCGCAAAAGGAGGTTTTGCTCAGATTTGTCAGGTTTTGCTGACTTCTGGGTACAAAAGTAACCCCAACACACATATGAAAGATGAAAGATGCAGAGCAGTTTAGAAACCTCAGCACCTCTCTGAGTGATGTCATGAAATGACTCTCAGACTTCATCCTCTGCAGCTCATCTCAGAGTTTAATGGGCGGTCGGGCGTGTTGAAATGCAGCCGCTCTGATTTCTCAGTTAAAGACCGATTCAGGGAGCATTTCTGTGGCTTCACAGGGGCTTTGATGTGTAAGTGTGTTTGGGATTCTGGTAGCGAGTGTGTGTGTGTGTTCAAGGGTTTAAAGACTCTGTGATCTGAGCTCTCTGGAGTTCATGCAGGTTCACGGGGCTAATTAACACCGAACGCACCGAGCACTCGTAAATCACACACACAATTTATCTTAACACACTCACTGGTGACTACTGCCCTCTCTTACTCGCTCGCTCTCTCTCTCTTTCAAGCCACTGGGCTCATTTTTCTTGGTATTGTTCCTGTCTTCCTGTCTTTTATCACCTCTGCTCTGAAGTTTCTGCTTTTGGGCCAAATGATCCTCGAGTCACAGAGTGCAGTCAAATATTTGATGAGTGCAAACACACACACACACACACAGTTGTACATTCTTTGTCTTACTTTTATGGGCAATCTTCCAGTGTTTGATAAATACATTGACACTCTGTTTGAAGAATTGCATTTCAGAGAGAATGTATCTAAATCTCACACTTATTATCTGAAGTGTATGAAAATAACTCATATCGCCCACATTTCCTTCTTACATAACTAAAATAACTGCGGTTGCAATCGTATATGTGCTGCAATACACACAAACTGGTATCAGTAATACTTAGTTTTAACTGTACACGTCTGTTAGTATGTGACTGGCTGATGTATTCACATACTGCCACAATAACTGTAGATCTGAAGTCTAACTTTAGTAACTATACCTGACATGTGTACCTAACTAAACATGTAACTACTACATACACAATATGCAGGGGTGAGTATGCATTGTATGCAACATACAGGGGTGATATGAGAGATGCCCATTTAGACAGCTAAACAAACGTGCGTGTATGAGTGTGTGTGTGTGTGAGATATCAGACTCAGTTTTCATACCTTGTTGGATCACTGTCTCTCCAGCAATGTGTGTGACTGGAAACATGGCATCAAATATATCACTGCAAAACAGAGAGACACGTCAGATTAATCCTCCCTTTCATCAAACAGAATTCACTTCAGCAGTAACATCAGTGTCGCCTTCATGACTTAAACGATGAAAGTGTCAAGAACATGCTGTTGTCATGGATACCAAACGCTTTACGACCCGGTCAATGCGGCTGTATCGCACACTTCCTGTCATACAGTCAGTTTACACTGTACACACAGAAACCTGTGTCCGTACACCACACACTTTACCGTACAAACAGCAGCAACTAATCATGAATGCTCGTATTGTGTTCGTCAAGAGACACACACCCTTAAACAAAAAGAAAATGACACAACCGTGTCTGTGAAAGAGTTTATGACCCTGATAATGTACTTCCACTGTTTCAACAATCACATGACCTCTCACACCAATCCCACAATGCACCTCTGCACCTCTGTTACTGCTGTCAGCTGTAACTGAATTCATTTACATTTATACTCCAAAGCGACTTACAGTAAATTCAAGTTTTACATTCTGTGGGAATCGAACCCACAAAATTTGCTGCTAACACATTTAACACTGCTGTATTAAAATGATCGCTCGTTTATAAGAACATTACTCAAACGTTTTCTAAATTCTGTAACTTTTTAAAACTTTCCACTAACTTAAGAATAATGTTTTTGATACTGAAAAATCATTCTACTGAAGTTACTGCATGAAGAGTAGGTGGATGTTTACTGGTTCCAGTCACAAAACCAGAGCAAAAAGAGCAAGCAGCTGTTTACATGAGTTCATATCTGTGAATATAAAAATAATTGTGAGTGCTGCACATCAGAGAAAACTGTAAACACGATGATTAAAGACAGTGACGCTTGTAATCCAGTCAAGAGGAGAATAATGCAGCGTTTTGTAGGTGGTCTTCTATTTGTTGTAGAAGTTTACTGAGCGTAAAGTATGTTTGTTTAAAATCTCCTCCACTCACACGAGAGCTCTCATCAGCTGTTTGGATGTAAGGACTCCCCGAGTTCAGACTCATTCACAGCCTGCTGAGTTACCAGACTGACAGAAGTTACCAGAAAACTGAACAGAGATCAAACCTGCCACAGTAATACAAACAGAACAGAGCCGTAAGTGTTTGACATGTTAAATCAAGATGCCTGATCTTACAGTGTGATGTCAGGAGGAGTTACTGACGGCAGGAGCAAGACCAGAGGAGACGTCATAAGATGAGTCAGGAGGTCTACAGTAATTAGGAAGAGGAAGTTGAGAAGGAAACCTCAGGAGAATGATTAGAGATCTCAGTTAGGTTTTATTTAAGTAGAGCTAGACCAGCACCAAACCACTACTAACAGGCACAAACCAGCCTGGACCAACATAAGCAGGTCTCTTCAGCAGAGGAAAGAATTAAGAACTGAGGAGCTCGAGAGGAACATGAGAGGGTACAAGGGCTTCGTCTGAACCTGTTCATGAATGGGTGGGAAGAGAAGCTGCTGAGTTTGATTAAGAGCGAGATAATCATAATAAAACACACGAGCCTTCATTCAGAGAGACTGTAAGACGGTGTACTGTATCCCACCCTCACTTTCACCACAGAACTGGGGTGGAACAGACCGAAGAACGTGAAGTGTGTCAATCTGAGGTTGAGGTCTCTGTGAGGAATGAATGTGAACTTCTGGGAAAAGTTTCAGCAGTGTTCACAGTTCATATCCAGAAGCCACAAGCTGATGGAGGGAGGGAGTGTGTGTTTACAGCTGTAAATGAATCATGAGTGAGAGAGTCAGTCTGAGTAATGACTTCACAATGTCTCAATGTGACGTTACACATAGGATCTTGCGCATGAAGTCTGGTCTACACTGCTGCTTCATCAGGATCTGACACAAAGCTGCAAATCTGTAACTTCTGCCTCTCTACTGCCATCTCTGTTTGAAACATAAAACTGCAGGTTACTTTACATTCTTTTCTTTACGGATGTTAAAGTCAAATGAAGCCAAACTGACAGAAATCAGACCCGACAGCTCAAATGATATTATACAGATACAAATGATACAGATTTAATTATAAACGTTATTATAAATCGTGTTGAACACTGATCTGTCATGTACTTTCTCAATAACTGATTTTTTGTTTTTTAACCAGATAAAGTTACAGATGCAGCTGTAAACTGGAAGCCTCAGAGACAACAGAGCAGACAGAGCAGGACAACACAGAGAAAGACATGATGCGTCCACCCAGCGGTTTGTGAATGACTGTTTTCATGTGCATGCAGAACGTGTGGCTGCAAATCGAATGCGGCTCCAGCATCAGCACCTCTCTGCTCTCTTTTCTTCTTTAACTGCTTTTCACACTTTCAAAAGAAAGTGTTAAAATCACAAACATGAGATCTGCTTTATTTGTCCACACAAGCCTGAGCCTGTCCAACCAACCCATCAAACCTCAGAAAACACAGAGAGAGAGAGAGAGAGAGAGAGAGAGTGAGAGAAAAGAGAAAGAGAGAGAGACAGAGAGAGAGAGAGAGACAGAGAGAGAAAGAGAGTTGAGGTCAGATGATGTCAGGTAGCTGGTTGGGGCCCCTGTTCTATTCATTGGTTCAGTTGTGTAAGTCTTCGTGTCCCCTGAGGGCCCAACAGAGACAAGCTGAATGACATGAAGCCCTTTCAAACTCTGTTGCCCTTCTGATCTTTAAAAAAATGAATGAGCTCTTGATTTACAAACTCATTCACAAAGATCATGAGATAAAATCAAGCTGAAATGTAGAGTAAACCTCATGAAGACCGAGCAGTAATCTCATATTCCTCTCTGAACATCCAGCAGTCCAGAGTGAATATAAACATGATCCAGCTTTAATACTGCAGCAGAGAAACTTCATCATCAGTGAAGACAGAAACAAGCAGCGTCTGCTTTATTCCATCTCCCTGTGAGACACATGCATAGTGTCTGTGTGTGTTTGAGACATGTTTCATGAGTGTGATGAGAGTGAGACTCACACCTGTGTGCTTTTACAAGAGCGGACAACAGAACCTGCAGATTCACACACGCAACGTGCTAACAACAACTGCTGAACACACACACAGCTGTTACAGACACACACACATACACACACACACACACACACACACACACAGCTGTTTACAGATACGTTGCATCATACACATACATAGCACAGCACTCAAATGGGCAAACATGCAGATGTGTGTTTATCATGCTGTTGCTATGAGGCAGGGAAATCCTGTTATTAACTGGTGTTTTTCTGCTGTGTGTTTTTCTGCATTCTGTGTGTAATACTGCAGCTGTTTCACACAAATCTGTATGTCTGAGCTCTGAGCAGTCTGTCTGTGTGTCAGTCTGTCTTTCTCTCTCTCTGTCTGTCTGTCTGTGTGTGTGTGTGATAAATGAATTCACTGACAGCACACTAATCTAAAGCAGTGAAGCTTCACTAAATCTCAGACTGCTGTGACTTGTCAAAAAAAACTTATGCAATCAGCCTCAGAAAATGAAATCAAGGTTTTGACATTTTCTGAAGACACTGGCAGTCAGTGGGTTGCAGTTCTGTTTCTAAAGGGTTCTGTGTTTCTGCTTACTGATTCATCCACAGCTCTCTTATACTGTCCAGAGATACAGCTCAGATCTCTGTCTGTTTTCTCATCACATCTGATCATCTGAGTAATCACACACCTCTCCTCAACAATGAATGAATGAGCACGCCTACATATACTGTCTCCTGACATCAAAGGACTTTCTAATGAAACCATTATGTGACTGTTATTAATGAGGACATGCACAAACACCCTCACAATGAGTTACAATACAGCAACAGTGTGTGAAGATCTCTCATCCTGCACACACACACACACGCACACACACACAGTGGACAGGGCAGAGAAAAGAAAGAATGCAGGAATTCTTGGGAGAAAAAACAGAACAACAAAACTATGCCAGAAAGAGAGAGAAAGAGAGAGAGAGAGAGAGAGAGAGAGAGAGAGAGAGAGAGAGAGAGAGAGAGAGAGAGAGAGATACAATGGTAATATTTGTCAGTTCAGGACAAAGCTAAATCCACTAAGTTTCACCATAGAAAAGAAAAATCGAATTAAATCTCATTACTTTCTCAGTATTGCTGTTTTCTCAGCCTCAAAAAAACAGTCAGAAAATGTAGTATCAACTAAAAATGTTTCTATCCCATTAGGCTACCCACAATGAGTTTAGAAGAAACATACCTCTGTATTCTCCAGAGCAATAAAACATTTCTTCTGTCTGTCAGAAGGCAAACAGCACTCTCACATTCTGACACAGCAGGATAAAATGAATCAATATTAAGAGTCTGTATGTTCTCACATTGCTGACCTGCATCACCAACTTACAAAGTTAAAGATGACGTCCATCAAGAAAAAGACTGATAAAGAACCAAACCAGGAATTCGGGTAAATGACGTTTATAAAGAAAAATGAAATCCTGTGAAACTTGAGAAAAGGAGAAATATTTTCCTGTCTTATCTCTAATCAAACCATATTTTATGGAAATTACATTATTCTTCATCTTTACGTTTTTACTACAGGCACAATCCCCCATCAGTCTGTAAATCCCCCTGCTAAGCCTTGAACCTACAACCTTTCAGTTACCACCTGACAGATCTTTAACCCCTAAGATCAACCTCCAAGATTACAAACTCAACTCAAGAAAGACACACAGGCAATGAAAACAAACTCAATGCAAACTGAAGCATCTCACAGGACTGCTGTTTTCTCAATGGTTTGTCTCTGTCCTGCAGAGGACAGGAAGTGATGCATGTGAAGAGGTGAGCTCAGCACAAACATCTCGCCCCTGTGTTCTGCTGTTAACAGGAAAAGTTGTTTACACACTCACAGGAGAAGCAGAGAGGAAAAGGGCTCTAAAAACGCTGTGTTTGCACTTACTGGAACACAGTCAGACAGTCAAGAAAGGTCAGGTGGAGGTATGACAGACTAAAACTCAGAGGGTGAACTAAAGATGCACTTCTGTGACACACCTGGACAGGAAATGATGTAATACTCAATTTAGATGTTTGAATGAAAATAACACAGCTATGTGTCAAATCTGTTGCCATAAACGACAGTCAATTATACAGCATATGAAAATAATTAACCAATCAGAATCACAAGCTGTGTAATAATCTGCTATATATGTTTCATCAGCTTCCAAATGCAAAACTCAACGCCATCTGAAAACAGGAATGTTTACAGATATAGTTCCAGTAAACTCCAGAGCGACGGCAGGGAATGAGCGGAGGGTCGAGGGTCATGTCGGGGGTCCAGAGGGGTCCAAACACACTGTAGATCTGAACAAACCAGTGACAGGCCATTATACAAGTATATAAAGACACGTAAACAAGACAAGACGAATGTACAGGAAAAGAACAGTGATAGAGAGAGAGAGAGAGAGAGAGAGAGAGAATAGGATAGAGAGACACACACACGAAGAGAGAGATAAACTGACCTCATTACCAGAAACTCTCTGTGACAACACAAAGCTATGCTAAATATTGACCACACACACACAATTTACAACAGCACCTTAAAACAACAGTAACACCTGCAAAAGAATCCTCCACAGTTATTCTGTACTGACAACAAGCTTCCTGTAACGTCCAGCTGAGGACATTCTCCACTGCACACACACACACACACACACACACACACCACGCACGCACACACAGGTCAAGTCAATTAGAGCTACTCATAAGCCAGCAACATTTCCTGCTTTCCTGGAGAGAGTGTGTGTGTGTTTGTACGGGTGCACTTACGACATCACTGCCAGAGCAAACACACCTGTGTGAAAGTTGTCCAGAACCTCCCAGATACGACCCACATCACAAACAGCACAGCCCTGTGTGGGCCAGAGTTTAACAACTACACCTGAATAACAGAGAGTCAATATAACTGTGTGTGCTCATCACGTTCCCCTGCAGATCAACATGTTAATCACAAACTGACCTGGACAAACAGCACCTCCTTCAGGACCGTGGGTGTCACTGCAGGCTCTCAAGATTATTGTCTTTCATACCTGCATTTAGACTCACGATGGTTTAATCAAAAGTGGCTTCCAGCACATTCAGGTTTGACATTTGAACATTCAAATTACGTCTGAACTGAGCAGAAATCTTCTGACAGTTCTGGGAAATTCTGTGGGCACAGATTTCTTGCAGACTCACAGTACGACACCTGTGTGAGTGGCCTGCAGTTTAATTCATTTGGGTGAATAACAGGTGCATCAGTCATGGTGTTGTAATTTACCTATGTCTGAATGCATTATTTGTTCACGTATCTAAAGCAGTTGGACAGTCATCTGCTGTCAGAGCTTCTAAACACATTACAGACATGATGGAAGTGTCACAGGTGTGGTCCATCAGTCTGAGCTCTGAGGCTGTGACTTCAGCATCACCAGTAACGTCTGTAGCCCGTGTCCATCTGCCTAAAGCGGACTGGAACAGAATAAACTCACCACACAAGAGCTCTGCTGTGTGTGTGGTCTGTAGGGTAGACTACAGGCCGTGCTATTTAAAACACTTAAAGATCTGATGACAGAAACGTCCTGTTGGTGTTTTCACTCCGCATACAACCTGCATGTGCTGAATCAGAACAAACTCAGATTCTGAACACAAAACTCTGAGGAGCTTCACTGAGAAGATTATTTCTGATCTGATGTACTGATGTGTGTTTTCCAAAGATGTTCACTGTCCATCAGCACTAAGTTATAAGAGCAAAGGGCAGAGGCTGCTGGGTCAAGGGTCAAGGGTCAAAGGGCAGAAGGGTCATCACTGGGTGCTTCACTGGTGGATTAGCTCAGCTTCATGATCTTCAGTAAGTGAACACTAGAGCACATGTACATCAATACACATTTGGTAAACCATGAAATCTGCCTTTGTAAGAAAGTTTTCATTCGCAAGGTGATTTGTCATAATATTAATCACACAAACGGAGAAGGTGTTTATAAAATATTATATCTTCAAGTTGTTTTGCTTCTATTTACAAAATGTCAGTGTACAAAGCAGATGGCAGGAAGTGAACCTGCACAGTTCCTTTTACAGCGTTACACTGTGACCTGTGTATTTCTGTCTCAGACAGGTCTGTCTGCGCTGCAGTCAGGACCATCTGCGCTGCAGTCAGTGTGCTTTTTTCTCAGTGTTGCCTACTACGAGAATTTCATCGAAAATCCAACACTATACATGTGCTTTTGGACAAGTCAGTACATGCAGTTTTATGCTGAGATTTAATCATCGTAATCTCTGTAATCATACCGTGAAGTGGAAAAATCTCTGGTCATATATAAATGAAATGCTTTGGTTATCTTTTATTAATTTAGTGCTAGAACAACTTGTGTAAGGTCAAACAATAGTCCTGATGAGCCAGCGACCATCAAAAATAGTTTAACTGCATCTGTTTAAAAAGCTGATGAAGGAAACTGTGTCCCAGTTCCCATCCAGTTCCAAGACAAAGTCATAAGAGCTCCATTTATTCATGAAATATGAAGTGCATGTTTAACAATGAGGATAACATGATCCTACAGAGACACTACACTGTAACATTTTCAATACGTGTGTAGTGGTTGCCAGGATGTTGCTATGTGGTTGCTAGGGTGATTGCTTCCTCATCAGTGGGGCAAAGGTCTGTTCAAACCCTTAACCCTAAGAATAAGCACCAGTAACAGAGCTGCTGCCTCAGCAAGCACCGCAAATGAAGGAATGCAGAGATGAATTATCACAGACAGATCCGAGACTCTCAAGAGACACATCAGTCTAATACTGAAGAGTGCTAACAAGTTACCCCCACGTCACTTAGCTTAACTAATAACAGTTTGTTTGCCTTGATGCTTTTTGCACCATTTCACACTTTTCATAATTCTTTAGCTATATGCATTTATAAATAACAATGAAAAAAATGAACAATACTTTTCCTAATCCACCTTCATGAACCACATCTGAAACTCAATAGCTACACTGGCTACCATTACAAAACCGTGACTGTCTACATGAAAGGTCATTTTTAATAGTGCTGTCTGGTGTGCAGGTGTGTGAAACAGCTGTTCCTCACAATCACTGTATGAAGTTTATATCAGATATGAGCAGGAAATCAGATAGCCATTCTGCTAACAGCAGGTTGACATTATACAGGGAAGCAGAACAGATGTGTTTGGACACGATAAAGCTACTCTGACTTATCTTGAGACATTTCTCCTCCATCGAAAGAGTTTAAAAATCACATGAACAATCCTTTTGTGTTTTTAATTGCATTACGCTACTTGAGGTTTGGATCAGTGCCTGTTGCTACATTTAACACCTGTTACAACAGGCTTATCACATATCCAAACTGTTTGCTTGAAACTAATTAAGTTTCCTTTTTTTGTTTATTTTATTTTTTCCTGTTCTTTTTTATTGAATGTGGATAAGATAAGGAAAACTTTTATACAGCGATCTGTACAGGCGTCACTAATTATAAATGTGTGTGAAACCTCTGAAGAGTCTATCTCTAGGACACACATATAAGGGCTCTATCTTAATTCGATTGTCTTGTCTCATTTTGAAACAACATCGACAATCAGTGCCAAGTTTGTGATAAAAAACAGCTTGAATTCTTCAAGCACTAACCAACCACTGGCCATTACAGTCAATCACTGCTTACCAGCAAGATCCATATGACACAATCAGCCAATCACAGGATAAACATCTGCATATACAGTTCAGCTGCAGAGCTTCATTTCATCTGTCAGTGGGCATTTCCCATACAGATGTGAGGACATTACATCAACATGGCAACAGAACCACAGCACATACACAAATAACCTGTATGTCCTCACTCCAGGGTGGGCAGAGACCCTTCACTGCATCTGCTGTCTGGCTGTGATGGTCAGCTCCAGCAGTGGTGTTTATCATCACATCTGGCTTTGTGTCTCCAGCGATCATCACATGAAGTTTCTCCTGAATGCAGTCATAAAGCAAACAGTGTATGGCACATTTCACTATATATGGCTGTGTGTCCACGGCTGCATCATCTCAGAACTGTGCCAACAGTGACTGTGCTTACATTCACAAAACACGCGTCTCTAATGCACACTGGGTGTTTTGATTTGAAGTTTACTGCAGAGAGCACCAGTTTAGTGCAGGAGAAGCCCAGTGCTTGAGGATCTGAGCTGGAAACTGGAAGATTGCAGGTTAAACCCAACAAGAGCTAATCCTGTATTATTACCCCTGTGAACACTTGAAGACACACATAACCACAGGTTACTTTATGAGGACTGTCCCTTATAAACTGCACTGCAGTCAGATTTCACTGTAGGCACAGTTAGTCACCCTACAATGACAGAAGGATAAAATGTTTTGTGGTTGTCACAGCTGGTTAATACCGTGTAGGATGCTTAGCAAAAAAGCATTAACAAAATGCTAAATGATTAGTAATTTGCAAGACTATAATCAGCACTGAGGTGAAAAACAACATTTCTCTTGTAGAGTATGTTGGTAATACGCTACATTACAAGGAAGAACCACAGATAGTAAATGAGGACACATCCCCCAGTGTTTAGAGTTCAGACAAACAGAGACCACTGCAAAGTTTTACACTTTAAGCAAAAGTGGCGCAGTGCAGTGACGGTCAATGGGAATGCAGATGATCACGCTCATGCGATGAGTCTTATAGATACTGCAGTCACAAAGGAACACTTCCTAGCAACCAAAAGCATCGTGATTTAATTGTAAATGTTTAGACTTAATCGCCCCTCAATCCTGAATATGCGGTAATGGTCTTGCTTCATTATATGCCCAGATAAATAAAGTGGATTTGTGGCTGCCATACAGTAACTCTGTCAAGCAATAAAATGATCTTGACATAATGTCATTACCTCAACATTTACCAGAAACCGCAGCGTCATTTCAGCTACAATCACCCCAGTCTGTCCACGTCACTCCTGTCACTCTGACACAAGTACAGAAACACACAGATAACTGGACATTGTACAAGGCCGTCACCAAGGGCGACAATTCTGTAACCATGGAAACAACATTTACATTAACTAACAAATCTGAGACGGAAATATAAAAAACTTTAAAAAAACAAGTTTCACCTCAAGATCACATTGTGTACACGCTAGCCGTGATATCAGTCTTTTCAAACTAAATATGCGTGTGATTTTGATAAATGATGACTGGAATATATTAACAGAGAAGGTGACATAAATCTGAGAGCATGAAGACACACATCAGCTGTGACTTTCTGATAAGCGTGAGGAACAGGCAGCTGAGCGCAGGAGGAAATCGCTCAATGTTGTGGGTACTGTGAGTGTTTGGGGCGTTTCGAATGTTCTCACAGAGACTTGAAGAGCAGAAAGTTGAGAGTTTGTTCCTCTTCATGGTGGATCTCCACACATAATGGATTTTCCTCAGCTGTGAAACTGTATTCCACACACAAAGACCTGAACGAGACCCGCAGAAAAATTCCTTGTCAACTGGGAAGGGCTTTTCCCCCTCAGTGTTATTTAGCGTTTGCAGCATCTCTCCAAATGAAACAATCCTCGTAACATCGTTTCTCCACACCCACATAAAAACACTTTCCACCGCTGTCCTACACAATGCCGTCTCTTTTTAATTCGTTTTGGTCACCATAGTGATGAGAGAAACAGAATGAATACAGCAGCTACTCAAAGAGACTCTGTGACACGACAGCAGCCTCAATCAAACACACACACAGATGCTGAAACTAGAATCAGCCACTTATTTGTATGTAAAGTTTGTGATTTCTCCTGAAAATGCAGAATGGAAACCCTGTCATGACAATGATTGGCTAATATTTCCTCTCAAAACTGTCAGACGTGCTGTCGCTTCATCTGATGACGATCATTACAAAACATTTCTATTCACCAACTTCCCAAAGAGAGACTCTCTTCTCTTGAACACATGGCATGATCTGATTCTTGGCATAAATTAATTTCTCAGCTTTGGATGGAAACAGCTGCTGTTGCAAAGCCAAAATTCTCGATAAGAAAGTCATCACAATGAGAAATGTCACCACAGTTAACAATTGTACGTTGTAAGAACGTGCCCCTAATGTTTCCACTAGACAAAAAAAAACATTAAAAATGTTATTTTGAATGCAAAGCATTGAATGCTAAACTTTAAAATGTTTCACTAACAACTTAACATTATTAATAACATTTTTGATATATGTTACTAAATGTAAGAACTTTTTTGATAACTTTAAAAGAACTTTCAGAGGACATTAGCCAACGTTCTGAGAATGTTCCCTGAAGTCTGGAATTTAAACTCAGTTGATTCCTGACAGTAAACGATCAGCTCAGATCATGTGTTTTCACCTTCTCTCATTGTCATCCAGGTGGGCGAAGAGCACGTTTTTAGAGATGGCTTTAGCCAGAGCTGTCATGGTCTTGTAGTCCTTTGGAATGACCTGCAGATGTAACATCAACACACAGTAAGTTAGAGAACTGAACACCTGCTGTAACCTGAGATGAAATGACACATTATTATTTTATTACAAACCAACATCCTGCCAAAATATTATCTGATTACTGTGAGGGATTTGAGAGGAAATGACTCAGGACACAATAATCTTAATCTCACATATTACAGTCTACAGTATGCATGCTATTCATGATAACTAAACAGACCAAAAGACACTCAGAGATAAAAAGATAAACCAGGGAAAATAAAACTAATTTAACACAGTATGTTTACTATGATGAATACAGGTGTGTTTGTGACCTTTCTGACGTAGCTGACAGCGTCTTCCTCCGTGTAGACTTCGGCACTGACTCCGCCCCTCCGGCGCCGGGCCTTCACCACCGGGTTTGGAGGAGGAGGAGAAACCTCATCATCATGAGAGTCCGACTGCGAGTTGGACTTCTGACGGGCCATGATCTGCTTACATTCCTCCTGTGGAGACAGGAAGAGATTAAACGTTCATTAAAACATTGAGAGGGACGCAGTCATTCCCATAACACGACCTGTGCCAACATCACTGTCCCCATCCTCACATTTCTAGAGCAGAACTCGATCTAATTAATGAGATAAGATTAAAGCTGCAATCCGTAACTTCTGCCTCTCTACCACCATCTCTGTCTGAAACGTAAAATCATCTAGTGAAGTCTAATGAAGCCAAACTGACATTTCCCAGAAATCAGACCCGACAAATTATAAATGATAAAATTATAAATCATGATTATAAACTTACTGTTGTGAATCAGGGTAAGGTCAGGAGATCGTGTTGAACACTGATCTGTTATGTACTTGCTCGATAACTGATTTTTGTTCATTTTTAACCCTATAAAGTTACAGATTGCAGCTTTAATTTGATTAGGTCATCAAAAAACTACTGTACACAATAACAATAAGAATATACAATTGTGTTTGTAGTGCCTCAAACAAAACACTGAATGGTTCAAAGATATGACGACACTAACCTGACAAACTTTCTGTGGTTATTTCCTCCTTTAAAGGGCTTGTGATACCCAAAATCACGACTTCGTTTCCACAAAACTGATAACAAACCTGTGCTGCTCTACTGCTGGAAACTGTGTAAACTCAGCCAATCAGATTACAGCTTGCCAAAGCGAGAAAGTGCTTTCCAGTTTTGAGATCTGACAGTCAGTGAAAAGACTGTGACGTCTAAGATGAGTCTCGACTATGATTTCACAGCCTGTGTCCTGTAAACTGCACTGGATTAAAAACCAGTGTAGAGTGTAACCAGCACACAGAGAAGGTAAAGCTGTGATGACTCTCAGATACAGACAGCAGACACAACAGAAAAAGAGATTTCACTGGCAGAGTGAGAGAAAGAGAGAGACAGAGAATGAAAGAGGACAGAGAACAATGAAAGTGCTCGTCACAGCACAAATGAATGTGTGTGAGATTACAGTACATGAGAGAGAGAGATCTAACTGTTCTATAAATGTACATACAGGAGGACAGAATAACACACCACGAGTAATATAATAAACACTTTCATGAATACAGGACAAAAAATAGGGCTAGAAACTCAACAAATAAAACCAAGATCAGTATAACAAGCTGCTTTATCTGCAGAAAATATTTGTCCAGCACAGGATGTTAAAATAAATATTATATGAGTTCTGTTTATATTGAAAACCCTTCACCAAACTTTAGGAAGGTAAAACCCCAAATTCTCTTGCAATATATATATGCACACACACTTAAATACATACACACACACACACAGTTTCTGAGTGAAGCTGTGCTTCAACCAGGGTCACAAATGAGGTTTTTAGCTAATACTTTAAATAATGGATTACATTTGTTCTATGGCTGATAATCTACATGATCAATAAAGTTTTATTGTTAACTCCAGTCTGCTGTTTTACCTGCTTCAAGAGAAATCTGAAATCTAAATGTTGTACAGTAGAGAAAATGGATAACTGTTTAATACTTTACTTACTGTAATGTGTAATACTGCACACAAAACTACACTCTAATAAACTGCTTCTGCCCTACAAAAACATTTTAATCCGGCCCTGTTTTATACACACACACAGGATAAACTCAGGGTTGGGACACATGTATTTTCATCTGTCTAAATGAACAGGAGGGGCTGGACAGGCAGACAGTGTGTGAGTTATAAAGCACATCAAGGTCTCCGACTCAACTGGGTCAGTAAACATCCCTGCGGGTCAGTCAGATGTCTTTCATGACTCTAAATAACCTACAGACACACTCCATCTCTGAACAGCAGACGTCTTGTGCTGCTTATCGCTCCATATGATGGTGTCTTATGAACACACACTCCCGTCGGCTGTTTGAAGCTCTACCTAAACCACCAGCTCACAACACCCGAACAAACACCCGAACAGCTGTGAGAATAAACCGTCTGTTGTTCCAGAAACACATGATGATCAAAGAACATCAGCACCTCCAGCTAAACATATGACTGCTGCATACCATCAGTACTGGACAACAACCACCTCAGATAACATCAGCACAACATCAGAGATCAGCTTCAGCTTCTATCTGCTGTCCAAACCGTCTACTGAAACAACAGTAAATCACAGAAAATAGATTTTCATTTTCATTCTTAAGCTTTACAGTTCCACTCACAAACTGAACTCGCAAACTGGACTAGTCTGTGTAAATGTCTTTTTTGTGATATTAGGATGCCGGTGGGGGCCAGAACGTTGCTGGGCAGTTACTAGTTCTGTAACTAGTTCTTAAAGCACGTTAAAAATATGTACACAATGTACACAATAAACAAAGATGATGAGCAACTGAGGGTTTTAAAATCATAGGTAAACTTGTATAAACTTACACTTCATTACCAGTTTTGTGTAAGTGCCCTTCATAAAGCGATTCGGTTGCTCACCTTTTTTTAGGGAGACCCTTCAGTGTTCCCGCAGTGCCCTTCAAAGGGTGCAAAAATGCAGTTTGGACGTCACCCAGAATACCTTTGGGAGGTAAAAGATCTAACAGCAGAATTACTGGAGAGTTTCCACACAAGCCTCTGTGATATTCAGTATTACTCAGATCTCTCATTCACTGTAGGTCTACCAGATCCATCAGTCATTTAATTATCCTCCAGGACCAGATACTGTCTTCATAAAAACTATCAAAACACAGAGATAATGATGCTCACCAGCGTTCTGAAATAAACATACAGTAACTGACCGCTCATGTAAAACAGAAAACAATACAGCAAAAAGACACATTAAAGTAAACTACTGCTCTGTGTAAGAGGCTGTATTTCAATCCAGGTGCTATAAAACCATTGAAGTCTTATAGATCAGGCAGCCTAAAATCCAATTTTAACACCTGCAAATAAACTTCATAGATTTTTCACACATCTTTATAAAGTGCCAAGTGTACTGTCCAATTAATTTACACACTTTGTAAGTGCATCCAGACCTGATCAGTTTTACTAGCATCAACTTTAACTGCGTCTTGCTCCTCAAAACCTGCAATTATTTTCATAACAGCATATAAAAGATGTAAACAGCATCCAAATCTAACACAATCTTCACTCAGTCATTCCCAGTGTCGCTCAGTCATTCCCAGTGTCGCTCAGTCATCCCCAGTGTCGCTCAGTCATCCCCACTGTCGCTCAGTCAGCCCCACTGTCGCTCAGTCAGCCCCACTGTCGCTCAGTCAGCCCCACTGTCGCTCAGTCAGCCCCACTGTCGCTCAGTCAGCCCCACTGTCGCTCAGTCAGCCCCACTGTCGCTCAGTCAGCCCCACTGTCGCTCAGTCGGTCCCACTGTCGCTCAGTCATTCCCACTGTCGCTCAGTCAGCCCCACTGTCGCTCAGTCATTCCCACTGTCGCTCAGTCAGCCCCACTGTCGCTCAGTCAGTCCCACTGTCGCTCAGTCAGCCCCACTGTCGCTCAGCCAGTCCCAGTGTCGCTCAGTCATTCCCAGTGTCGCTCAGTCATTCCCACTCTCTTCCAAAGAGATGTACAGAACCTTCATTACAGTAACATTCCCTCTGGTGTAAACTGAGGTCAAGTGTCAAATCAGAAGGGACAGCAGTGATCTCAACATATCTCCAGGCCACCTCACCGGCATCTTGGGATCGAACCTGCTTCCTTTGTGCCAGCAGCCAAAATCCCAAACCATCACTCGTTCCCATCCAAACACATAAAAGCAGAACATACAACAACAGCAACAAACCTTTTCCAGCTTTTCGAAATGTTCCCGCAGGAACTTCATGGGCCGCTCGGGTTTGGCGATGCACAGGTTCACGATGCACTCTTTGAGGATCTGCTGGATGTTGTGCTTCTGCACGAAGACCTCACAGCCTTTCAGACTTTCGTCTTCTTCCAGATTGGATGAGGAGGAGGTGGCCATCTTATCTCGGATCGCTGCTGCAGGAGAAGAGGAGGGAGGGAGATACGTGAGCATCTTCTCCACTGAGCATCTTATTCACTGAAATCATCTCAGCCTGCGCAATGAGGGACTACACAAATGCATAGCACGTACAATACAGCTACTGTATACACAAGCACATACAGCCTATACGTATATAAAGATTGTTTACTGTCTGGTTCACTAAATGCGTATATCTGACACATCCAGCCCTTAAAGTCATGCGTGACTTCACATCTACCGCGTATACGTCATTTCTCACAATAAACGTCACGTCATGACGTCATCGCGCTGAGGATACAGGCCATTCATCTGCGTTACACCGACACCTTTCACGTCACACATCCCAATAAATGATCGATAATTCACGCCTCGCTCCGCGGCGCCGCGTTCACCCTCACAGACGCCGCAGCGCGTCCGATCGCGCGTGAGAAACGACGCGTCGACGCGTCCGTCGCCAGAGCATCGCTCCGGTCACCTGTTTACGCCTCTACCGTTCACCGTCGCTCGCGTCTGAATGAAACCGTGAATGTATACAGACGTGCGCGGTGTAAAAGATCGCGCGCGTCCGTACATCACGGGCTGAACGGGCGCACGCGTCACCGGTTAACGGGATGTTTCTTACCGTTATTCGGGCGCTCGCGGGATGCTGCTCGTTCGGGGCCGCCGTTCACGAGCCCGATGACGTCAATCCGTCTCCCTATTGGACGTTAGACGACAAGCGCCTTATAATACAAAACTGCATGTAAAATATATTCTATATATTTTGTATATTATATATATTAATACCGCGCGTATATAAACGTTTCTCCGGGGTTTGCATTGTATGGGGTTTATTTGACGTTTTTTTTTTGTTACTCCTCCGGTTTAGCCAATCACAGTCCTGACGGGCTGCGCGTCAGCCGGGATAGAGATGTGAGGGATAGCGCTGCAGGATCTGATGTGAGATCAGTTAAAATGCGTGTGAGATCAGACACTGTGAGATGAATGAGCGCCTGTGGAAACACGCATATTTTCTTAAATTATTCACGTAGTCTGACGTTGCAAAAGGGCAAGATTGTAGACAGAACACAAAGAATTATTGTAATGAGATATTAAACTAAATGAGAGTTAACCCTAACATCATAAACACTTATAAAGGCTTAAAATTGAACGTTTTCTTTGATTTGCCTAGATCTTTAATATAATATGTATGTTATATAATATTTATACTTTTTAAGCTTTTAAATTCTGATTAGAGTATGCAACATGACGCAATGTAATATATCTTATCATTATATCTTTTATATTACAGTAATAGATGCTGGTTTACCAAGCAGACGCCTTTTTCTGTATTCTTAAATTAACTTGAAATCTGTGATTTTATTTCTGTGACGACAAAGCAGTTTGTTCTTTTGCATGGGTTTCTCTTTGCGTAATCGTTTGTTTGTTTAATTCATTTATTTGAAATATATATATATATATATATATATTGAGAGGAATAATAAAAGTGTACAATAAAGTTTCGCTATTTTGAATGAGCTACAGCCGTAAAGCAAGTTGGATTGTCGTAACGGTAACAGTCGCCATGACAACTGCAGTCTCCAGCCACAACATCACCACACGTAAGAAGCAATGGCGGCCGCCGGTGACGAGCGAGCGGCGGCGGATGTTTTCAGATCTCTGGCCCGACATTTAAACGATTTGACGGAGGACAACAAAAGCGTGAGAAGACGAGCGCTAGACTCGATCCGGAGAGAGACCGTCGAGCAGGGCTCGTCCAGCGCCGCGCTGCAGGAGCTGTTCGCCCGTCTGCTGAAGCCGCTGTTGAAGTGTCTGTCAGATCCGGCGGAGACGTGCAGAGACGCGACTGTTCACATCATCACGGCCTTCATTCGCTCCGTCCCCAGACCCGAGGACGCGCTGCCCTATCTCCTGCCCGCCCTGGCGCACAGACTCGGGGGGAAGGAAGTGCTGGAGCCGTCGGAGGAGCTCCGCCTGGCGCTGATGGAGATGCTGTCGCTGCTGGTGGAG
The DNA here is from genome assembly GCA_036877525.1 of Chromobotia macracanthus. NCBI lineage: Eukaryota > Metazoa > Chordata > Actinopteri > Cypriniformes > Botiidae > Chromobotia > Chromobotia macracanthus. The sequence continues at coordinate 124,687 of JAZGTH010000133.1, forward strand.
GTGTGCGGCAGACACCTGGCGCCCTACCTGGATGACATGATACAGATCCTGCAGAGGACGATCACAGACCCGTTCCCCGAGGTGAAGAAACAGAGCTGTAACTGTACCGTCAGTCTGGCCCACAGTGTTCCCGGTAAGTAGTTGTAATAGTCATATTGTAAATACAGAAACACATTACTACAGTTTTATGTTCAGATTTCAACATTCAGTTACGAATGAACCAACATAAGACAGTATAAACGTGTTTATAGGCCAAAGGAAATGTGTTTAAGAAAGATCTTGATGTGTTGTGGTTGTCATGGTAACGGGGGAAACAGATGCCCTCCACTATGAATACAACACCACTATGAAGATGTTGAAACACAGTCAATAACTCATAGCGTCATCAGAGATTGAAGCGGACACAGATTCTGATCTATTTACATGTTTGGTGTGTACATGAATTGTGTGTGTTTGTCTCAGAAGAGTTTCATCTGCAGGCAGAGAGTCTGCTGCAGCCGCTGTTACAGACCGTTTCTCATCAGCACTCACAGGTCAGGGTTTCTGCCACACAGGCTGTTGGCGCAGTCATTCAGTACAGCACAGGCAAGAACCTGGATGATGTTTTGTCTCATTTGGCACAGAGATTGTTTGACGACTCTCCACGGGTATGTGTGCAGTTACTTTAGTAGTCATTTTACTGAAAAATCAATTCAGTCAAACCAGATTAATTGAATGAAAAATCTTGAGGTTTTTATTGGTATTGTAAAGTAAATTGATTTATCTACTAAATCATTTTTCATTTATTCTGTATTTGAAGCACACACACTGTTTACAGAACACATGGCTTGTTTGTTTGGTTATATTGGTTTATTTATGTTGTTGTGCTGCTCTGCTCAGGTGAGGAAGGCCGTTACTGTGGTGGCTGGTGGTTGGCTGCTTCACCTGTCTGACAGATACTCCTACTTTCACAAACTCCTCCCACTTCTCCTGAGCAGCCTCAGTGACGAGATCCCGGAAATCAGGTGAAACTGTGACAGTGTATCCGAGTTCACAGCCGCAGTCTCAGTTACAATACATACAGATCTTTCTAAAGACTTTAAAATCCCGTGTGCAGGTCTCTTGCTGAGGATTTATGGAGGCAGGTCGGCGCTCAGTGGGAGAAGGAGAATGAAGATGATTTGAAGGATAAGATGGACTTTCTCCTGCCGGCTCCTGCTCTCTACACATCTGCAGGTCATTGTGACACACAGTCACCTGTTTTCCTCATGTTCACCTGGTCCATAGAGCACATATCAGTCATGATTAAACCTTAAACTTCACTTTCAGATGACATTTGCTGATCTTCTCTTGAAGAGTCACTGGTCTGGTTTTGTCTCCGGCAGGCGGGCGTCCCGGGCTGGGCTGCAGGGAGCTGGTGGTGAGGAATGTGTCTAAACTTCTTCCTGCGGTGAGTCGGGAGATAGGTGACTGGTTAGTGCCGACACGTGTGAAGACGGCCCAGCTGCTGCGTGTTCTGCTGCTGCATGCTGAAGATCACAGCACACAACACCTGCCGTCACTGCTCACACTGCTGTACCACGCCTGCGCAGACGATGAGAGTGATGTCAGGACGCAGGTAACGGACAGACCGTCTGCATCGTGATTTACACTCACTGATACATGCAGCCAGTCATAGACTCCTCCAGTGATGTCATGAGTGTATGAGTGAGCTGAGAAACAGCTGAGAAATATATATGTGTGTGTGCACACGCTCGTGCGGGGGGGGTTTGAATATGTTGTTTACGAGGACAGAAATGTGTATAATAATGTGTACACATGGTTCATGGGTACACTTCCTATGTCCTCACAAACCAAATTTACTTAAAAAACATACTAAATGGTGATATATTTTTTTTTCTAATTAAAAAATGCCATAAGTTTTATGTGAGGGTTAGGTTTAGGGTTAGGGGATAGAATATACAGTTTGTACAGTAAAAAAGTCATTATGTCTATGGAGAGTCCTCATAAGCCACATATGCCATATCTATACCTATGTATACCTATACCTCTGTATATATTCTTAAAACAATGTTGTGTCCTTGTATGTCTCTTTCTCGCTCTCTCTCTCATTCTTATTGAGCAGTGTTTGGAGTCAGCTAAGCTCTTGGGAGTGTTTGTCAGTCCAGAGGTTTATCTCAAGCTGCTCTTAACTCATGTTGAAGACTTCACTTCCTGTTCGTCTGTCTCCTGGGCTCCTCTCATGGTTCTGGCTGCTGTATTGAGCGGCAGCTCAAGGGAGGCGCTGCGACCTCACCTGTTACAGATCGGAGACACACTCGCCCACCCTGAAGTCTGTCAGGGCTCCCAGCAGGTGAGACACTACAGCTGCTCCTGGACACTGAAAGTAGAAATTGAAAAGGGACATTTTTCTGGCATGTTATTTTACCTTCAGTACATTCCATTTGCAAACAGATTTTCTAAAGTTGTGGCCAGTTTTGCAGACCACCAGTTAGTCCAACAATATGTACAGCAGCTCTGAAATACTTATCTATGTATATGAGTCATATCCGGTTTATTTGGAAGTTCCCTGTTCTTGCATCAGTTTTAAAGTCAGTGTTTCTCCTTTTCTCTTTGGATTAACTGCAGCTACACTCATTGGCTTGTTTTATTTTCCACGGTCACATTTCAAAGGTAGTTTTTCCTAAAGAATGTTTGTACTGACATATTTTGAGCCCCTCACACACACACATGCTCATGTTTCTGATGTGTTAGCACACGTCTCTGTCACAGCGCTCAGATCGAGGGGAAAAAAATCCCACCCAGACCCAAGAGTCAAGACCTGGTTTCCCCTCAGCTCACATTCAGCCTCTTTGATATCAAAAATAACACCACATTCTCTGAGGCTGCAGGCCGCCGCCCCTGTGGGCTGTGCGGTGATTTCCTCTGTAGTGCAGTAAAAGAAAAAAGACTCATTTCACCCTGACCCCGGTGTCTGCTTCAGTCCTGCAACACCTCGTCTGATTGGCTGAGCCCTTAGAGGTGCTTTGGTCCAGGTGGCCCTGTAACTCCATGCCAGAATCTCACAATCTCATCTGCTCCACCCACCAGAAGTTTTGCTTCCTCTAAATAAAGTGTTTTTCAAAAGCATTCGCTCAGACATGGTGACAAACAGAGAGAGAAAAGACACAGTCCGTCACAGATGTTACAGGACCTCTGACCTCTCTAGAGACGACTGCCGCAGAGCCCCAGCGAGACTGTGACCTGTCAGTTTAATGATGGAAAGGGCAAATTTTTGTTTTTAAATCACAGTAATTAACCAGACAGACAGAATGATACCAGAAGCGTTAGAGTTTAGCACTGAAAAACAACAATGTTGTTGGAAAGCAAAGAGAAGAATCTGACCATTAGAATTAAACAGACTTTTCTACTGTAACTTTAAGAGTTCTGTGTTGTAATGAGCTCTCTCTGATTGGCTAAATTTCTTTGTGTACTGGCATAGAGCACGGTTCTTTTCTTCTGAGTTGCTGAAATGTGTTATGTACAAATAACGGAAATAACATTACAATTACAATCGATTTGTGCATTGTAGTTTTAATAGTCTTGAGTTAGCAGTAACAGTGTATCAAACTCTTAATTCACAAGTGTTGTGAGTTCAGATAAAACAGTATAAAGCTGTAAGTAGTAGGTGAAGCACACTATCTAGGGAGCAGAGGTGCTGACAGACAGATGCTGTGTGTGCTCTGTACTCTGATTTCAGCCTCTCAGATGTTAATGTTGTCAGAACAGAACTGTCTGTTTTCCAGTCAGAGAGAAGCGCTGCACAGGATCAAGGGTAGGAAATAATACACCTGCATTCCTCTCTGATGTGTTAGACAGATCTGAGATCAGTCGCAGGTCTTTATTAGAAGACGTGTGTCTGTATAATGGCTTTGTGAATTGGCCCTGATACAGGGCTGCTTTGTCTTGCCCTCAGGACATGGAAAACAGAAGCACATCTCTGTTTTGTTTTCCGGTTGCTATGAGTGGAACGTAAATCTCAGAGACAGTCCGGTGTTTAAACGAGGAGCCGCTGTTCTGTCTTCTTGTTATCTTTATGTAAGATGTTTCCTACATGTGCTTCAGAGAGGTCAGGTGAAGGTCACGTGAGTTTAATGTACTCTGTAAACATGCTCTAATGTTCACAACGCAAAGATTAAACTACAGAACTCATTCAGAAACGGTTGTCTTATGATTTCAGGTCTGTGGTCGCTTTACGATTAGAAATTTGGAAAATAAACTTTAAAATGTTCATTTTAAAATGCCATGAGTGTTTTTAGCTGAAGAAACCTTGACAAACAGAATGAGTGGTCTTCAGGGAGAAGAATGAAATGTCTGACAGCTGTGATTCTGCTCACCTCTGTCCGGACTGAAGCCGATCTGGAGATTCTGTTTATTACAGAAGTCAGAGAGAGCTGCTCTGTTTAAAACAGTTGTCAGGGCTGTCAGTCATTCCTGAACCCTGAAGACGGCCGCAGGCGTGAGCTAAAGAACATATTTCTGTTTTATGAGTGTTGGTCGTATCTGGAAATCTGCTCGTAAACAGAGTCTTTAAAATGAGTCTTTTACGAGCATTAGATAATGGAAAAAACTGTTATCTTGACCCGTGAGAAACTGTATGATTGCTTTTCAAACTGCTCACACTATCAGAACAAATTCCCACAGCAAAAGAGGTTTGTGTCCATCTCTGTGTTCTTCTGTGGATCCAGTAGTGTTATTTGACACGGTTTCTCTGTGAGACTGTGGTTGGAGATCACAGGTACTAATAGCAGATGATCATGTCTTCATGTTTTGAGTTCAGGGTGAATGTGTACTGAAGGGAACCTGCACACACTTCCTGTAGTTCAGACAGACATCTGCAGGTGAACTGCTCAGTCTCTGGTGATGACAGATCTGAAGAACAAAGGGAACAGTGTCATGATCTCTGATGCTCTCAGTGTGAGACTGTGTCCAGACATGTGACCACTGCATGGAGAGAGATGTTCAGAGGATGAGAAAACAACACAGAGTGATGGAAAGAAAAACTCGTTTTCTGCTTTCTGAGGACAGAGAGTTTCTGTGTGTGTGATGCAAACTCTCTCTCTCTCAAACATTGTGCTGTCAAAGAAAGTGAGATACAATAGTGCAAATGGATTAATTTAAAAATGAAAGCAAAATAAATCAAATCAAATAATAAAATGAAATGTATGTGTTTTTGTGTGTGTGTTTCAGGTGCTGTATGTGGATCAGTTGTTGGTGTGTGTGGACGTTGTGCTGCGTGTGTGTGAGCTGGACTGTGATGTCATCAGTCTACAGCTGCTGAAGGTTCTGGTGTCCGCTCAGAGTCTTGCTTCACAACCACAACAGAACAGTAAGGTAAAACACAAACATGACATCACACAGTTTCAGCTTTTATACACAAGTGTCAAATCAAGCGACCTACTGTTTTAAAAAATCTCTGTGCATTCTAGAAGTGTTTTAACTAGATTTTCCTGGAGACCCGATTGGATTGAAGACCCGTACTCTATGCTTTTAGTCAGACTGTAGGTGGATGGATTGAATGTTGTTATTTGTTCTTCAGACAGAGGAGCTGCTGAGATGTTTGTGTGAGGTTCAGAGTCTGACTGTAGGTGGATGGATTGAATGTTGTTATTTGTTCTTCAGGCAGAGGAGCTGCTGAGATGTTTGTGTGAGGTTCAGAGTTGATTATGATGGATTAATTTAAGATTAGGTGGATGGATTGAATGTTGTTATTTGTTCTTCAGGCAGAGGAGCTGCTGAGATGTTTGTGTGAGGTTCAAAGTCTGGATGGAGTGTGTGAGCTGTACAGACGACACATGGCTGATCTGTTACAGTGGCTGTCTGACTCTCATCACACCTGGACCAGTTACTCCATCCAGAAAACACAGCTGGAGATCATCGCTGTCCAATCAGGTGAGTGTGTGAGAATGAAGCTCATCACACAATGTGCCTGATAACATGATTAGTGCTCGGCTAGGGTCATGTGATTTCAAAATGGCAGCCTCCATGAGGGGTGGTCCCCTCTCTGTTTATAATTTTGTTTAGGCCACTGGTATGCAACACTGGTATTGTTGTATTTTTGTGTTTAATCTGAATTGGTGTCTCCTTCAGGTCCAGTGGTGGGAGAGTTTCTCTCAGCCGTCCTGCCGTTGTTAAAGAGTTGTGTTGAACCCAGTCGAGATCCAGAGCTGAGACTTCACATCTTCACCATGCTGTCCAAACTCCTGCTGGACGCCAGCAACACACTCGACTCACAGGGGTCAGTGATCAGAGACACACAGATCCTGAACACAGCTTCATCATGTGTGCAGTGACACCCAGCAACAACTCACAAACACAGCCGAGCTTCTGAAGTTCACAGAAAGCAGTTGAGAATCTCTCTCTCTCTCTCTCTTTGTTGCAGGAGGTTGGGTGAACACATGGAGATGGTCCTGCAGGATTTGTTGTTGTCTAATCTGGTGTGGCGTTCAGGTCGATCGGCTGCAGCTGTCAGGACTGCAGCTCTGAGCTGTCTGTTAGCTCTGCTTCATGGCATCTCTTTCCCAGCAGAGACGGTCAGAATAACACACTGATCCGCTCACTACAGCACAGCCATGAAACATAAAGACACCAGTAACTTCTGTGATGTCACTTACTCCTCAGTACAACTTCATATACTTTTTTGAAGTCCTTCAGGATGAGGACTGATTTGATTGGATCGAAAGCAAGTTATGACGTTATTGGTTAATATTATATTTCCCACCCACACAGTCACAAGAGCATTCAAACATTTTTTAATTCAGTGACTTTTGTAAAATGTTCCACTACTGTTACTGAAAGAGCATTTTTTGGTAACTTTGAAAGAACTTTTAGAGACTCTTAGCCAAGATTGTGAGAGCGTTTCCTGTTAGCTGGGTCAGCTGTGGTACGTGTCTGTAATATGAATGTGTATTTGTTGTCTGCTGCAGGTTCTGTCAGTGGAGGAAAGCCTCAGGACTCAGCTGATCTCTGCTCTGGAGGAAGACTCCAGACTGGCCCGTTTACTGGCCTGCAGGTGTCTTCATTCACTGCTGAAGATCACAGCTCAACAGCTCCACACAGACTCACTCAACAAGATCTATCCAGGTAAACATCATTCTACATACTGTGACACAGTCACAGAGAAGATGAACCCTGTGTTTCATTCTCAGGGTCAGAACAGTGGTTGAGAAAGACAGAGGTGCATTCAGTAGTTAATCAAGTTAATATAATTTACTATTGCTGGTAATTGTTCAGCTTATAAAACATCTTTAAACAAAACAAAAAAATTACATTATTAAGACAAGCTTAAGACATATTCTATTGAGTAGAAATTATGAAGGGATGTGTGCGTGTGTTCTGGTGTGTTTCAGAGTTACTGAAGTGTGTAGATGACAGCAGTGAAGACGTTCGGGTTGAAGCTCTGAAGTCTCTGAGCACGTGGTTGTCATCTCTGGGTAAAAACTACGACACTCAGTCGTGCCGCCCACACCTGGAGTTTCTGTTCCAGCAGCTTCTCCTGTACCTGGACGACCCTGACAGTAAAGTCCAGGAGTCAGTGCTGGGTGAGTTTCTGCCACTTTTGACCTGGATTTGAACCGATGACAGTTCTGCTGGTGTAAGATGAATCTCTTCCTGCTGCTGATCTGTGTTAATACTGCAGCACTCGTCTGCGCTTCTCTCCTCGTTCATCACTTCAGATTGCCTCATTTATTCTGCGCGTTCACACTCGATTCATCACCCGCTCCTCTGCTGCTGGCCTTCAGAGGGGTCACGAGCTGTCAGCAGCCCCCTGTAATCATGTCACTGTGTCCACACACACACAGCGTTGCCCCCTAATATTAACACTTCCCTAATTCAGGTCAATGTGAAAATAAAAAAAAGTCCCGTTTACTTTCTTAGTTCATGTTCCTGGTGCAAGTTCTTCAGATGAACTAACAGATGCTTGCAAACAGAAGTCATGTTCCTCTGAGGAGGTAACCATGACAACAACAGAGCACTCAAACTTCTGTTATGATCAGCGTATGTAGAGATGATGCTTTGATGAGACATACATGTTTATGTTGTAATTATTTCATTGTAATTTTATTTCAATTATGTCATTATGTCACATTAGTATATCACTTTTTTATTAAAAAGCCTGAAACAGCTGGAGAGCCAAAAGACAAATTGAGTTGTGCGAAACGAATCTTAACAGATTGCACCATAAAACCTCCAGCAGGAATGTCTTTAAGTGTAACCTGTCTGTCATCTGTGCTGAATTCAGCAACCGCGTGCCGCTGTCTGGCAAAACAAAAAACAGCAATTGCCTGTTTGTGTGTGGGATGTTTTAATGTCATCTCGTCTTCATTTTCATTCGGCTGTTAAACGCGTCTCATATTTCAAAGACACGTCAGATGTGATTCATGTCCATTATTACACCACACATCCCATAATCCCTCACTCCAGCGGTTAAGCTGTAATAGAGCACGCTCTCTGCGCTGAAAACTCACTCCGGTCCGCACACAAAGAAAACTTTGTTTTCTAGCGCACTTACAATCTAATAAAGCGCAGGATAAAAGTCAGTCCCCTGCACCAAACTGAAGCCCCACAACAAAGACACGCCACTAAGAGAACACAGCTGAGCTTTGAGGTTTGTTTTGTTTCTAATGCGGAGCTGACTTTAAAAGCCTGAGGTTTTTATGAAGGAAAAACAGTGGATAACTTTACATTTGAGTTCAACAATAGAATTCATTGTACTGAACCAGTTTCTGTTCACACTTCTGTACATTAAACTGGTGAATTAAAGTGGCTGCGTTTCTTAACTAGAAATGTACAGTTAGAAATGCTGCTATTTATTGAACATTGATGACTTATTAATGTTCATTTTTGGCTTTTCATGGTTTTTATTGGATAAAACAGTGATGAGAGAGCAAAACTTTATGGGGAGAGAGAGGTATTGGGATCAAAACGTTGCGAGCTGAACTTGAACCTGCATCTTCCATATGAGCACCGATTCTCAAAATCAGTCTGGACCACATGCACTAACAGATGCTCTGCAACTCCAACATCTTTTTTTCTTTTCCAGATGAATGAATTCTGATTTAATTTCTCTCTCATTCCCATCACAGATGTTCTGAAAGGTGCTAGTGAAGTTGAGGGTGATCTTTTGAAACGGCAGACGGAGGCTGTACGAGAGAAACAGCGAAACACTGAGTTCTGTGACAAACTGCTCCAGCACATTCAGTCATTATGAGACTCACACACACAAACCATCAGAATCTGATGTCCTCACATGTTGCTCACTGATTCTGAATTTCAATCCAGAGATACAGAGTTGAATTCTTATATGAGCTGTTGTCTTGTTAACGGTAGTAAACTTAAAATAAAAACTATATGATTGTAATTAAAATAAATTCCTACCATCAACTCAAAGGAAGCAGAAGACTATTAATGTTGAATGTTTTGCACTGAATGGAGAACAGCTCAGGTGGTTTATTAAACTGTGCAGGAAAGTTTTTTTACAGGTTAAAGCAGGTGTAACTGTTTGAAATGAAATATGTTTTTCTATTTGACTACTTTATCAATGTAATCCTCCAGTTTTATCAAATAAATGTTTTAAATATCAATCACAAGTGCATTTCTCTGATTATTTTCTGTTTTCATGTTGATATTTGTGTGTTTGATTTACTACTATTGATTGATTAATAAAAATAATCAGAAGAACCTCAGAGTAATACTTAATATTAATAATAATCAGAAGAACCTCAGAGTAATACTTGATTAATAATGTATTTGGTGTATATGAATTATGGGACATTGGCTGGTGAAATATGTTGATAACAATGCTACTCTGATCTGACAGCTCAGATTTAAGAGACACAAATCTTTGAGCTGGATCATCTCAGTATTTCTGGGCTTGAGTCATGTGCCAGCTGCACAATACTGTTTATCTTCAGAATGAATCTGTCTTATATACTTGTAGAGTGACAGATCAGTTTAACCCAGTGAATGCTGTTTCTTCAGCCTCTCTGAATGCTGCACTCGCTCCTCTAAAGTCTTCTTATAACTCCTGCAAAACATTAAAGAAAGTTTTCTTATTTGTCTCACATTAAAACATTGTATATCAAACAACTGTGAAACTGAACTGAATCCACTTCACATTACTTTGTTTAATGCATTGTCTTACTGAACTGAATTAGTCTAAAAACATACTTTAAAGGGTTTGTAAATATATAATGCATAATCCACAGTTTACATGAAACACTATATTAGGATTTATTTATACAGAGTGCTTCTTTTGTGATATAATACTCTGATATTTTGATCTAAAACTCTTAATCTCCAGTTCAATGGCTAAATTTGATGCTGCCACATGCATTTAGAAATAAATGTGGCCAATATAAATGTCAGGTGACGCGTCTGGCAGGTTTGGTGGTATTTTCAGTGTTGCACTGTAAGTGTCCACACAGATTAAATTAAAGTTCAGCCTCCATCAACAGCGGTGTAACAGGAAATGTTAGGAGAGGGAGACTGGCCGATCAAAGGCTGTTAAAGGTTGAGTACTGACCCGCGGCGCAGAAACTGTTGACCCGAGATCAGTGCGTTCTGCCCCTGACTGGGCTGCAGAACCCTTACAGAACACAAAAAAAGGGATGTGTTAGACGTGCTGTGTGTAACGTGTGTGTCAGTGTGTGTGTTGTGATCTGTGATGTTGTTGATGGTTTGTGTGTAACGTGTGTGTCAGTGTGTGTGTTGTGATCTGTGATGTTGTTGATGGTTTGTGTGTAACGGTGTGGCATGTAGTGTTGTGATCTGTGATGTTGTTGATGGTTTGTGTGTAACGTGTGTGTCAGTGTGTGTGTTGTGATCTGTGATGTTGTTGATGGTTTGTGTGTAACGTGTGTGTCAGTGTGTGTGTTGTGATCTGTGATGTTGTTGATGGTTTGTGTGTAACGTGTGTGGCAGTGTGAGTGTTGTGATCTGTGTTGTTGTTGATGGTTTGTGTGTAACGTGTGTGTCAGTGTGTGTGTTGTGATCTGTGATGTTGTTGATGGTTTGTGTGTAATGTGTGTGGCAGTGTGAGTGTTGTTGGTGGTTTGTGTGTTGTTGGTGGTTTGTGTGTAACTGTTCACCGTTTGGCAGGAGGACTCCTGGGTTTCTGAGCGTTCCTCGTCTGACGTGGAGATTCAGTCACTCTGATAAGACGGCAGAACATGTGAGAGCAGATCAGTGAGTGAACGTCTGTAAATATCACTTCATATAAATCACCAGCGCTCAAAAGTCACAAGAATTCTTCAAATAACTTAAAAATGCCCAGAAATATTTTCATGATTTGTTCAAATATAAACATCCCATTGACAATGTTATATTTTAGCTATTTCACTGTGTATATTTGTGGAATTCAGTGCAGGTCAATACGTCACTTGTAGTATCATATATTGTACAGGCTTTGTGAGCACTACAGTAAAAATGTGATTTTATTACAATAAAAATCCCAATGAGATTTTCTGTCAGATTTGTATGTAACGGGCTGAATTCCTGCAATGTGTCACTGTGGAATGTGTGTTCTGTAGTTACAACCATAAAAGAAAAAGACAATCTTTCTCTTTTCTAGCTGAACTTTAAATCAGTGACGTAAATCCTCAGCTGTTCATCTGAATCTCTTTTGATTCCATCACTTGTGTTCATAAAACACGTCTAATGTTTTATTTAGTCATAACCACTCACCTTTGTTTCTTTCTGTCGAGAGATTTCTGGGTAGCAGCCGACAGAGTCAGTTTGTCTTTGGTGATTTTTGCTTTTTCCTGTGTGCCAAAAAACATCTGACTTAAACTTCTGCACATTCACATGGAACAATAAAACACTGTTTACACCATCTAAAAGTGCCAGAAAGGAAGGACATGAAGCCATGAAGGATATGAATGAGAGATGATGGACAGATCTGCTCATTACCATCTCTCTGATCTTCCTCTCTGTGCGCAGATCTCTGTCCTGCTGCAGTAAAGACAGACGCTCCTCCAGGGTTATTGTGAAGAAGATATCATGAATGTCAAACAGAGCGGCTCGTAACTGTGGAGAAAACAGACACACCACAGGTTCAGAAACATCAGCTGACACAATGCTCTGAACTTTAACTTCTGTTTAGCTGAGATGGGAAGTTATTTTGTTTTTAACAAGCATGAGTTTGTAAACTCAGATCAGTATTTCAGAAGTTAATTTCTGTTTCCTGCACTTTGCTTCATGCACTCATGTGAGTGCTGAATGATGGTGATGATGAGAGACCTGCGCTCTCACGCGCTCCTGCAGACTGAAGTCCTGCACACACAGACTCTCACTTCTGAATGAAGAGATAAACTCCCGAGTGTCCTGAAAACACACGCATGAGGACACGTCACACACTGCAGTACAGGTGATCATATGTCTGAATAAATGATGCGTGTTCTCACCTGTACAGTCTGACGCAGATGTCTGACTTTCTCAGTTTTTAACAGGCGTCTGATGAGAAATCCTTTAATGACAGCAGAGAGGAGACACAGCGCCCTCTGCTGCTCACCTGTGAGAACCTGCCCACACAGAAACCAACTTACACACACATTACCATCTAACATGATATTTTCTTCAGATTAATCCCTGCACAGCAGAGCAGGGGAGAGTCATATAATATATTTCAGATCCATTACAGCAGTACCTGGCTCAGTCTGCTTCTGCTTTTTCCTGCACTGTGATTTAAGCCTCGTATGTAAATGGGGGTTTGTATGGAGGGTGATGGGATATCCAGACTGCTAGATGGAAAACCTGCATAGCACAAATTAAAACATATACAAAATATATTGTGACAATTGTATATGATGATTGTTTTGTTATACAAACTGTTAATTTAGTAGTAAACAAATGTGATTGGTCGAGACATCTGTTGTATGTTGTGATTGGTCGAGACATCTGTTGTATGTTGTGATTGGTCGAGACATCTGTTGTATGTTGTTTATTTGCTGCAGTATATTGTACACCCAGATCTGATCATACCGATGCTGAGCACCGAGTGGAGAGATGATCTGTCTCCAGGACTTAAGGAGCACATGGGGCTGAGAACTGGGTAACGCTCAGCAGCTGCCCTTAATTCACACCCGTCCTCACCCGCAGGACTCAAAACACCCTGATCCCTCAGTCTCCTCACCCTGTCCTCTGACTCCTGCAGGAGGAACAGTCAGAGGTACAATAAATACAGTAAATAACACTGATCTACTGTATATACTGTACACTCACTCACTCTGACCTGGATGAGATACAGATTCTCCTGTTCAGACATCAAACACGACACCCGGGAAACGTGATTGTCCTCCACAGGTTCTCCTGCATGGACCTGCCATTGAGTCTCAACTTAGAGAAACATGCAGAGATCAACACACTTACAGAAGAAAGTCAGAACTGATTTTCATGCTGGTGGTGTAGTTGTTTTACATCTTATTAAAAGAATATTTTTTGCTGAATAGGTTTTGAAGATTAAAAAAAAACTTGTGTTATTTGATGTTTCTCTTTTCACCTGCTCTGCTAATAAAACTGTTTCCTTCCATCTCAAAGGGCAGTTTGATATACGACGGAGAGTCTGGGGTGAGGCCGGACCCCATAAACGCAGATACAGGACTCTCCCGTGTGAAGTTTCTGCTCATTGGTGAAGGAGGAGAGAGTCGAGTGGGAGTTCTCGGGGTGATGCCAGCCATAAACCGAGGCATTCTCTCCTGGCTCCTGTCTATAATCTGATGACGTGAAGATGGTTGGCTATCCAGCGTGTGGCATCTCCTCCTAAACAGAGGGCTCGTGAGTTCAGACTCCACTGGAGATGTTTCTGACTTCATGCTCTCATTCAGTGTGTTGAATCTGCTGTGGCCATCACTGCGATTCACACTCACACTTTCCACCCCAAGCAGCGTCATGTTAGTCTTCACTTCCTGTGGCCTCCCATTGGCTGTCATGCTCAGCTGGTGAGGAGGGTCGTCGGGGTAAGTGAAGAAGATGCTGCCCGCGGAGATGGGGCGAGGACGCCCGCGGTGGGGTCTGGGATTCAGACTGGGCTCCGGGCTTATCAGAGGACTGTAAGAAGTCTGACTGGGTGAGGGACTGCAGGGCAAACCAGACCCCGCCCCGCCCAAAGGTCTGCTGTTTTCATTGGCTGACGGGCTTAAAGAGGGTGTCACCCTTGGGTCAACCATCTTGCTGCTGATGACCTTTGACCCCTGCCAACCTTGTTCTTTTTCAATAAATTCACGTGACCTCTTGAGCAAGTGCTGTAGACACTCTTCTTCTGTTTTCACCTCCTCTCGCGTTTGCTTCTCCTCTCCAGGTTTTTCTCTCAGCAGCCCTGAGCTCTCAGCTGATGGAGTCACCGGTGAAGCGCTGGTCAGAATAAATGACTCAGTGCCTCCATTAGGAGTAAGTTGTGCAGTGTCATGGATTGTAAAACCATTCTTGTATTCTGCTGGTAGAGGATGAGGAGTGAGTTGCATGAAAGGATCTGGATGGTCCAGTGTTTTTGGTGTCTGCAATGCGAGAGGAGCATCCAGGTAAATTCACCACAAAAAACTATTGCTTTCAGTTTAAATCAGAAATAGTTTCAACTTCATGAAATGTTTATGCTGTTTATTAAGAGAGTTTATGAATTTTTCTCACCTTACTGGTCCTCAGAACAGCCTGAATCTGACTGAGGAGATCGTTTTTATAATGAATCTGTCTCTTTGCTTCCAGTTGTAAAGCTCGTGTCTTGTATTCAGACATCTCTCTTAGGTGCTTTTCACTGAGCTGGAAACACACATTTAAATACACATTATTTCATTCAGATAAAACACACCTGATCTCCTGTTCTGCATGTATATGTGAGCTGTAATTAAACTATAGGCTATATAAATGATAGTGTACAGCAATAAGACTCACAACTGGAGGCAGAACTGGCCGTCCATGAAAGCAGATGAAGGAGTGCGCTGCCCCTCGAGCAGGTGCGGTACTGCAGGCACGGTGCGGCATTATTTCTGACTGAATGCGTGCGCAGAAATCCTCAAAGCTCTCCATGTTTCCACTGCAAAACGAGAAAGAGCCAAAAACATGTCATGATTACATTACAAAGTGACCAGAAATCACGTTTCAGCAGCAGTCGTGCTCTGATATGTAGATTTAACACAAGCTCAGTCTGTTTAATCGATGAAAAAGGATGAACGTAGATAAATAAACACAGCAGATCTCCTGAACACAATACAAAGCTCGTCAGCAGATACCAACACACGGGTCACAGCCTGACCATCACCATCATCCATATACCATCACATCTCATCCATATACCATCACATCTCATCCATATACCATCACATCTCATCCATATACCATCACATCTCATCCATATACCATCACATCTCATCCATATACCATCACATCTCATCCATATACCATCACATCTCATCCATATACCATCATATCAGACCATATACCATCATATCAGACCATATACCATCACATCTCATCCATATACCATCATATCAGACCATATACCATCACATCTCATCCATATACCATCACATCTCATCCATATACCATCACATCTCATCCATATACCATCATATCTCATCCATATACCATCACATCTCATCCATATACCATCATATCTCATCCATATACCATCACATCTCATCCATATACCATCACATCTCATCCATATACCATCACATCTCATCCATATACCATCATATCTCATCCATATACCATCACATCTCATCCATATACCATCATATCAGACCATCCACCATCATATCTCATCCATATACCATCACATCTCATCCATATACCATCATATCTCATCCATATACCATCATATCAGACCATACACCATCACATCTCATCCATATACCATCATATCTCATCATACACCATCACATCTCATCCATATACCATCATATCTCATCCATATACCATCTCATCCATATACCATCACATCTCATCCATATACCATCACATCTCATCCATATACCATCACATCTCATCCATATACCATCACATCTCATCCATATCACATCCCATCATATCTCATCCATATACCATCATATCTCACCATACACCATCATATCTCATCCATATACCATCACATCTCATCCATATACCATCACATCTCATCCATATACCATCATATCTCATCCATATACCATCACATCTCATCCATATACCATCACATCTCATCCATATACCATCATATCTCATCCATATACCATCATATCTATCATATACCATATATCTCATCCATATACCATCATATCTCATCCATATACCATCACATCTCATCCATATACCATCACATCTCATCCATATACCATCATATCTCATCCATATACCATCAAATCTCATCCATATACCATCATATCAGACCATACACCATCACATCTCATCCATTACCAACATTCATCCATATAACCATCACATCTCATCCATATACCCAAATCTCATCATATCTCATCCATATACCATCACATCTCATCCATATACCATCACATCTCATCCATATACCATCACATCTCATCCATATACCATCACATCTCATCCATATACCATCACATCTCATCCATATACCATCATATCTTATCCATATACCATCACATCTTATCCATATACCATCATATCTCATCCATATACCATCATATCTCATCCATATACCATCATATCCACATCATACCATCATATCTCATCCATATACCATCACATCTCATCCATATACCATCATATCTCATCCATATACCATCATATCTCATCCATATACCATCACATCTCATCCATATACCATCACATCTCATCCATATACCATCACATCTCATCCATATACCATCACATCTCATCCATATACCATCACATCTCATCCATATACCATCACATCTCATCCATATACCATCACATCTCATCCATATACCATCATATCATCCATAACCATATATCCATCCATATCACACATCTCATCCATATACCATCATATCTCATCCATATACCATCACATCTCATCCATATACCATCACATCTCATCCATATACCATCACATCTCATCCATATACCATCACATCTCATCCATATACCATCATATCTCATCCATATACCATCATATCTCATCCATATACCATCATATCAGACCATCCACCATCATATCTCATCCATATACCATCACATCTCATCCATATACCATCACATCTCATCCATATACCATCACATCTCATCCATATACCATCATATCTCATCCATATACCATCACATCTCATCCATATACCATCATATCTCATCCATATATCATCACATCTCATCCATATACCATCATATCTCATCCATATACCATCACATCTCATCCATATACCATCACATCTCATCCATATACCATCACATCTCATCCATATACCATCACATCTCATCCATATACCATCACATCTCATCCATATACCATCATATCTCATCCATACACCATCATATCAGTACATATCTGAACATAATAAATGACATCAATAACAGGCTGCTGTCGACTGAATGTCAGGCGGATGTTTCATACAGATGCACGTCGTGTAATCGTGTAAACGACAGATCAGTGTCCCACACACACACACACACACACACACACACACACACACACACACACACACACACACACACACACACACACACATCACTACACAGAAGAGAGTTTAATCGTCTCACCTGTCAGATGCGCGTCTCACTCGCGGCTGGACTCTCGTGCGCATGCGCGATCTTCAGCCTCAGCACCGCCCCGTCACCGCAGCATCGCTTCATTACATGACCACGTTATTCAGTGACATTATATTCATAATTCATTCAGCTCATTAATTCATTTTTTGTAGCTCCATTATCTTTACGAAACGAGGCTAACGTGAATAATAAACTAGCAGATGAATAATCTAACGCATTGTTACGCCTCTTAAGGACTTTTAAGGGCATGATACTTATAACTATGATTTGTAAGGATATATCAGGTTTATTATAATAAATGCAGTCAACAATAACACGTGTTTCAGGTCTCAGTCACACTAGTTACAGTTACCGTACCGAAGACACGTGGATGAGATTGTGCGGCGTTTTCTCTCTCTCTCTCTTTACAATATAAATACACACGTGTAAGACATACAAAAGATTACGTGTTTATTATTACAAATAATAAAACATAATCGTTATAATAAAACTTCATTTCCGGTAGCGTCTCGGCGGCGGTGGGCGGGGCCTCTCACTGATGGGCGTGGCCTGCGTCCTCACCGCTCGTACGGGCTCGTCGGCGTGATGCGCGTCCTCGTGGAGATCTTCTTAAACGTGTGCATTATTATTATCATATAATATTATCATATAATCATATAATAATAACACCGTGAAGGTTTACAGCTCACAGTTTTCAACACGGAGCGGTTTGCGCTTGTATGACCGCTGTGGGTAACTCACTCGCCGCTGGACTTTGACAGCCGAACCGTGCAGAAGAAACAGTGAGTGTGTTGCCTTTGTTATCATCAACCCTGTTTATTAAGAGTATTTCACATACAGTTTATTTATGAACTTGTTTCTGGGCAGGATCTGAGCGATGTTTCCTCTGACGTTACAGAGCAGTGTTGCTCTGTAAGGTTTGAAGAGTGAATGTGGGAGTCAAAACCCTGGACAGATGAAACGTGAAGTGTTTTGGTCACTTTTAGCTTTTGAAGTTTTCTTGTGTAAGCAGAAGTGAGAGTATTTCGGCGGTAACTCCACCCTGTTGTGCATTCACTCCTCAAACATCTTCCTCTATGATAGATGGACGTCACCGCTGCAGTGCATCGCATGGCCTGCGGGCGGCGCTGTTGCACCGCGTATCGGGCTTGTAAGTGTTGTGTTGACATGTCATATAAAGAAAAACTCCCATCAAGTGATTCCTCATGTGTCTGCACTTCAGTATGTGTCTGAGGTTCAGTTTACAGGAGGATTTTATGTGTTTTGAACACTGAATTGTTATTGTTTTACTTTCTGGCTGAGCACACAGATAGGGTCTTGATTTGACAGCATGTGACGTGTCGTATGAGTTTAAAACATTGTTTGAGATCAGCCTTAAAATAACTTTTTATTATGCTCACAGTTGTGCATCTGTTTAACTGTGCAACATGTGTTTTTGTGGCAGTAAGAACAGCTTTACTGTGTGAATTGTCTAATTTTTACCTTTACACTCTTGTGTATCGTGTAATGAAATACATTTTCACTCTTTGTAATGTTCTGAATATCTCTTGGGGGCTTCAGTACAGCTCCCTGTTTTGGTTTATAAGGGTTTGCACAGCTACACTGTGTTTTTGTGCAGTGATGTGCGATTGTGAAAGAGAAGCAGGCTGTTTTGAGCTGGGTATAATGTGCTGGTGTTATTTCTGGGGTTTGTCCTCTTTTCACACAGTGTGTGTTGGCAGTAGAGAGGAATCTGATGTCTGATCCTTGTTCAGCATTTGAAACTGAAGATTAGTTCAAGTGGCTGGTTTACTTTAAACTTGTAAAGAAATTATTTCAGTGTTTCTCAATCAGTCACATATAAAACTCTTAATATAATGCACGCATATGCATATGCTTTATACAGCATGACATCTATTCTGCATCTCTTTCTTTTCTCTCACTTCAGTTCAATCCGTCGACACATTTACAGACGGGCTGTTCAATCCTTATATCCAAGGGTTTGGTGACGTCACGGGAAGGCGTGTCTCCCCGCCTTTCCGCCAATAGATTCAAAGCACGCCGTTTGACTGACAGCCGGTGAGTCCGGAGGCGGGACTCTTCATCCGTCTGGCTCGCCTCTGTTGTGGAAGCCATTTTGGGATTTTCCTGACGCGGGTTGTGTGTGAAGCTCGTAACTTCGGTGTTTTGTGAGGACACAGTGTGGACGTGTTGTTGTTTCTCTCGATCAGACGTGTGTGCAGCCGCTTCAACACAACATGAGCTCATTATAGACGCGGATGGTCAGACTGGCAAGTGCAGAAGCGTTTGTTTGTTTGTTTGTTTATTATGCATGATTTAATGCGAGCCATACGCACGGATAAAGACAATATAAGATAAAGATAATATAATAAGATAAAGATAATATAATAAGATAATAATAATATAAATAATATAATGGTGTTGTGTCTGTGTTCTCATACACTCGATAGTGGACAGTCGTGAAGCTCCGTTTCTTTCCAAACTCTTGACAGCTAAAAGAAACACGGCCTTAGATGACTGCATGCATGCAGGCTCGACTGTGTTTATATAACACATTATATATATATATATATATATATATATATATGTATGTATATATATATGTATGTATGCATTATATACGTCTTCAGATGTGAACACAGCACTGAAGTGCGCATGCGCGCTGTAATAGAAACGCACTGATACAATGTTGCAACCCGAGCCTGCGCTCAAACCCTAGTGAGCTCCCTATCTAGACAGCACTGTGAGGACTCGAGTGCGCTCCACACCTAGTGAGCTCCCTATCTAGACAGCACTGTGAGGACTCGAGTGCGCTCCACACCTAGTGAGCTCCCTATCTAGACAGCACTGTGAGGACTCGAGTGCGCTCCACACCTAGTGAGCTCATGACAGCATGTGAGGTGAGTGCGCTCCACACCTGGTGAGCTCCCTATCTAGACAGCACTGTGAGGACTCGAGTGGCTCCACACCTAGTGAGCTCCCTATCTAGACAGCACTGTGAGGACTCGAGTGCGCTCCACACCTGGTGAGCTCCCTATCTAGACAGCACTGTGAGGACTCGAGTGCGCTCCACACCTAGTGAGCTCCCTATCTAGACAGCACTGTGAGGACTCGAGTGCGCTCCACACCTGGTGAGCTCCCTATCTAGACAGCACTGTGAGGACTCGAGTGCGCTCCACACCTAGTGACTCCTATTGTGACTCCTATCTAGACAGCACTGTGAGGACTCGAGTGCGCTCCACACCTGGTGAGCTCCCTATCTAGACAGCACTGTGAGGACTCGAGTGCGCTCCACACCTAGTGAGCTCCCTATCTAGACAGCACTGTGAGGACTCGAGTGCGCTCCACACCTAGTGAGCTCCCTATCTAGACAGCACTGTGAGGACTCGAGTGCTCCACACTTAAAACCTAGTGAGCTCCCTATCTAGACAGCACTGTGAGGACTCGAGTGCGCTCAAACCCTAGTGAGCTCCCTATCTAGACAGCACTGTGAGGACTCGAGTGCGCTCCACACCTGGTGAGCTCCCTATCTAGACAGCACTGTGAGGACTCGAGTGCGCTCCACACCTGGTGAGCTCCCTATCTAACGCAGTGTGAACTCCACACCTGGTGAGCTCCCTATCTAGACAGCACTGTGAGGACTCGAGTGCGCTCCACACCTGGTGAGCTCCCTATCTAGACAGCACTGTGAGGACTCGAGTGCGCTCCACACCTGGTGAGCTCCCTATCTAGACAGCACTGTGAGGACTCGAGTGCGCTCCACACATTGAAACACTGTCTAGGTAGGCGGCGTGTGGAGACGATCTCAGATGTTGCGGCTGTGAGAGGTGATGGAGATCTGAGCATTGATCTGAGCATCTTCATTATCTGAGAGGAAGAGATGGAGGTCCACATGACACGCAGAAGTGCATTAATGCGTGTGGAGAAACCATGTGGAGGAGACTGATATACAGTCTGACTCTTCTGCCAGTCTGTTGCACAAAGAACGGAGCTTCTGGCTTTCACCATTGACTTATATTTGAAGTTTAGTGGTGGATCTGAAACATACCTGTGCTTGTTTGGGCTTGTGAAATGAGTGAGAGTTTCAGAAAAGGAAGTGGAAATAGATTTTCCTCTTATTCAGTCTGTCTCGAGTGCTGGAGAGTTTAATGTGTGGTCTGTTTTAAACACTCACAGATTTATATAATCATTTTCAGGGATTGGGAGAGATTAGAGGAGAGGAAATAATCTGCTTCTAGTTGTATTCTCTGTTATTTATCCACTAAAAGAGTCTGTTAGATTCTCATGTTTTATCTGAGAATATCAGCACCTGATTCAGAGTGTCCAGTTCATTCATATCAGGTGTTTTAACTTTGGGAAGAAGTCCAGAAGTCTGGTCCAAACGTCCAGTTGTGTTCTCATATCTGTTTACTGATGTGTTGAGTTAAACGTCATGAGAAAAGGGATTTGTTTGATTCTGCTGGAGGGCTGATGGTCTGCTGTACTACACACGGCAGAGTTTGAAGAACTCATTATGAAAACCAAACCAAAGTTTTCACTAATGACACTAACATTTTAATATGCAGTTATATAAAAATGGCTTACTGTGCAGTTCTCACAGTCCTGGAAAACTCAGAATATAAGGGAATGTGGAAATGATGATTTCCATGCCCCAAAGAGTTGACAATACAACTTTTACATTTAGAGTAAGTTTTATAGTGAGTATACATTTTCTACTTGTGAATCATTAGTGTGAATAATGGAGAAGTATGTGAATTCATTAGTGTGAATCAGTATAGAGTGTTGAATTGTTGTGAATTTAGTGTGAATCAGTATGGAGAAGTGATGTGAATTCATTAGTGTGAATCAGTATAGAAGTGATTGAATTATTATATCAGATGGAGAAGTGATGTGAATTCATTAGTGTGAATCAGTATGGAGAAGTGATGTGAATTCATTAGTGTGAATCAGTATGGAGAAGTGATGTGAATTCATTAGTGTGAATCAGTATGGAGAAGTGATGTGAATTCATTAGTGTGAATCAGTATGGAGAAGTGATGTGAATTCATTAGTGTGAATCAGTATGGAGAAGTGATGTGAATTCATTAGTGTGAATCAGTATGGAGAAGTGATGTGAATTCATTAGTGTGAATCAGTAGGGAGAAGTGATGTGAATTCATTAGTGTGAATCAGTAGGGAGAAGTGATGTGAATTCATTAGTGTGAATCGGTATGGAGAAGTGATGTGAATTCATTTAGTGTGAATCAGAATGGAGAAGATGTTCAGTGAGTTTGAGTCATACAGGACTGTATTGTTTGACTGTAGGTGTGGTCCATCACTCTTCCTGCTCTGTTAATAGAACAGCGGGCGGTCTGTTTACACCCCAAGCAGCACAGTTTACTATGACATAGGACTAGTTTATAATCAGTGATATCTCCATGTTTATTCACTTTGATCAGACTAAACAACCACACAGACTGTTTCTCCCGCTCATGAGACTCCTCACCAGAGACAGGCTGAATTACAGGTCGCATGCTTGTTGTGTGTCTTCATGGGTGTGACTTTCAGCGTTTATGTGTTGTGTACGGTCACACCCGTCACACGTTAGCTGTTTCTGCAGCTGTAGAACTCTGCTCTTCTCTTGCGTCTGATCTTCACAGCGTGATTGAGGAATGATCATGGATTTTTCCCGTCTGCACACGTATACTCCTCCAGACTGCACGCCGGATAACACAGGCTATACCTATTCCCTCAGGTGAGCTCACAGTGTGAACCACAAGTGTTGACGGACAAAACTGCCTCACAGTTCCTCATTCTTAAATTCATTGCGTCTGTCTATTCTCAGTTTACATGTGTTGCCTGTTTGTTAAGTGACAGAAATGAAGGTCTTGCAGATAAGAACTTCTGTGAAGTGTGAGTTTTGTGTAACAGTGTTATGAACTTTCACTCTACTGGTCTTCAACAAATAAAGAGAATTTGCTGAGTTTGGAGACTTCTGTGGCGAGTTCAGTCTGTTTATTGCTGTGTCTTGGTTTTGTGTTTGATGATTTAAAACATATGTGTGTGTTGTGCACATTTTATTGAAGTTTGTGGTGGAGTGTGTCGGTGCATTGAGCAGTTGTGTTCAGGTGTGTAAATGTGAGAAGGTGAGGTGACAGGACTCAGGTGTGGCTCTGCTCTCACTGCCCTTCCGACCACGGGCGAGTTACATTCTTCAGTGGATTCCAGGGCACTGGAATAATGATAATAATAATGTAATGCTAATAATAATAATCATGTAATACATTACAGTGTGTACATTTGCTGTGACTGGTCTTCAGTCTTCAGAGCATTTTTAATAACTTTTCTGCTTTTACTGCCAGTCATGTGTCAGTCAGGTTTTTAAAGTACTTTAAAAAACTGCAGTGTTGGCAAAGTGCTGTTGTATATTAACATTGTACCATATTATTTATACCGTAATTATATCATTAACAAAAGCTGTTATAATTATATTAAGTACAAGTATTCTGTGTAATTAACACAGATTTTACCTGATTAATATGTGGCTATAACAGCTTGTATTGTGATTATACAAGAGTTAGAAAAGAAAATATGTAAAGTCACACTGCTGGAAATGTCAGCTACTCAGTGTCACAGTACATGAGAAGAGTTTGCATAAATAAAACACAATAAACAAGATTTTGTATTGATTTGATGTATTGATTTGTTTTTGTAAAATAAAAGCAGTTAAATTTACATTTTAGATTGTATTTGCCTAAATCAGCTCATATCAGATCTAAATGTTGATGATTATAGTGTCATAATCCAGTCTTTAGTTTAGTTTTTAAGTGTAAATGAATGTGTACTTCTGTGGCGACATCACAGAGTGTGTGTAAGGTTATGGTCCTGCAGTATGATTGGCCTTCCTCTACTGAAAGCTGCATCCTGATTGGCTGATTCCGTGTCACTGGAGTGTGTGGGTTTCATGACTGTGTAGTCTTCAGGCATAAACGGTCTTATAAAGGAGGAGGATCGTGTCAGAGTTGAGCCATCTGTCGCTGGCACTCAGAGTGAGGTGACGAATCAGAGTTACTCAATGTGTGACAGACAGAGATGTGTGCACAAAGAGCAATTGTGTTCACTCGCTAGAGAAGAAAACACTGAGAATAGAGCACATGCATTTTCAGCCGGTTTCTCACCCACATTTCAAATGAAATATTCAGCATATAAATAAACATACATAAATCATACAGAATGTTTTTAATATAATCAGGATCCCAAATGGACTTTGTTACACTTATTGATGAATGGACATTTGTATTATGAAAATAAATATTTCTGACCCTGTGTTAATGCAGCTGTTTTGTTTCGTTTTGTAATATTTCGTTTTGGTTTAATATGTTATTGGCTCATTCTGAAGATGTTTTGTTTCTTTCTATTACAGATTTAAGCATTAAGTCTTTGTTGTGATACTACATAAGGTGACTTTTTCTCTAGCAGATTTCAAAAGAAAGAAGTTCATAAGATTTCAGCAGACAGACGGTTGTTGAGTGACAGACGTTTCTCTGACTCTTCCACTGTTCTTCATCAGATATGTTTAATATCCTCAGGCTTTATTAACCGGTCTGATCACTTCAGGACATGGAAATATCAACTGAAATGTAAATATGCATGAATTTCTGTCAGACGTGAAGAGTTTAAAACGTGTGCAGAGAGCGGCTGCAAATGTGACCTTGTTTCTCTCAATATAGAAAATTCTGTTTAAAAATGTGTTCAGGTTTTCTTACAAGCTTCTGAGTCTGTTTTATGTGCCTGAATTTCTGCAGGTAAAACAGAGAATATCAGACATCAGATCAGATAATAGCAGGAGGATACAGTTAGTTTTCCAGTGCAGTTTAAATATGAGAGTCTCTGTGTGTGGATGAGTGAGTGTTGTGGAGTCAGGTGTTGTATCAGACGTGTGATCAGATGATGTTCTGGTAAATGATTGATGGAGAGGTTCAGCTGATCAGACAGTATGAGAGCAGAGAGAGACTGCAGGATCTGATCTGATGGAGCTGCTGAAGTACAGCTTGACCTCTTCAGTCTGACTCTCTAATCTCACCACAAGCTCTGTGTCGTCTCACTAATCAGATTTCCTCACGCCAGACGTCTGTGTCACTGCATTTGTCTTGTTAGGGTGGATGTGTTGTTATGGACTCTGGGCTGCACAGTTTGCCAAAAAAAATCAGTTTATTTTGATAATCAGTTGTGATTTGAGCTTTGATATGATAAACATTTAACATCTCATACTGCTGCTAAGATATCAAGGCTAAAAGTTTGTTTGCAAAATAAGACCGAGCTCTCAGTAAATACAGTGTTTACACTCACTCTGTTTAAAAGAACTGAACTCAGACCTGTTTCAGTCCAGTTGAGCATTTACTGTGATGCTGTGAGAACGGCATGAGAGGCGGTGGACTGGACATAACTCCGTCATCGTGCATCTCACTGAAGGCTTTGTGTGTGGTTTTAGGATAATGTTTTACACCTTTCATTGTTAATTTTTTACATGTTTCTGGTTCACGTTGGCATGTTGTTGCTCTTGTTGTGAAACTGGATTTGACTCTGGAGGGATCAGATTGTTGGCACTTTCTTTAAAGCTGTTTTGACGAGACATCATCATGTGAGTTGTTTTGCTTGCATGTGTTTCAGTGTTTTACAGCTGTTGCCTACGGCTTCAAATATCTGAAAACCTCACTAATGTTTTCTGATGTGGGTTCATGTTTTGTGTCTTTAAATCAGAGGTTCTGAACTCTGGTGCTGGAGAACCACTGCTGAGTGAAACATCATCTTATATAAGAGCTACAGCTTCAGATGAAAATATTCAGATGAATGTTCTCTCTAATAGATCTCATGCTTTAAGTCATGTGACTCTTTTGTTATGTTAATAAAGTGTTCTGCTGGTAAACTGGGACAGAAGTGATCTTTCTCATCACACACACTGAAGATAATGTGACTTCTGCTGAATGTGGCTGTTTCAGAGTCTCAGCAGTAACAGAAGAGGAGGCTGTGTTTATTCAGAATAAACACAAACATTAATAAATAATTTTCAGAACGGTCTCGCTGCATGTCTCTCATTTCCTGTTTATTTCTTGCTGTTATCACGTTCTGCAGGCTGTTTATGCAGGAATCATTGGTGTGCATTGTAGTTTTTTTGACTGCTTCAGTTCTTGACACACACATTAGCTGTGCATTTGGGATGTAGATATTTGAAGTGACACAGGCAGAGGAAGTTATTTCCAGATGTACTTTTTAAATTGTTCATCTATAAACTTATGCATTAGATAGATGTCCACGTTCATTGTCCGTGACATTTGTTCTCACTAAATTTCAGCATCTTGCACCATGCATGCCGGGGTTGTAAGACACTGTGTTAAATATAAAGTTTAGTTAAAACCTGCCTCAAGCTCTTATGATTGTTACGACCTCTCAGTAAACTGCACTTACAGTTTGAGAGATACAGAGAAAGAGAGCAGCGCATTGAGATCTCTGCTGAGACACAGTTTCTATTCATGAAGCGTGAAACAGTGAATCTCATAATGAGTGAAAACTGCTGCCTCACACAAGCTCTCTGTGTTTGTCCTCATTTGAAATAGATGAAGGAAATGTTTCTCACCAGCCTTATAGTTCAGACCTAAGAAAAGTCTGTCCTTTCATTCCAGGTGACAGAGAACGTTCTGCTCAGGTTTAATGATGTTCAGATGTTGTGATGGATGATATCTGACTTCACTCTGATGTTTATAAAAGCAGTTTCGAGTGTGTTTGGACTGTTTACATCACCTGACGCATCCGCTGCTGTAACACGATTATCATCACATCTGTCTGCTGTTCTGAAACTCGCACTGTGCGCAGGTTGTTTTCCTGTATGCAGATATTAAACGTAATATGACACGCTAATAATGCACGTGAACTTCTTCATTGCTGTTAAAAACATCCCAGAATGCACCTCATGAGGTTCTCTCTGATGTTTGAAGGTGATGTGTCTTCTCTCTCATTGACTGTATCTCCTGTGGTGTTGTAGGTGTTTTGGTGACCCCTTTTACTGCATTATGCAGGTCTAGCTGGGATCTGTCAGATCTGCCTGGAATGTTGCTGGGTTTTTGAGAGTGGGGTTACTGTGTAAATGAACTCAGTTTTGAAGGATTCATTGATTCTGAGTGTAACTGCAGGTGTTTGAAGAGCATAAGCAGCTATAATTCACAGGTCGTGTCAGTGGTTGATTTGGAGAACTCTGGAGGATCTGAAGATGTTCCTCATGATCTTCTCTTCTTCCTCTTCAGCTCCAGTTACTCCTCGGCTGCTCTTGAGTTCGAGAAGGAGCACAAGATCAATCCGGTGTACGACTCGCCCAGGATGTCCCGCCGGAGTTTACGGCTGCAGACCAGAGGAGGTTTCTATGGCGACGGCAGCTTCGCTGAGCTCACGCCGAACCACAGCGTCAGCTCCTACAAGCGCACGAGCAACAGCGGCGTGAGCAGGTCAGATGTTCATCTCTCTGTCAGTAGAAGATAATGAGTGTTAGTGTACGACATCACTGCTTATCTGCAGACATCCACAGACTCTTGTCAGCACATTTACGTAAGAAGGGCCTCATGTTTAGGACAAAAGTGTCTTTGGTCTTTTCACGATGTTTTTAGTTTTTAGCGAGTACTTAAGCACCACAGACTTCCTCAGAAAGGTGTGTTCCTGTGATCGGTCCGGCGGCACATTTTTCATGATTTTTCATGATTTACAACAAGTTTCAACGTCTTTCTTGTCATAAATGATTAATGAGTTTGACTCGCACAAAAAGTAAAACTACTGCAGTGGACAAAAGAAGTCCAGGAAGTTCTTTAAAGAGTAATTATTTAAAAACAGTCTTACTCTTGCCTGTGTGTAGAATTGACACATTCAGTGTAACACCTTTCAAAATGTGTCGCTACCTTGACAAAGACTTGCTGTCGAAACATCAGAAGAAAATCAGTTCTGAAGTGAATGTGCAGTTATATTGCGTCTTTGAAAAGTTTTAGTGTCACGGTGCAGCAGTTAGCATGTGCTTCTAATAAGTTGAGCTGTGGTGCTCATGTTGGTAACGCAGGGTCGAGTCTGACCTGCAATGTTTTTTTTATTCCACCTCATGAAAATAAACAAACACACACGCAGGTCTGTGCAGAGCAGAAGACAACAGCAGGAATGGAGCATGCACGAGTCCCAGAGCATGACTCAGACTCCTCAGAAAGATCAGATCGCATCAGACCTGAGCATCATCAGTAACAGCAGCGATGCAGCTCTGATCTCCAGTGTGCTGGATCAGTCGGCCCTCAGACAGAGCTCCACCCCACACACATACTCTGGTCAGTGGCTTTTCTCTGCAGATCTGATTGTTTGTCACCTATGTCAATAAAGTCAATAAAACTGACTGTTTACTTATTGATTTATTGTGCACAGTTGATCAGTGCACACGATTGCAAAGGGGAAAAAAGTTAAGACTACTGAAACAATAAAACTCTCCACAAGCAACTGTTTTTGTGAGACATTCAAGATTTTTAGGAAAGAAAACATCTCTCATTCTTGCTTAGATCTTTAGACCAGACTGCTTCACACAAGCAGATGTTTGAACAGTGTGTTTTGGTTCTCTGTTTCATCTTCTGAATGTTGCGTTCAGTGCGCAGAAGGAGAACAGATCACAGCTCACTGCTGGAGAACGGAGGCGCCAGTAAAACAGACACACACACTAAACTGGCGAACGGCTACATCTGTAAGGACTGCTCCTTCAACTGTGACAGGAAGACAGGAGAAGAAACGACATATTCTTCAGTGTTCTCATCATCAGTATCCTCAGCCAATCATCAGACAGCATCAGACGTCTGTATGAACTCCCTCAACAGTGTGGACAAGACCGGTGAGGACATCACATTACAGTGACCTGATTCATATATTTATATTCTATATGAGACTCTTGTGACATTTCAGTTGTTTAATTCTTTTGGGGGAGCCTGTATGTTATAAATAGATCAAGAAGTGAGTAATTTTGGGTGGGGGCAGGCAAACGGTAGGAAATAGTTCTGGTTGACTCAATGGGGAATATTTAGGGTCTCAGTCTGGGTAAAAATGTATGCAAATTCACACCCACTCTCTCACTATAGTTAGTCTTTCTCTCTCACTATAGTTAGCTGTAGTGAGAGAGAAGTGCATGCTGGGATTTCGGGTGGGAGGGGCTGATTTCTGTCATGTGTGTGTTTCAGTTCATGACAGTTACTGTGGCAGTGTGAATGTGGCGGATCTGGTGACTGCAGACACACGTCTCAGTCTCAGTGCATCACTCTGTGAGTACATACACAAACACACACTCTCACCCAAACACACACACACATACACACAATCTCTTCAGTAGCTCTGTGTGTTGTCCTCAGACTCTCTTCAGGTGTTTGGTCATGTTTATCTGAGTCTTTAACATGAGTCACCAGAGTTTCAGAACATCTCAGAAGTTTACAAACTGTTGTGTTGTTCTGAGGCAACAGTGCAGCAACAGAGGTCACAGCGTTCCATCATTCTTGTCGAGGAAAAGTACTGAACATTTATTGCAAGAACACAAAGTTTATGAAGTCTTTTTACACTCTTTTGTAGTCTTAATTAAATTTTGTTGGTTTTAAACTCTTTTTATTTCCTCAGATCTGCGTTCTAGGTATTATTCTCTTCATTAATACATCTATCAATGTATTTATCACTTCCTGTGATGCATCACATTGTGTGTCTGTGTGTCATCACTGCTGATTCACAGGTGATGACTGTAAAGGGAAGCAGCACATGGAAACACACACAGAATCGAAACACACTTCCCTCATGCGTCACACACTCACAGCATTGTGGCTCCTGCTTTCCTACACAGGTTATACACTTTCATCCTCTTCACACCCTTCTGGACAATTCAAAACATATTTACATTTTAATAGTGATTTTTACTACTCATATATAAGCTTAGAAAATTATTTAAAGTCACATTCTAACATGTCATCAGTGTTTTGTTTTAATTTGGTTAGAAAAGACTAAAATACGTTTTAATCCACTGATGCTATGAAATAATTGAATATGGAATATATTAATTGAATAATATGTTGTGTGTTTGCGTTGATCTGGATTTGAAGTGTGTTTGCACTGATCTGGATTTGAAGTGTGTTTGCACTGATCTGGATTTGAAGTGTGTTTGCACTGATCTGGATTTGAAGTGTGTTTGCACTGATCTGGATTTGAAGTGTGTTTGCACTGATCTGGATTTGAAGTGTGATTTTGCTGATGTGGATTTGATGTGTGTTGATCTGGATTAGTAACTTCTGGTTCACACTCAGGTTCTGGTCTGCTGCGGGTGTGCAGAGGTTTCTCTTCAGCTCCTGTGTTTGTGGCTCGTAAGATGAAGTCTGTTCTGCAGTCGTCAGTTTTGTCTCCAGGTTCATAAACTTCAGACTGTTATAACGCATGTCTCTCTTCCTCTCTCTCCTGATCTTCCTCATGTCTGTGTTTCAAACACACAGTTCTGAAATCATTCTCACTGACATCCTGTTTTATTTCTGAACCTTCAGCTCTGGTGACTCCAGTGTGTTTTTATCAGTTTCCTGGACTAACAGTTATCTTCACTAAACAGTTCATGTCTACTCAGCGTCTTGTAGTATAGAGGACTGGACGTGCCACTTAAAAGTGAAATTATTTTAATTTATTACAAATGACAACATAAACAAAACTTTATAAATTGATGTTAACATTTTAAAGTATTTGTGTACAAATTAATTAATGTAGTTAAAAGTAGCCATGAATAAATTATGATTAATTATGTTGAATCAGGGATGTTTTAGATTAATTTCATTGCAGTCGTGATTACCATAACCTGACTGCCAATGAAATAAGAGCGATTGTCATCTTCATTATGAATATGCATAATCAATAATTGAATTGATCTTATTTTTAAGTGGCATGGCTAGTCATTGAATTGTTTTAAATTTGTCAGATTTCTGTGTTTAAATGTATTCATTTGTTTTGCATGACTTGTTTCATGTGTTTATTTTTACTACAGCTGTACTGTATGTTGAAGTTGGACGTGTGTTTAAACGATTCTGATTCTTGCTGTTTCACAGGTGACGAGTGTGAAGAGAAACTGCAGCACATGGAAACACACACAGAATCTACACACACTTCCCTCACACGCCACATACTCACAGCAGTGTGGCTCCTGCTGTCTTACACAGGTTATACACCGTCATCCTCTTTATACACATTTACAACAGATTCATCTGATAGACAGACATTTATAGTTTTATAAACGTAGGGATCTTTTTCCTCATTTTCTGATACATTTTCACTAGTGATTTTAACTCTTACAGGCTTCATCAAAATCTGAAGCTGTATTTTTGCTAAGACAAATAACATCATGCAGATTTATAGCCCCATTCACACAGTAATCCTGGTAAATTACCAGAATGATTTTACTGGTAAATACACAAATGTGCCATTCACACAATCGGTGGCGTTCTGTCTTTTTACCAATACGATTCCATTCAGACATCAAAACCAAGTGATGGGAAAACATGATGGGATTTGACATTGTTTCTGAACCAAAGCTGTTCAGATGTATTTGATGTTTTCATTTTTGTTGCACATGTGTAATTTCAACTGTTGGTTCACACTCAGGTTCTGGTCTGCTGCGGGTGTGCAGAGGTTTCTCTTCAGCTCCTGTGTTTGTGGCTCGTAAGCTGAAGTCTGTTCTGTGGTCGGCGATTTTGTCTCCAGGTTCATAAACTTCAGACTGTTATAACGCATGTCTCTCTTCCTCTCTCTCGTTCATTTGATTGTTTTTTTTAAACAGTGAGCACCTCTGCTCTGTGCTCAACTCTTTCATTCTAAACAGCCATGTGGAACATCTCATGTATGTCTCTCTTTCTGACTGTCAGCTCTGGTGATTCATGTTTCAGTCTCTGCCTGCATTTAATTCTTCAGCAAATTATTCTCTTCTCTAAATCATCTTCACCTATAAATGAATATAAAAACAAGTTTCATGTAAAATGTAAATTAATAAATGATTTCATGGAATTAAGAAAACAACGTTAACAAACACTTTGTATAATGACAAATATATACACATTTAATTAATGCCTAAACATAGTTTTGCAGAAATTGTCATTTAAAAAACATTTGCCAGATTGAGTCAGATGTTATCGGACAGTTGATTGGAGACTTTTATTTTGGCACGCCTCAATGTCAAAGTAGAAAGTTTGTCATTTTTTCCTGTATTTGTACATTTGAGTGGCGTGTCGCTGATCTTCCTCCTGTCTCTTACTCGTGTGCTCTGAACAGGGAAAGCAGCGGCCGGCACCTTCTGGTGGTTGGGAACGGGCTGGTATCAGCTGGTAACACTGATGTCATTGATCAATGTCTTTATCCTCACCAGGTAAGAGTTAACATCACATTGTTAATTGTCTCTGTTAGTCACCATTCTAATGTGATTTACTGTCTATTTTAGTTTATTCATGTTTAATCTTTAATGTTTTTGTCTCTGTCTGTCAGGTGTTTGCCCAGACTTCTGAAGCTTCTTCTGTTTCTGCTGCCCCTCCTGCTTCTGTTGGGTGAGAGTTTACTTTAGTGTTGTTTCCTAATACAGTATTAAAGATACAGAAAACAATGTCACCTCTGTGAAGTTGTTACAGCAGGCAAAATCAGGTTTTTATTTAATGTACTTACAGTGTAACTCTGAGTCAAGGTTAAATGACACACTTTTGAAAGGATAGTTACATGACTTCAGCATGTTCTGTGTTAATACAAGACTAGTGTGATAAAATTGACTAATCTTGTCTCATTATATCCAATTGTTCAGTATTTTCTGTGGTAAATGAAAGAGAGTCACAGATGGTGTCCATAAATTGTAATTTAATTTATGTTGAACCCGGAACATTCCTTTGAGAAACCAACACTGAAAGACAAGCACACACATGCAGTTTTCTGTAGTTATACCCACATGCTTTTCATAAATTGTTGATTATATTCACACACACTCCAGAAGACACAAGCACATTATCTCTCCATCACTGTGTCAAAGCTCCAATCTCTGAGTTCTGCCGCTGCTCCTCTGTTCTGCAGGATTGTGGTTTCTGGGTCCAGCCAGTGTTCTGACTTTCCTTCCCGCTGTAAACCTCACCGAGTGGAAGACACTGATGCCCTCTGTTACATCACTTCCTGCCCTCCCCTCCCTCCCCTCTTTGCCTGCACTTCCTGCTTTCACATCAGAGCCGCGGGTGAAAGAACGTCACATCCCACCTGCAGTCATCTCACAGGTGAAGATCATCTTCATTCAGCCTGTTCACACTCACTGAATCTGATTCAGATCAGTGCAGTCCACACTGGAACTGTGGAAAAGGGTTTCAGTCTGTATTTCTTTATTGAATCTGTGACATGTTTTTAAGAGTGTCGAGACATGGATGTGTGTAACAGCTTTTTTACAGCTGTAAATGAATTGACGAATGAAGCTCCTCAGTGAACATGGGCAGAGGAGAAATGCTCCATCTGCTCTTTGCAGACTGACACCTACTCAATTTTTGGAGAAGAAATGGGATCTTGGTGTCCTACTGAAGTCGTTACTATAGCAACCAGTAGATATGTCAGATATTGATCGCTTTGCCCGAACAAGTGGATCCAAATATATCTCTCTGCTTCGTAAAAGTGCAACAAAATGCTCCCATAGATCAGATTTGGAAATTAAATTGTAACCGTGTGCAGTGTGAACACATTTAAATTTGCATTGTAAATAACAGTGAAGTATAGAATTATGAATGTAGATACAGCCTCACATTTGTTGTTGTTGTCTTCCAGCCTGCATCAGAGTCTGTTTACAGCGAGCGTTTGCTTCAGCTGGAGCAGCGTGTGGCGGCGCTGTGGGACTCTGTCCAGCAGGGGGAGCTGAAGACCCAGCAGCAGCATCAGGAGGCTGTGGGTTTGATTCAGACTCTCCAGACACAGATGAACACACAGACAGACAGAGACAGTCTCAGCCTGTGGATCTCACAGCTGCTGGAACCCAGATTCACTCAGATCAGGGGACAGGTGCAGCAGGAGATCTCAGACAGAGCACAGGTGAGACTGTTTGATCTTCTGACGTCTAAACGCTTCTTCAGTCCAAAAATATCTTCAGTCCTTCAGCGTAAAATATTCACAAAGCTTTTCTTACAGCAGATGCTGCAGTCAGACGAAAATAATATCATCACTGAACAATATTTTAGCAGAAAAAATATCTTAGTGTTTGAATTAAAAACAGCTAACTTCAGCCCGGGTTTAGTTCCAGGTTCCTTTAACTATTTAACTAATCCTGAAGACCTTCAGGTGTGTTTGATCAGTGCTGGAGTTAAACTGTGCAGGACAGTGGACCTCGAGGGCAGGATCTGAGAACCTCTGCACTAGGTTTAGAGTACATAGTGTACAGTCTGTCGTTTGAAGCACAACTTCAGTCTTTAGTACTGTATGAAGTTTTCTTCATTGTTTATGTTGTGATTGTGTTTCAGAGTGAGGAACAGCGTGTACAGCATCAGACGAGTCTAGAAGCTCGACTGGCAGAGCTGGAACTCTTGCTGCAGAGCCTGAACTCCAGAACTACAGTAACACACACTTATGACTTCATTTCTATCTGTATCTGTAACGTAAACCTGCTGTAATGATCTTAATCATGTCATTCTCATCTTTATCAAAGGAACTCCATGTAAAGCAGGAGTCTGCTGCCTCAGCCCCCGTCAGGTAGAGATCTGTGACCCTCATCTTACTGTATCTTACTGTAAATGCTCCTGTCTCCGTGTTAACGCTGCGGTCCGTCTGTTGTAGTGTTGGAGTGTCTCAGGAGAAACATGATGCGCTGCTCCTGGAGGTTCAGAGGTTGGAAGCAGAACTCGGGCGCATCAGAGGAGACCTGCAGGGGCTGATGGGTTGTCAGGGCAAATGTGATCGTCTGGACACCATACATGAAACGGTGAGGATCAGCATCAAAGATTATATGTTAATATGAACTAAAGAATCAGAATTAATGGTACAGTTGATGTCAGGTTTAATAGTTAGAAATACATGGTTTTATTGTGATCTTCACCAGTGATTTTAGAAAAATCTTTCACATTCAGGTAGATAGAGCTTGGTCTTGTGTGACAGAAATAGCTGCAAATATAGTCACCAAGTGCAGAGACGTTCCTGAAAAGGACTTGTGATCATACAGAGGTTCTGTTTGTATAGTTTAGCCTTCGTTCTGCGTGGGTCAACATGTTGTAAATGTCTTCTGGTTGCAGGTGTCATCTCAGGTGAGGGAGCAGCTGTACGCTCTGTTATACGGTAGTAACAGGGGTGATGCAAAGATCCCCGAGCCCCTGCTGCCGTGGCTGGCCTCTCAGTACACTCGCTCATCTGACCTGACGACCACCCTCACCGCACTAGAGCGAAGCATTCTGGGAAACGTGTCCCTTCAGCTGCAGGAGATCAGACCCCAGCGATCCACAGCTGAAACTGTCACTCAGACCGTCGTGCACACCGCCGGGGCTGCTGGGATGTCAGAGGAGGTACAGAGGCGTTCCCTCTCGCTTGTTTAATATGGACGTGTTGTGAGGGTGTTCTGAGTTCAGCTTCATCAGGGTAATTTAAATACGGAGGTCTGAATGATTCAGTACCACTAACCTGTTTCTCACCTTGTTTTGGTAAATCTTAACAGGTGGATGTGTAAAAAAGTATTAATGCTGTATCAAATTCAATTATATTTAAATCAGTTTAAAACTGAAAAGTGT
Source organism: Chromobotia macracanthus (assembly GCA_036877525.1). Lineage (NCBI taxonomy): Eukaryota > Metazoa > Chordata > Actinopteri > Cypriniformes > Botiidae > Chromobotia > Chromobotia macracanthus. The sequence goes on from JAZGTH010000133.1 coordinate 161,142, forward strand.
GTAACCCACATACATGTTTCACATTCTGGGAAATTAAAACTTCTGATGAACTTCCCAAACCGTTGTGATATGAACATTTGAGATATCTTGATATATTGTAAAGCTCTGGTTTCTGTTTTGTAAACTTGACTCACTGTCCTGCTTTAATCTCTCAGCAGGTGCAGCTGATGGTCCAGCGGGCTTTGAAGTTATATTCTGAGGACCGTACGGGACAGGTGGACTACGCTCTGGAGTCTGGAGGTGAGAGCATCTCCTGAACACACACACAACATAACTGACTCTTCTGACACGTCATTCTGACACTTGTGTGTGTGTGTGATTGTGGTGTGCATGCGTGTGTTTGTACAGGTGGCAGTATTCTCAGCACACGCTGTTCAGAAACATACGAGACAAAGACGGCTCTGATGAGTCTGTTTGGATTTCCTCTCTGGTATTTCTCTCAGTCTCCACGTGTGGTCATTCAGGTGAGAATCACACACAGCATTTAAAAGTGTTTTTAATGTGTCTGTATCTCTTCCTGTAGCTCATGTCAAGATTCCACATTCAAAAACAATAATGTTACAATCCAACAAGATAAATGATGTGAATTTTCATCTACTCTGTAGCCGGACGTGTACCCAGGAAACTGCTGGGCATTTAAAGGCTCTCAAGGTTACCTGGTGATCAGGTTGTCTTTGAAAGTGCTTCCTACTGCCTTCTGTGTGGAGCACATCCCCAAATCTCTCGCCCCCTCCGGGAACATCAGTAGCGCACCGCGCCACTTCACCGTCTATGTAAGACTCCACTTGCACGTCATATTTACATGACATATCACAGTCTGAGACCAGAGACAGGGAATGGCTGAAGTGATGGTGTTTTGTCTGGTGAATTGGTGGTGAAGTACAGTGAGACTTGTGAAATGTGTCTGCAGGGTTTGGATGATGAATACCAGGAGGAAGGGAAGCTGTTGGGTGACTACACCTATCAAGAAGATGGTGAATCTCTGCAGATCTTCCCTGTGATGGTAAAACACACAGAATGCAGTAATCTCAGTTTATACATGAATCGCCTAAAACACCATCAGATGCAGTAATGCAAGTCAAATAATCTCTGACATTTATATAGTAAAACTTCTGCAGTGCAAATTTCTTAACAGAGAGTAAAAACTGCTATACTACTGCTGCCCTAAACATTAGGAATCATTTGGGCATAACAATAATACGTTATAACACACATGATAATAAATGTGTACAGATTGCTTTTGTAAAACAGGTGGATGGGTTTACACACTTACAGTATGTACAGTAAACGTGGACTGAGCATGCTGGTTTCTCGTCTCTTTCAGGAAGAGAATGACAAGGCTTTTCAGATCATTGAGATGAGAGTGCTGTCAAACTGGGGTCACGCTGAGTACACCTGCCTGTATCGCTTCAGAGTGCACGGCCGCCCTTACGCCCAATAACCGCACCCGGCCCACATCACTCACAGATCCCTTTATATACACTGAGAAAACTGAGCTCACCAGAAACATTTTAAAGACTTTAATGGGAATGATGGCCGAAATGGATTTAACGGAGCACAGCAGTGAATTAAAGCTACAGATTTCCTCTTATTTTCCTCTTCTTGCACTGATCACAACTGATCTGCCGGACTGCGTGTCACATACAAACATCTTCTGCTCTCGTTGGCTCTCACCCGTAGATGCATCTGTGCCTTCAGACAGAACACACATCTCTGTGTACGTTTGTTTTGTGTTTAAATGTTAAGACAGATGTGATATTAACATAAGTCTCTAAACTTGAGCTTCAGCCTCGTCCAATCAGCACTGATGCTTTAACTGCTCTGTGATGTCACAGGAAGTGCTGATCAGCTCGGCGGCCGGATTATTGTTGGATTTTAATCTTTATCACCACTGAAGCTCATGAAGCTCATATGTCAAGAATGAGTTCAGGTCATATTTCACCCCACAATCAAAAGATTTTGCATTTCATTCAGTTATATTTTACAATCGCTTAAAAATTAAGCTAATTTTCAGAGCAGCTAAGATTTTGTAATGAGGATTATATTAAACTAATTCATTGGACATTACAAAAAATCTGCAGATGTAATACAGGAATGAAAATGGATTTCTTTGGATTATGGTAAAATGGGGCAAATTGTCACTACAAAAAAGCAGGCAGCTTTTAGTTCATGCAAAACATCATTTTTATTTTTTGATTTTGGGATGAAATGCAAGTCAGGCGTGTTTTCATGAGATTCACCTCAACCACTAGTTTTTTCTGTACTTGAGAAACAAACTCATAAGAGCCATAAATTAGTCTGAGACACTAATGTGTGCACAGATGAAGTCTGAACAGACAGCAATAAAAGTCTGTGTGCACATGTGGACTGATCAGTGTAGATTTAAACAAAACTGGACCGTCACTCATTCATTCACTCATTAGTCGTCATATCACAGTGCAGACTTGAGTCTGCAAGAATGTAATTTATTGTAATTACTGCTTTTAATCCACATACATCAGTGTTGATTTCACACAATAGCGTGAGCCCGTCATCTTTTTTTTATTAATATGTTGTTATTTTTAAAAGTGTTTCTGTTTAACATTTTAGTCTCAGTAGACGATGCACTGTTCATAAAGAAAATGTTTGTTGCACAAGTCCTGTGTCATTCATTGGATATGTTAAAAAGTCAAAGGTTCATTTGTTGAACCGCCACAGTATGTCGACCGAAAAGAGTCTGTTTGTAAAATACTTCTGATTTGTTCATGACTTTATGATTTGTTCATATTTATTTGACAGAAATGTAGTTAAGAAACAGGGCTGTGTGCTGTGTGTTTTTGTAAAATGCTTTCAGTGCATATATTGGTCTGTTTATATTTTTTTTAGTTTGCTTTTGTTGTCGTTATAATATGGCTGCCGTACTCTACATTGTACCAGTAAAGGTTTTAATTTTAAAGACAGCTGCGTGATTTCTATGTAATAATAATAATAATTCACCCAAAAATGAACATTTTGTCCTCATTTGCTCACACATGAGCACTAACATCAAACCTGGTGTGAGCAGGTGACCTGGTGTCTGTTTTTTTTTTGTTGTTCTTGCAATTTGAGTGTTCCAGCAGGCAATAAAATACCCAGTAAACAATCATATTTTTCATTTGTGTTACACAGAAGTCAGTATTTCATATGGGTTGGAAAGAAGGCAAGCAAATGCTGACTTGTCATTTTTGGGTGAACTACATCATAACAGAGCATACTCAACTCTTGATCTGGACTGGCTGAAAACCTATTAGGTCTGATAGTTGTTTAGTCATTTCAAAATGGACAAAAAAAGGTCAAAAATGCTAGTCAAGTAGTTTTTTCCTTCATTTTGAGCTGGATTGTGTAGAAAACATGCACATAAAAACTGATAATGTTCAGAAGTGAAACTCTGTGAGTGTGATGCTGATGGAGGACGTGCTTTGGTTGTGAAAGGGTTGTGACTTCTTCGACTTAAATATATAACAATTATATATATAACAATTATATATTATTATATATATAGTATAAATAACAAATGCAAAACTTTCTCCCCTTAATAATGAAAGTTTATTTACAGAGCGATCGATGCTGTTTTAATGTCGCTCTCGCGTCTCACCTTCGCATCATTTATTCCGGTGTGACGCGTCGCGGCGCGTCGCTCCGTTACTTTCTCCGCGCGTCGGGCGGGCGGGCGGATGGGCGGTCTCACGGGCGGCGGCGGCTCGCTGCGCGGCGGCTCCGCTTGACTTTCTCTCTCCGCGGGCTGGATGTCACAGTTCATCCCGGGCTGCGCGTCGTTTCGTCTCTGTTGTCTATTAAAACCGACCGTATCGATCTGGATATTTACATGCACGTTAAATAAACGCGACCGCGATGCGGGATATCGCGCACTAACGCGACGCGTCTGCGCAGCCCGCGCAGCCGACGCGCTCCTCGTAAGTTTGCAGCCGGCGGGAAAACGAAGACTCCGGCTGCGAGTTTGGATGCGAAGGCGGGCGGAGGAAGACGATGGCCAGCGACCTGAAGCCTCGCCTGTGTGTGATGAAGAAAGCGGAGAGCGGGTACGGCTTCCATCTGCACGGAGAGAAGGGCAAGAGCGGACAGTACATACGGAGAGTGGAGCGCGCGTCCCCGGCCGAGGCGTCGGGCATGCGCGCGGGTGACCGTGTGGTGGCGGTGAACGGCGAGAACGTGGAAAGAGAAACGCACCATCAGGTACGTGCACAGCGTCCAGAGAAGATATCACAAACTATCACAAAATATCATCACAAACCATCACAAACTATCACAATATATCATCACAAACTATCATCACAAACTATCACAATATATCATCACAAACTATCATCACAAACTATCATCACAAACCATCATCACAAACTATCACAATATATCATCACAAACTATCACTCACAATATATCATCACAAACTATCACAATATATCATCACAAACTATCATCACAAACTATCACAATCACAAATATCATCACAAACTATCATCACAAACTATCATCACAAACTATATCACAATATATACAATATATCATCACAAATCATCACAAATATATCATCACAATATATCATCACAAACTATCATCACAAACTATCATCACAAACTATCACAAACTATCACAATATATCATCACAATATATCATCACAAACTATCACAATATATCATCACAAACTATCATCACAAACTATCATCACAAACTATCACAATATATCATCACAAACTATCACAATATATCATCACAAACTATCACAAAATATCATCACAAACTATCATCACAAACTATCATCACAAACTATCACAAAATATCATCACAAACTATCATCACAAACTATCATCACAAACTATCATCACAAACTATCACAATATATCATCACAATATATCATCACAAACTATCATCACAAACTATCATCACAAACTATCACAATATATCATCACAAACTATCACAATATATCATCACAAACTATCACAAAATATCATCACAAAATATCACAATATATCATCACAAACTATCACAATATATCATCACAATATATCATCACAAACTATCACAAAATATCATCACAAACTATCACAATATATCATCACAAAATATCACAATATATCATCACAAACTATCACAATATATCATCACAAACTATCATCACAAACTATCACAAACTATCACAATATATCATCACAAACTATCACAATATATCACAAACTATCACAAAATATCATCACAAACTATCACAATATATCATCACAAACTATCACAAACTATCAGAGAAGATATCACAATATATCACAATATATCACACTCACACCAGAGAAGATATCACAATATATCACAAGATATCACAATAATATCACAAGATATCAGAATATATCACAAGATATCAGAAGATATCAGACTCACACCAGAGAAGATATCACAAACTATCACAAAATATCACAAGATATCAGAATATATCACAAGATATCACACTCACACCAGAGAAGATATCACAATATATCACAAGATATCACTGTTATAACCCAAACACGGTCATGCATGATCACATTGACTCTGTGATCATGCATCTGTTATAACATCTATAACACAATAATGTGACCTCGGTTACAGTCACATAAGTGCAGTACTTCTCAAAGGTTTGGACACATGCATTTATTAGATTAAACTTTATTTAATCTGCACGCTGTTTAAAAAGCATCCCAGTGTTTTTAATCCACACAACACAGTTCCTGAACTTCCATGTGTGTTGTTTTATTGTTTTGATGACTGTACTGTTACTCTGAAATGGAAAATAGTGTCGACGCTTTGAGTGTTTCAGACACAACTGATATCCATTTATTTGAGGTAAGAAGTTTGGGCTGTGGAAACATCTTTCCTGGAAAATAAAGAGTTTTCCATGTGGGAATGTTTTGGTGAACACTGACCTGTAAGTGGAAACTTCTTCTGAATGTACAGTGAGATTTCTAGTGTTTCTGTAGTGTCTGAAGATACGCTGATGGAGGGTTTCACAGCAGATAATCAGACTAGATCTTTGTTCGGAGGTCCAGATGTATTAACATGGTTCATATGTTGGACCTTTAGGAATTTTAGCATGTATGTTTGGAAGTTTCTGCTCGGAGATTCAAATAATGCAGAATATTTGGTCCTGAATGCTGTCAGTAAGTGTAATGTGATTAAGAAACATACAAATGATCTGATGTTCTCTAAAGCAGTGGTTCTCAACTCCTGTGCTGCCCAGCTAATAATTGTAGGTTGTACGAATATTTCTCTAATGTTTCTATTAGTTACAAAAATGTTAAAATTATTTTAAAAGTTCTACAAATGTCCAGTTTCTGTACATTGTATTAACGTTATTGCTTGGTTATAAGAACATTATTCAAACATTTGTAAATTCTGTAAGGTTTTTTAAATGTTCCACTAACAACTTAAGAATGTTATCATGTATATCAAAACTGCAAGGACATTATTGATAATGTTGAGAGAACTTTTAGAGAACGTTAGCCAATGTTCTGAGACGTTCCCTGTTAGCTGGGTGTTGACCCACAGCACTGCACAGTTGTGTCTCTTAACACACCTGATTCAGATCATCAGTTCATTAGCAGAGATCCATGAACTGAACTGAACATGTGCAGTGCGGTGAGAAACGCTGCTCCTAAATGAGCTTCTGTTTCACAAAGAATGCTGCCTTTCTGCCACATGTTTACAATACTCTCACAGTCTGGAGTAATACTGTGTGGAAACTAGGTAATTTGACCAGGTTCCCATGACAAGATATCTTGTCTGAAAATGTCTGAATTGTGAAATAGTGATTGGAGGTCAGGGGTGATTTAAAGGTTGGTGACATCAGCCAAAAAAGAGGCGGAGCAAACTCCACAATACATTTTAATGAAATATTATGAAGATAAAATGTTTTCTTTAGAATAACAATCAGTTGTGTGTAATATGACCAGGTATGTGAATTAAGGAAATAATTTGGGTCCGTTTTTTAAGCGTCTGTCAAGATCATACAGTATAATGTACAGTATATAGAGAAGCATTAGTAACGTTTCTGATGCTCCTCAGGTGGTGCAGAGGATCAAGGCTTTGGAGCAGGAGACCAGACTGCTGGTGGTGGACCGGGAAACAGACGAGTACTTCCGCAGTCTGCGTCTCACCTGTACAGAGGAAATGGCCATCAGGCCTCCACCCTCACCTTCACACTCCTCCAGTAAACAAGACAACGGATCAGTGTCCAAACGCAGAGAGATCTCCAAACCCACCAGGAAAGCTCCATCACGAGCGCAGAAGAAGGTCTGTGATCCTCCTCATCTTCTGCTGAGAGTTTTGATGTTACAATATCATCATCATTACCTCGTTAATGTGACATAAGTAATCGGTCTTAAAAAAAAGTCAACAGATCTTAAATATTATATTTGTGTCATGACTGCTGTACATCTCAGATCTGTTTTACACTTCTCCAGTTTGCATGAAGTTGTGTGTAGTTCTGTGTTCTGCTACTGTAATTACAGTATAAGCAAAATCATCAGCCTCTGTATTAGAGTTACTGAATTTGATTCATCTCTAGTTTTGAGGACGCTGAAGGTTTTTTGTAAGATCATTAAAACTCAGAGGCATTTGTTTGTATGTTGTAGTGTGAAATCAGTGAGGACATGTTCATTGTTTTGCAGTGTTGTTTCTCTCAGTTCTCTTACACTGTGACTGTAGATTGAGTGGTAGTGCAGTGTGTCTGCTGTACAGCTGTGCAGAAAACAGTGTCTGTGTTTCTGTAAGTTCTGTTCATATCAGAATAAGAATACACACGTTCAAGAACCATGAACAGAACCAAACATCATAAAACCATTTAATTCAATTTAATAAAAGTAACCTTAAAAAAGCTCTTAATGTTTTACACAGAGTAACTGCTGCAGAACTCCTGCTGTTGAAGCATTTGGCTTCACTCACAGATTTAAACTCGTGGGATTATTTTACCCTTTTGGCACAAAGAGAAACCTTGAAGAGAGAAGAAAACAAACCAGGTTCTGTGGCTGGTTAAACGTTCCACAACAACAGTGCTTAAATTCCAACAGGCTTCACCTGTCCAAAAAATAATGAGGAAATGTGAAACACAACATGTGTGTGAAAATACATAAGCAGTGAATTCCAGGACAGAATAAACTTTGTTTACTGGACAAACACAAGTCATCTACACTTAAACATGGAAGGTTCTTGAATGTTTTTTATCTTCAGACCCATTGGGGTTCTTGAGGTGATGGTCATGGTTCTTTGAACGTTCTAGAGGTTACAGTCATAGGCTGAGATCAGAGTGTTGGGCAGCACAGGTTTCAGACGTGGCTCTGATCTGATGCCTGATTCAGCTCTTCTTCTCTGCTGATGAGCGCTTAACTTCACTCAGGTGTGGTTGATTAATGAGACGTCCAGAACATGTTGTAGGTTCTTCAGAAACCACTCTGTGTTAAAGCATCATTACATACATGCTTTTCTTTATAACTGAAGAATAAAAAAGTTCTTTATGTTAAAAGATATAAAGCATTAAAACCTAATTTTAACTATAAAGAAACGGTAGAATGTACATTATCTAACTGAATTTATGTTTTATATACCAGGGTGTAGATCTGAGTGAGTTCACCAGCTTAACTCATAATTCGTTAACGTAAAGTTTACCCAGTCCTTTCTGAACTGCAGGTAAATGAGTTTTAGCTGTTATTGATTATCATTCACTCCTGAATGTTAGTGCAGTTGGCCGAGGCGTCTGCTTGTTTTCTGCTTCCAGGTGCTTTTTCCTTGCACAATGGCTGAAACTTTTGAATAACAAACAGTTTATTATTGTAATAGAGAGATAAAGCTCGTTTCTAACAGACAATCCTAACAGGATGTGGAAATATGTTGCAGAACTTTCCATCAGGGGTCAGTGGTTTTGGGATTGGTGAATAGCCACATCCCGGTGCCATGAAATTGTTTGCTGTTTATGTGGGAAAAGTCATTCTGGGATATGGAGATATATTTGCCGAACAGAACGGACCGTTTCCTGTAAAATGACCACAGATTATTGAGCATACAGATGAATTATTAGATATAATATTTTCTGTGAGATGTTTGTTGTTCACTGATTTCCCTCCAGATATCAGACTCACTGATGTAGAAACTGGAGAAAGTGAAGAGTCATCAGACTGTGTTCTCATCAGACCGCTGTGCTGGGATCCAGCTTCTGTGGCTCTGACACAGATCATGCGTCTCTGTGTGTTGGTCTTGGATTCGTGTGGTTTTGTGTAGCTCATGATTCACAGTGTTGAGTCACAGAAGTGCTGATTCAGTTTTCAGGTTGTTATATTTAATGGTCTTTTATCACTGGTGGTGAACCTTTTGTAATGTGACCACTTACTGTTCCACTTTGTCTATTAAATGCTGTTGTTGTTATTGTTGCATCTGCAGTTCAGGCTTGACTGATGTGACCTGTGAAGTGTTTGGTGCTTTATGTAGTTTTAAAACATGAATATTAAAGTGATTATCAGATCTGTGTATTTGTGTTATTATTGTCCTCACCCCTGTTTTATTAGAGGACAATAACTGCTTGAAATACTTAGTTTGAGGGTTAAAACAGAAAACTATTCATTCAGTTCATGATGTCTGTTGGACAGGATCCTGACACTGTATACAGTGATACAGTAAAATAGAGCAGCAGCAGTGCTGATGTGTCTGCAGGAGAAACGTTACAGATCATGTGAATAACTGCTGGAGGTTCTTCAGATCAGAGCAGCTGTGAGTGTTTGAGGTGATGTAATAAAGTGAGGGGCCTGTGAGAGGAGAGAACCTCAACTCACAGCAGTTACAGATACAGATAGTTACAGTGACTCTGAGTGTTTCTCAGTTATTTCCCATGAGGAGGACATGTAGATCCCTCACATCTTCTCAAAAGTTCTCTTCCATCTCTCCTCCAAAGAGCTCAAGGAAAAGTTGAATAGAAAGGAAAGATTTGTTGAGACTGGTCCAGAAAATCCACTGTACAGATATTCCAGTGCTTTTTGTAGATTTTGGGTTATGTTTTTCCAGAGCAGCTCTCTCTCTCTCTCTCTCTCTCTCTCTCTCTCTCTCTCTCTCTCTCTCTCTCTCTCCTTGTCCCCAGTTACAGTATGACCCAGGTTTCTATTTTAATATAACTCTGTTGATTTCCACTCTGTTTATCTTGAGTAACAGTGTTTGTGAGCAAACACAATGTGTCTGTATGTGAGTAACAGTGTTCAGATCACTGAATCAGGCTGTTAAGGAAAATTGCTCACTTAGGTTTGATGTTGGCAGTTTTCTGGGTCACAGAATGTGAGATCCAGAGCGACATTTAGCTGACCTACATCCACATGAGCCTGAGATGTTTTCAACAGAGAAGAAATGAATCCTAGTATGTACAGATCTCAGATCTGTCTCTCATTCTGTTAAACAGTATCAGCATAACTGAAACCACACACTGTCTGTCTGTCTAAACACACACAATACAAATGAACGTTTGTATATGCATATAGCTCAACTGTTCAACACTTTTACCCAAGATATTTTCCTTTAATTTATGGGAAATATAAATATATATAAACCATTATTTGTCAGTGTATTAGTCTCTGTTTTGTACCCTGTTTGTGGAGGTCGGCACACACTTGTGTTCAGTTCTGAGAGTTTGACTTTGCTGAGTGGGCTGAACCTGAAGCATGATGGGAGAAGTGGACTGTTACTGCACATGAGACATGCACACAGAGGTTCATCTGACAGCGTGTCTGCATGTCTGCGCAGGCGAACATCACTCAGTGTGTTTAGTTCAATAATGGGCTTTTGAAAAACTCATGTTATGTACCAGTCACAGCTGCTCTTAAAGGCAATTTTAGCTCCATATTTCCATGGAAACTAATAGAAAGTTCAGTTTCAGCCCCACTTCACACATCGGTGTGGAGTTTTCCCTTATAAAACAGATTCCTGTGGGCCACTCATTGTTTGTGAAGCGCCTCTTCTCTGTTTTCACTTTCTCTCTGTGGTTTAGCTCGGCTCAGTTGGCTTCATTCTCTATTTTGGATTTGTTGGTCTCATATAAGTTTGTTTTAATAAAAACATCTCCTGTCACAATCTATTGTGATACCTGAAGGCAAATCAAGCTAACAGGAAATAATCCGAGAACGCTGGGTAACGTTCTCTCAAAGCTATTAAAAAATGTTGTTGCAGTAACATTAGTAGACCTCTTTAACGTTATATAACATATATATCAAAAACGTTATTATTAAGTTGTTAGTGGAACGTTTTAAAAGCACCACAGGATTAAAAAAAAAGTTCTTATGACCGAGCAATAGCGTGTGGTTTGTGTGTAAATGGTGGGGTTTGTGGGGTTGTTGTACCGCTGTAGTTTGTTTTGCAGACACACGGTTCTGTCTGAAGCAGGAGTTTTCTCGTGTTGTGGTTCTGCTTTAAAGCGGCTCATGCAGGAACTCTTTCTCTCCGCCGTGTCTCTGCTGGGAGTCGAGGACGTCTGTGTGGAGTCCAGATGTTCGTTCCTGAGCAGGAGGGGTTCAGACGGGCCTCAGCAGCTCAGCTGGAGGAATCCATTAAAGATGTGTGTGACACGCCTCCTCTCTCTGCAGCACAGAGAAACACAGCAGCTCTCTGACTGTGTTCTTTAAGAGCCAGACCTGTTTTACATCCATCTGAGAGGCTGAAATGAACGTGTTGCTCGCCGGCAGCTCACTGCATCATGTGTTTGTTAGTGGTCTGTCTGGAGAGTCTGCAGAGATGATGTTTGTTGTGGAAACGTTCTACCTGATCACAGGCCTGTGATTTTCTGGTATAAAGCTTTATGTGTGAATTTCTACACAGATAACCACACCAGACAACACTGCTAAAATAAATATTGTTTTCCTGAACACACGGCCTGAGTGAGCGGAGCTTTAAATGACACGTGTAAGTTTTAAATGTTCCTGATGCAGCAGTTACAAACAGTGTTTCTCAACATCTCATAACTGACCTGATCAGCTGTACTGAGATCAGAGGAGAGCTGATATTACAGACACTTCCTGTGATGATGTAACAGTGTTTCTCAACATCTCATAACTGACCTGATCAGCTGCACTGAGATCAGAGGAGAGCTGATATTACAGACACTTCCTGTGATGATGTAACAGTGTTTCTCAACATCTCATAACTGACCTGATCAGCTGTACTGAGATCAGAGGAGAGCTGATATTACAGACACTTCCTGTGATGATGTAACAGTGTTTCTCAACATCTCATAACTGACCTGATCAGCTGTACTGAGATCAGAGGAGAGCTGATATTACAGACACTTCCTGTGATGATGTAACAGTGTTTCTCAACATCTCATAACTGACCTGATCAGCTGTACTGAGATCAGAGGAGAGCTGATATTACAGACACTTCCTGTGATGATGTAACAGTGTTTCTCAACATCTCATAACTGACCTGATCAGCTGTACTGAGATCAGAGGAGAGCTGATATTACAGACACTTCCTGTGATGATGTAACAGTGTTTCTCAACATCTCATAACTGACCTGATCAGCTGCACTGAGATCAGAGGAGAGCTGATATTACAGACACTTCCTGTGATGACGTAACAGTGTTTCTCAACATCTCATAACTGACCTGATCAGCTGCACTGAGATCAGAGGAGAGCTGATATTACAGACACTTCCTGTGATGATGTAACAGTGTTTCTCAACATCTCATAACTGACCTGATCAGCTGCACTGAGATCAGAGGAGAGCTGATATTACAGACACTTCCTGTGATGATGTAACAGTGTTTCTCAACATCTCATAACTGACCTGATCAGCTGTACTGAGATCAGAGGAGAGCTGATATTACAGACACTTCCTGTGATGATGTAACAGTGTTTCTCAACATCTCATAACTGACCTGATCAGCTGCACTGAGATCAGAGGAGAGCTGATATTACAGACACTTCCTGTGATGATGTAACAGTGTTTCTCAACATCTCATAACTGACCTGATCAGCTGCACTGAGATCAGAGGAGAGCTGATATTACAGACACTTCCTGTGATGATGTAACAGTGTTTCTCAACATCTCATAACTGACCTGATCAGCTGTACTGAGATCAGAGGAGAGCTGATATTACAGACACTTCCTGTGATGATGTAACAGTGTTTCTCAACATCTCATAACTGACCTGATCAGCTGTACTGAGATCAGAGGAGAGCTGATATTACAGACACTTCCTGATGCGATTGTGCTGCTTCACATACAGCATATGAGCAGCACTGATGTGATGATGATGTAACAGCACAACAACACACTTCATACCTAATCTCTCTCTCTCTCTGTCTGTCTGCATCTCTCTCTGTCTATCAATCTATCCATCTCTCTCTCTCAGGCACAGAGATGCAGAGAATTCTGGATCATAATGATGTTTAGACACACATGGGATGTTAGAGGTTAAATTATATGTGAGCTCTCTGTCATCAGGATAATCACAGCAGTTATATAACCTGTGGTATCACATCTCTTTATCTATAGTACTGTGTCTAGCATCAGAAACGCTTTCTATTAAACCTTTATATAATGGAATATAAATGAGTAGAAATAACAGTTTTAATGTAATACACATAAGAATATCTCTAACTAAATAACAGTATTCTGAATATAGGCACAGACAAGGACTATTAAAGATAAATGTGTGACCGCATGTAATACATCACAGCCTGATTATGAGACATTGTGAAGTCTGAAGTCTGTGTTTCTGCTCTCCGTACACTCACTGAATGTTTTGGAGGGAAGTGATGTTGCAAGCGGTCAGGAATTTGGTATAATTGATTCAACATGTCTGTGAGGGGTCACGCTGCTACGAGGGGGGTAGAGTAACCCAACACCACAGAGTCGAGATGTTTTCATCAGTGAATGAGGTTAAAGTGAAGCTGTGCGTGATGGTGGACGGTTCTTCATGGAAGAACTTTTCAGAGGACAGATAGTGTGAAGTTATGGATTCAGGCTGAGCTGTGGTCAGGCTGAGGTTGAAGAATTATCCTTTAAAACAGTTTTACATCTCTCCTTTTCATTCTCCTCTCGTGTGTTTGCTGCTGGAGGTGAAAGGCCGTGTCTGTCAGTGTGTGTGAGGCAGCAGTGAGGGTCCGGGCCCCTCGCGGGGTCTGCGGCTGCAGGCTGGGCTGTTGTGTGTCTGCGCTGGTCTGATAACGTGGGTGTGGGGCCGCATGCCGTCATCAATATACACAAACTCATGAGATGAAACACTGTACAGAAAACACACCAGTTCTCTTTAGTTCTGTTGTATAGAGATTTTTACAGTGCAACAGACACACTAGTTCTGTTTTATGACTTACTAAAGCTCCTTCTCTGTCTAACTAGGCATTTACCTTAACTAGTCTAACCAGTAAACTGTTCTGAATGCGATCAGTGACTGATTAAACCGTGTTATATGGGTGTGGTGAAACCGTTAGCAGTCACAGGACTAGATTAAGTCTTACAGTTATTTATCAGCTAGTGATTGTAGTGGTTGTTATTTAATAAAAATCATTATTCACATCACAGTTTACTATAAAATTATTCTCCTCCCATTTCTTTTGGTATTTTTATTAAGATAATTGCTGCAGTTTTTATATATCTAGTGTTGTACTTCTATTAAATGTTTTCATCTGTTTGTCGGACACTGTTGACCTGCTGGTTAATGGTGTTGTGTAGTTTCTCTCATATGCAGTGATGTCCAGCTGCGTGAGAGTTCATGACAGTCACGCGTGAGAAATCCCAGAGGTCCAGCGTCAATAATTCAGAAGCATCTATATCATTTTACAAGCGAATGCTTTACACACACACACACACGTCATGTTGTTGTGACAGGAAGTTTCAGGAATTCTTTGCTGTTCTCCTGAGTGTGTTCTGATAGTTATCCCACACATCACCAGAACAGAGATCTCAGGGTCCGGGAGAAACAGGAAGTGGGTGTAAGAGGGCATCACGCCAGAGTGTTGAGGGTGTGACAGTGGAAATATTATAAACCTGATTGATCGGTGGGGAGATTTTAGAGCTGAATTTTAGAGCTGAACAGTGGAAGTGTTGGAAACACAAAGAGAAATGTTTGTTCCACCCACTAGAGCTGAGACTTCCTCTCTCAGAGCTCCTCTGGGGTTCCTCAGCGACACAGTTTCTTCTGTCAGAGGTCAGCTGGGTTGAGTAGGTGGGACAGATGTTTTATTTGCTCCTGAATTCCTCACGTTCAGCACAGTTATATAATGTATCTCTGTTTATCTGTGTGAAATGAAAGCTGATTGTTCAGAATAATCCCCTGCGGAAAAAACATCATCTTCTTCCTTGAGTTTTTTGAGGATGGATAAAGAAGATTCCTCCTGTCACAGTAAACAGGTTTAACCACAGCAAACAGACGAGAGAAAGACAGCTTCTCACAAGATGTATTTAAATGGATCGCATGACTACAACAATAGCAAAGTCTTTAAAACAAAACATTACAGCATTTAATAAATAAAGTACACTAAAAAAGAATAAATTACTGTCAAAAGTGAAAAGATGCAGCTGTAATATTTAACCCTCTGCTGTGTGGTGTGCAGTACAGTGGACACGTGTAACGCTCTCAAGAATATGTCTTCATATAACCTGTGGACAATGCTCTTTAAAAGCCACAAATTACAGTATGTTATCCTCTGAGACCCTCTGAGACACTCTTCACGTGTTGTTATTTATAGATCCAGCATCTTCTTTGTTCATCCAGACACTCCACATCTCCAGACAACCTTCATCATCATACATCCTTTCTCTCTGGATGAACAGAAGATTAATGGCTGAAATTTCAATGTTGATCAGCCATACTGCATACTGTGACCCTCATTTTAATAAGAGAAACATAGACATAGAAAACAGATTTTAAAGTGTCTGTCTGAAACCTCTTCAGATCTTTTCTACAGATAAACTTCAGGTGTTGATTTTATTTAATCATGTCTGATGATGTTTCTTAAACCAAGATATCTGAGTTTGTTTTAAGCATGTTTATTTTTCATATCACAGGAGGTTCAGCCTTCATCAGACGCCTCCACCAGAGATCCAGCAGAGCTTCTGCCCAGACTGTGTCACCTCGTCCGCTCTGAGACCGGTTACGGCTTTAACCTGCACAGCGAGCGCTCCAGACCGGGTCAGTACATACGAGCACTGGACCCCGGCTCGCCCGCGGACTGCGCTGGACTCAAACCACAGGACAGACTCATAGAGGTGAGAGAGAGACAGAGAAAGGGTCAGAGAGAGAGACAGACAGAGAGGGAGAGAGACAGCAAAGTGTTTTGAAGCTGTTATGTGGATAAAAAAGTGAATTCTCTGCTTTTTAAACCAGAGCCCACTGGTGCTAAATACAGCCAATTACTGCTAAAATTAGTGCAATAATCTGTGAAAAGATTCACTTATCACAAATCCCGCAGTCTGAACACAGTATGTATGTAGATAGAAAGAAATGCACTGATCTCATGAGGATGATTGTGGAAATATAATCACATAAATGCATGTGTTTGTGTTCACTACACACACATGTGCAGTACAGCAGGATGAGTCCAGATCCTCCCACACTTTCTAAATTCACGTCCAGATTCACACTCACACTGAGAGGCGTGTGGGCGACCTGCTGATGCTGTGACTCTCACTGAATGTTTCTGTTCTTCACAGCAGACAACATACTGTTGAATTTATCTTCCACTGTGAATTTATCTTCCACTATCTTCATGTGTCTTCACATGTGAAATGAATCGAGCTGAACTCATATTCCTCATCACAAAACTTAACGTGCTTTTATCACAAATACATTCAGTAACTTATGTAAAATCCGTCTGTTTTCTCTATCGCTTGCTTTATGTCATATAAAGACAAACTGCCGTGTCTGTGTCCTCCCAGCCAACAGAATGTTCTCAGAATGTTGGGTAATGTTTTCTAAAAGTTCTCTCAAAGTTATCAAAAATGTTCTTGCAGTAACATTAATAGAACTTCAAAATATATATCGTATACTAAAAACGTTATTCTTAAGTTGTTAGTGGAATATTTTAAAAACAGATTTAAATTAAATGTGAATAATTTTCTTATAATCAAGCTGGATGTTTTAAATGTTCCTAGAACATTCAAAATAACATTTTTAATGTTTTTGTTACTAATGCAAAAGTGAGGATGTGTGTCAGCCGTAAGCCCGCCCCATGAGTGCTCTTCAGTGGATAAAGCCGCTCTCTCTTTCTCTCAGGACACTGAAACCTGAAACCCACACGGCTGCCTGTGCGGTCCTATCAATATTTGATGGTGTTCAGCTGAACACAGCACGCACTCCATCTGTGTTCAGGACAGCAGTGTGTTGAGCAGAAGGCCGGTGTGGGGAACTCCTGCTCCGCTCTCTGATTTAATTGATTCAGATGTAATTTTGGTAAAATGTCTCTCTTCTGTCCAGCTGGTTGGGAAACCATAAAACATGTTGCTAAGCAACCAATAGAGGGGCAGTGTAAGGCGAAAACAGAGTTATGAAGAGATAAACAAACCCTTTATATCTGATTCAGGAGAAAAATATAAGTGGATTTGAACGTGATTAAATGAAGTGAATGAAACAGCCAAGATAAACCCCGCTTGATGTTTTGTGTTTTCACTAGTGATGTGTGATATATCAGTGAATGTTTATACAGTACATCAGACAGTATTACATCATTACAATTATTATTTTCTTGCCCATTAAACCATTTTTGCTTTTAATGAGTTTTGTTTTGTCAAACTGTTTTGTCACTGTAGGCATCAGCAAGTGTTGCAGTATTTAACCTCCCTTTCACTTTCTGCCCCCTCTCTCTCTCTCTCTCTCTCTCTCTCTCTCTCTCATTCTTTGTCTATCTCTTTCTCTGTCTCTCTTTGTCTGTCTCTCTCTCTTTGTCTCTCTTTTTCTCTCTCTCTTTTTTCTTTCTCTCTCTCTCTCTCTGTGCAGGTGAATGGTGTAAACATTGAAGGTATGAGACATGCTGAAGTTGTGGCCTTCATCAAGAATGGAGGCAGTGAGACGCGTTTGCTGGTGGTGGATCCAGATACAGATGAACATTTCAAGAAGATGGGCATCACCCCCACCAGCATCCACGTGAAAGGTGCAGGAGTTTGAGCTGAGCTCTGTTTGCATGTGACACGTGTTACCGTACGCCCTGATGCAGGAAATCAGTTACAGAGCAATTACATGTTCAGACTGAAATCTCTGGCTGCAGTTAATGCAGCATGACCGCTGAAAACATCCCTTTAAATGAATCTGTTAATTAGTTTATCACGGGCGGCAGTGCAGCGTTAATTGTGTCAATCTGGCACGTTCTGTAACAAGCTTCATTTGCATAGAAAGTAGATGTGCTTGACGAGAGAAGAAGGCCATTGGTTTCATTCAAACACACCTGCTCCAGTGCTACTGTATACCAGCGGTACACTACTGTATATGTACAGTAACACCTGGCTGCACTGCAGACTCCCACAGCACAATAAAAGCATCTGCTCGTGTGTCTTCAGGGTTGCTGAACTCTCTGTATATTGCAAAATCAGTCAGGTGGTCTTGATTTTCTCTTCTTGGGATTTGAGGGGGAGGTTGATGGTTTGTTTGGTGCTCTGGAGGTTTAGAGACAGACAGATGCTCAGCTTCCTCTCCCCAGCTCTCTATAGAGGTGTCTGCTGCTGGCCAGAAGCCATTAAACCCTGGCCAAAGGCCATTTTGGTCAGTCCATGCAGTGAATGTTCTGGGATTCATGTTTTGTTATCCAGCTGTTGGCTTCTAGCATACGGAATAAAGTTCAGACGAGTCAGACACATTGAACTGTTCGTTGTCAGATCTCTCAGGTTAACACCGCTGGTCAGGAATCGTCTCTTTTCCCGCATGATAAATCCTGATCTGATTGACTTAAAGGTCATTCTGGAAGATTCTTTCTCCAGCCTCAGTTTCCCTTGTATGATTTTCTTGATTTCATCCTGCATGCATCAGTCTTCAGACCTTCAACCTTTCAGCATCAGCTGACCCAGTTTAGATGATCAGGAATAAGATGAAGGTCTTCTGTGGTTCTCATGTTGTGTTGTACAACTGTTCATAAATACCAGCTGCACTATAACTGTGTCCTCGTTTAGATTTTCATACTTTAGTCTAATTATGAATTGATATAACCCCATAAAAAAATGCTTCAATCTTCCCAAAGAAGTTCACACTGCCAGAAAAATACCAAAGATCATTTAGAGCACCATAGCAACCACATAGGAACACCCTGGCAACCACCTCATCTCACCTCATCTCACTGTTAAAGGGGCGTCCATTATTTTATACTTATGATGAAGAATATGGCCAGTTTCTTAGATTTATACTGACACCTAGAGGGACATTGAGACTGAGTTTTCAGTTTATAGTGAGAAAAATAGCTAATAATACAGGGGTTACAAAACTACAATAGTATATATGAAGGTGTATTCGGCTGGTCATGTGATCTCAAAACGGTGCCCCCGTGAGTCGACCCGCTTCATGTAAAATAAAGCAGCTTTTATTAGACTAATGATACAAGTCTTCATCTTGTGTGTGTGTGTGTGTACCTGCTTTTAAACAGAAAATGCTGTGCAGTTCTGTACGTCTTAAATTACTGTGTGCTTTTTTTATCTTCTGTACTAAATACGGAGAAAATAAAGGGTAGACTGCAGGTAAATGTCTATACATAATGTATAGATACACTTGTAATATATGTGTGAGCACTGATTTTCACTGATTATTTTTCTCTCAACAGATTTTGATGAGTCTATAATGAACGGCTCCTCGAGTCCTCACGTCAACGGAACGTCCTCGCGGTCGACACTTTCAGACAGCAGTAATCAAGACACGCAGGTGAGTGTTCCTGACCGCAGTATACTCACAGCATGTTTAATGTCTTCTGAATATGAACACAGCCTGGGTCAGACTCACCCGTGTGTGTGTGTGTGTAGATCTCACGGGACAGCAGTCATCTTCTCAGCTCGTTTGAAGGACTGTGTCTGAGCCCCACGGCTGCAGAAGCCAAGGAGAAAGCCCACGCCAAGCGCGCTAAAAAAAGAGCCCCCCAGATGGACTGGAACAAGAAACACGAGATTTTCAGCAATTTCTGAAACCCTGAAGACACACACGCATTCTGCAGACACCCGCTGTGACCCCTACATGTTCAATAGCCCGGACACCCGACTGCTTTTGAGGAGAAAGAGGCGCCTATTTTTGTAGAAAAAGAAAAACTTGAACTATTAAAAATGTAACAAAAACTCACCAGAGGAGATAAAATGAGCTACACGCTAGAAAACAACAAGGTTTTCGTCTGTAAATGACTGAGATCAGCACACCACCAAAGTGAAAAGTCTGGATTTTCATGAAGAGTTTCTTCACTGTCCTGCGTCATGTTGTTTTCATTCAGTTTATACAGTCACTTAACTGTGATACATTAACAACAACATCTACAAGTGGATTAACAAGCGCCAAATACCACAAAATAATTTACAACAGCATACGGGCTGAGCTTATCCTGAGTCTGAAAAACAAAACTGTTTGGAAATCAGTTTTTGAGGATGATGGAACAAAATCACATTATTTAGTTTAGATTGACCAGATGAATGAAGCTTGTGTTATTTTGTATGTGTTTCATGTGAATTATCATTACTTATGAAGGAATAAGTAGATTTTATCTTTGCCAAAGACGTAGCCCATAAACAACCCGATCGGCCCATGTTTTGTCATTATGGATTGATTTATTTAAAGCTTTAAAGGAATTACCACTGCTGCATAATGTTTCAAAATGACAGAGATTTACAACAAAGAAGAAATAAACTGGAACATACCAGCAAGAGCAACAAACAAGTAACTTCACCTCACCAACACTAGAGGGCGCATGCGCTCTTCATCTTCTTTATGAGGAGCACAAAGTCACCAGAGGGGCCACAACACTTCATGATGGACATTTCTTGGCTCAGTTTGACTCTGCAGTCAGAATAAAGTTTACAGGATGAACATGTTTAATGTTGGGAGAAATGGCATGAAGACTTGTTTTGGTAGACTGGTGCATTCTGGGATTTGTTAATAACCTGACAGATGACCATCGTGCACAGCTGACAACCGAATCAGTTCATTCAGAAACACAGAAACAATGAAACTCATTATAAGAACCTGCACATCAGTGACTCTGAGACGTCTCATACAGCGGTGATGCTGTGAGACAGAGTTTGTACATAGAGACGGTACAGAGACATCAGAATTCAGGGTCATAATGAAAGAGCGCTACATGCATTTACAGCACATATGTGATATATAACATTAATTCCTCTTAATGATTCCTGATACATTCCCTGTTTGTAATGTAGTATTAATGTAGTCAGGTAGTCTTTGTTTCTTTCGTTTGTTCCTCCCTTTGTTGACATCCAGCGCTAATGGGAACATTTTCTGATCAGAATCTTCAACATTGGTATTATTTTTATCAATAAAGTGTGATATTCACATACAAACAATGTTGTGTTCAGTCACATGTTCAGCAGAACATGTCGTATGTTTTGTTAATGGTGTATTTATGTTGTTAATTGTTGTTTTTACAGTCACATATTTAAGCGAAATGTGTTCAGACCCGTAAACTGGGTCCAAAAAACTCTGTCATGTGGCCATTACAACACTTACAATTACAGTAAAATGAATGGTAGCTCAGATAAAATGAATGTCATGGTTTACTGTTTTCATATGTTTAATCAAAACTGTGAATACATTTACAGAGCATTTAATTGTTTATATTTTTATAATTCTTCATTTGATGCCTCTACATGTAAAAACAATAGTTACATCAGGAATGCACTGAAATTTATCAGATACTTCACTTATTCCATAAATAATACTTCACTTAGTTGATTAAACTAGTTTCTCTTCATTTTCTGAAGAACATATCAGAGGAGCTTACCTACGCAAAACTACTCATCACAACGCTATGGTGTTAAGACTGGTTGCTAAGGCATGTTTTGTGGTTGCTAGGGTATTCTGAGTGGCACGTTGCTATGTATGTGCAGGATTGTTTTGAGTGGGTTCAGACAGCCCGCCCTGAGTGTGAGTGATACGGCCCGGGTGGAGCCATGTTCACTGCTTTATCATCCTGCAAGACAAACCGTGAGTCTGATCGCTTAGAAAAGCATCATAAATAAACTGTGTGGTTTGAGGAATCAGTCATTTCTGAAGTTTATAACTTCTGAAGTTTCTACATTGTCACGACTTTATACTCATTCACACCGCATCACTCCCGGTTAGTGAGTTTTAATGTGAGATTCGGGCGTCGTTTCTACTCAAACACTGAAGCGTGACCCATGGGTCACACCCGCTGAGACATGCATCCTGTTTGTGTGTGTTTACTGCAGTATTAAGACTGGAAACGTGTGTGTCTGTGTGCTGCTGGCATCTTAAAACTATAACAAACACATTATTCACAACATGCGTTAGATAATAAACTATAAAACAATAGACGCACTGTTCACAGGTAGGGTTAAAATGTGAGAAAGAGGCTGATAAACTGGAGACTCTGTTTATTATTGATGATCTTCACCTGTGATGGCTCTGTTAACAGATGTGTGAACCTGATGAGTCCATAAACATCCATTAACTTCACACCAGCTGCTGAAATCCAGAGTCACACAGACTGAATGAAGCATGAAGCCACTCCTGCGCTTCATTCTGCACATCCTCGTGTGTCACTGATCTGTGTTCAGAGAATCCCAGTATCACCGTCTCATACATCCAGTACTGCATCTGCCACAGAGAGCTACTGCCAGAGGAGGGCAACAGAGAACCAGAGAGAGAGAACCAGAGAGAGAGAGAGAGAGAGACTGAGAGAGAGAACCAGAGAGAGAGACTAAGAGAGAGAGAGAGAGAGAGAGACTGAGAGAGAGAGAGAGAGAGAGACTGAGAGAGAGAGAGAGACTGAGAGAGACTGAGAGAGAGAGAGAGAGACTGAGAGAGAGAGAGAGTGAGAGAGAGAGAGAGAGAGAGAGAGAGAGAGAACAAGAGAGAGAGAGAGAGACTGAGAGAGAGAGAGAGAGAGAGAGAGAGAGAGAGAGAGAGAGAGACAGAAAGTCTCCATGGCGACACAGTGTTTGTGTTCGCCTGCGCGTGAGTCAGAGCAGCAGTGAGTCACAGTCAGGAGGAAATTCTCTCTGTTCTTCACACACTCACACACACACCCGAGCCGAATAAGGACAACAGAGAGAGAGAGAGAGACAGACAGACAGAGAGAGAGAGAGAGAGAGACAGACAGAGAGAGAGAGAGAGAGAGAGAGAGAGAGAGACAGATGAGTGGTCGTCCTGACTGCGGCACACCTCACTTTTGATTTACTGTCTCAGTCTTCAGCACCATCTGCTTTACACATGGCAAGTTGTGTTACAAATGTACAACCTCCAGGACTGTAAATCTGCATTTTATAAATATGCATTGTGGTCTTTACCAGAGGAGCATCTCTGACTGGACCCTTGAAGTTGTTGTGATGTTGTGATAGTATTTTGTGTCTACACTCAATGCATGAGTTATGTAAAGTGGCTACAATAATGTCTTTGTTATGTAATGTCACAAAACATACCCTCAAAAACAACATAATAAGTGCTTTGCTCCTGGACACAATGGTGATTTCTTCACACAGTGGTGAACTCTCTCTCTGGGGATCAAACCAAAATCTTACCACGTTAACCACTGGGCCACACCACCAATGAGCAGCTAAGAAAGTTACAATGAAATCTGGACTGAAGACCAGAGTGCTAACCAGTACACCATGAGACCAGTCCAGGATGGTGAACCTCAGCCCTGTGTTTTCGGGAATGCGCTGGACTTTAGCACTGTAAGTCCATTTTCAGCAAATGTCCTACCAGAAATCGCCAAAACTCTGCCAAAAGCTGCCATTATGTGTTTCCACAGTGGCCAACTGGTTAACATCACAAGAGTGTAATAATGCCTCAGAGACGACAGAGAACTAACAGCAGATCATACTGACCAGCAGATCCACTGCAGCAGATGCAGGAACTTACCTCATATATTCAGCACTTGTAACTGTAGACTAATGGTCAGTAAACCCAGTGTGTAATTCAACATTTGCCAGTCAGTTCATACCCATATAATACTGTTTTTGAATTTTACACCACACAAAAAGGTTCTTGAAAGGTTCTTTAAAGAAGAACACTAGAAGAATAGAAGAACCACTTTTGGTTCCCCAAAGAACCAAGGTGAAGGTGTTTGCTCATGCCAGATCTGCTGTCAGGATACTGGTATGTTCTGGGTGGTTCCTTAAAGCTTAAGTTGAGGTATCACTCATGTCTGAAGCACAAGTGGTCACACGCTGAAGTTCAGCACTTATGGTATTTGATTCATATTCAGGAGGTTTGACCTGTAAGAACATGAGAAGAGCATGAAGACAGTCTGTGAGAGGAAAGATGGAAACAAGCTTGAGAAACATGAGAAGTGTTACAGAAGTATAAAGACGCATCACAGTAGACATTTTATTTTAGAGAGGCATGAGAACGGCAGATAAAGTGAATGATCTCATTTGTGTGAGCTCACATTGAGGAAGTGATGTGACTTTCACTTCCTGCTTTCCACATCGACACACTTAAACATGTACAAATGAGATCACTTAGTGTCGCTTCCTACATTTTATTTAGAGCGTTTCATTCAGATTCGTCTGTCTAAACGATGACAATTATAACCAGCGTTTTTTAAAAGAAGTGTGAATAACACATGCGTGATGCTGTGGAGTTGTGGGTGGTTGCCAGGCAGTTGTTGTGCGGTTGCTAAGGTGTTCTGAATGGTTCTGAAGATGTTGTTGGTGGTTGCTGACTGGAGCAAGTCAAGAGCTAGTTTTATACTCTGGTCGTTTCATTTGAGTGCTTACACTCAGTACAGAAATGATGCGAAACAGTCACTTACTGCAGGAAAATCCCCCTGCGGTAACCTGCAGTAAAGTCTGGCTGTAGTCTCATCTGAATGTCACTACAGAAGGGCAGCACTGGGGTCGCGTGTGTTTAAGTTTGGGATGGAAAAAATGTGTACTGGAAACAGCCAGAGAAAGACAGGCAGTTAGTTACCGCTGAACTCAAGCAGGATAGCGAACAGATCTTGAATCAAAATGCTAGTCAAACTTGTTATTTACATGGTGCTTCTATCCAAAGCATATTTAATCCTGCTGAAGGCCACATACATAAACAGTTATCAGCTCTGATCTTTAACCACAAAACTACATGGTGAGGCAAATGAGAGGCACATCTGAAGTGAAGTGTAGAGATCTGCACAGACGCTGTGACCCGATCTGACTCACCAGCTGATAGCTTTAAAGATTCAACATCAGATTGTGATACTCAGATCAGCTCAACACTGGTTGATTCATACATACCATGAGGTTTAAAATGTAAGACTGCTAGAGAAAATGTGTCTATTTAGTATTCTTTATAATGTCACACAAACTGTATTATTATCATAAAAGTAAAATAATGAATCATTTCAGATTTGTTTTGTATTTCCTCTTTGTGCTTTAAAGACGAAGTGTGTAATTTCGCTATTACTATGAACAGAATTGTAAAAGTCATGAGGTTTCCTGAACATTTGATGGGACAAAGACGGACCCCCACACACACATCACTGCTCGAGTTCATGTTTCTGTGTCAGGCCGGCAGAGGTGCTGCTCATGTCTTACAGATGCCTCTGTACATCTCTACTTCTCTGTCAGCATCAGCGTGTAAAACCAAAGCAAAAGTGTCGTGGATAAATGATCAAACGGTCTGTAAGATCACAATCAGTGAATGAAACAACAATACCTGCCGCAGCACCACTGAACAGTGAAATGAAGTTATGAGTTATGAGAGAGATGAGGTGGGGGGAGAATATATTTAGTGAAATGGAGGTGGGGGAGGTCCTGTTAAGAGTTTATTTCTGTGGGAATATTTAAACAGAGACCCCGAAAAGAGCAGAGAAGGAAAAAATGATGTATATACAGTAGCAGGAGTCTGATGTAACAGGTTGCAATACGGCCACACACACACACACACACACTCACAGACTCACACACACACAAAGAGCAACTTCTGCAGCACATTAAAAGTTGTCAGGGAGAGTCAAACACACACACACTGTAACGCTGCACATACTGAGCGACATGAAGAGGAATAAGCGTGGACAGCTGTGATATCACACTATTAATATCGGTGAGCAGCGCGGCGTGTGTAACAATAACGTGTGATGTGCTGAAGACTACAGCAGCAGTGCGAGCGCTCGAGAGAGAACAGCCGCAGTGACGCCATTGTGGTTCACAACACACTTCCTGACTGCTGCCACAATGTTTGTGTTTCCTGTTGCCATAGCAACTGCCAACACACAAATACCAGAGAAAAAAGCGAAGAGAAATCGAGGACAAGCCCACATGACTAGCCGGAATGAGCGAACAGTGTGTGTGTGTTACTCAGTTGTGGATTAACAGTGTCCCCTAAACAATATTGCAGTATCTTTCCATACGATTTACTGCCTGTCCCAACAGATTCCAACAAGTGCCTGTAACGTTGTAGTTGTCATTTCTGGCCTGGATGTATTGAAATGTGTTTAACCGAGAATAACATGAGAAAATGAATATTTTAGTAAATAATAAACTCAACGGTTCTGTTCCATGAGGGTGTATCTTATTAGGCCCCATTACATGTTTAGTATTTATCAGTTTTAACTTTATCTAAAAAAAGTGCCAGCCTGCACAACGCTTGCCGTCTCAGTTGTGAGGTGTTCGCTCTGGATGTTTTCAGTGTGTTATTCTGTTGTTAGGTTGGTCTGAGTGACTGTTTACTGACCTCCGTCAGAAGAGCTCACCTCAGGTGTCTGTCATTCTTCTGCTTGTGTCCGGCCTTCCCTTTAATGTAAATGTATAAGATTTTCCACCCGTGGCACAATTAAGAGCGCACCGCTCCTCACCACACAGTGTGGAGTTCCCAGCTAACAGAAACGTTCTCAGAACGTTGGCTGACCTACTTTATACGTTCTCTCAAACTATGAACAACAATAGAGGTGATGCGCATCTTAACAACAGAGTGTCAGCAGATCACAGAACAGGACAGATGTTTTAACACACGAGTCCTGCACGTCACTGAATTAACACTCAATTAGTTGTGTGCCATAGAGATTACAACAGCAGCAGCTGCGTGTACCTGCTCTGTATGATTGATATTCATAACGTGGAGTTTAGATATAGTGTTTCTCTTATCTTAGGAATATTGCACTGTATTATACTGAAAAAATCAAAGTTTATTTATCGTGTGTGTGTAGAGAGAGAGAGAGAGAGAGAGAGAGAGAGAGAGAGAGAGAGAGAGAGGTTGTGTTTCCTCTAAGGAATGCTGGTATAATTAGATCCCGGCTGTCATGACAACCAAACTTGATTTTTCAGGGGTGAGTGTAGTTCAGTTATAGAAACCTGAGTCAGTGTCTGAGACTCACACACACACACACACACACACACACACACACACACACTCTCACACACACTCACACACACACACACACACACACACACACACACACACACACACACACACACACACACACACTCACACACACACACACACACACACTCTCTCACACACACACACACACTCACACACACACACTCACACACACACACACACACACACACACACACACACACACACACACACACTCACACACACACTCACACACACTACACACACACACACACACACACACACACACACACACACACACACACACACACACACACACACACACACACACACACACACTCTCACACACACACACACACACACTCACACACACTCACACACACACACACACACACACTCTCACACACACTCACACACACACACACACACACACACACACCACACACACTCACACACACACACTCACACACACACACTCCACACACACACCACACTTACACACATCACACACTCACACACACACACTCACACACACACACACACACACTCACACACACTCACACACACACACACACACACACACACACACACACACTCACACACACACTCACACTCTACACACACACACTCACACTTACACACACACACACTACACACTCACTCACACACACACACACTCACACACACACACACACACACACACACACTCTCACACACACACACACACACACTCACCACACACCTCACACACCACACACACCTCACACACACTCACACACACACTCACACACACACGCACTCACACACACTCACACACACACACACACACACACACACACACACACACACACACACACACACACTGACTCAAACACACACTGACTCCACACACACACACACTGACTCTTATCACTGTATTCATATGTACACATGTACAGCAGCTGGACTGTGAACTCTGAACTTTAAGACATGTCGACTATATAACTCACCTTATACATCTGACTTACACAAGACTCAGAAGTTAAACACTTAAATACAAACGCATATCCTGCTGTGAAATGCTTCAGTAGTTCTCAGGTGTAATTCTCAGTTCTCTCCACGAGCTCATAGGCCAAATGTAATAATGGGCAAACAGTTTACAAGCCCCTGATTCAGCGCATGACAGATTCACCACACTGTGGATTATTTAACACTGCAACATCACAACCGCATGTGAACACAAAAACTGAAGCGCAAAGAAACTCAAACCAAAAACTATGAAGACATTACAAAACCTGGAGAGATTCATGAGCTGTCAGTCATTTTAGATGAACCGGAACAAGCCACGCTGCAGGTTAATGCTTACTTCTGCATTTATATGTGTTGCTATGAGACGTGTGTGTGTGTGTGTGTGTGTACGGGAGGACTGTGTGATGTCCAGAGTGTGGAGTTGTTGTGGATCTCTTTTCTTTGGCCTGAGGCTGGACAGGACCTGACACTCATAAAGTGTCACTAACTCTGGATGTAAACAGATGTTTGTGATGAGTGCAGGTGTGAGCTTTTTATTATTCTGACCGTTTCCAACTGTTAACCTGCCGTAAACTGCAGTTAAGTGTTACAGCTACATACCAGTGTGAATAACAAATGTGTACAAACAGTGTCAAATCCCTGAAAATGAATGTGTTTTATGTATATTTTATGTGTGTGTGTGTGTGTTTTATGTGTGTGTGTGTGTGTGTGTGTGTGTTTTATGAGCTCTTCTGCAGTATAATTGCTCCTGCCTCTTCCTGTCTGATCTCTGATGGAGGGGGAGGGCTCAGCTTCTGACGTTATACAAACAGGAATTCCCTTCTCTGCTCTCTCTTACCGCTCGCTCATTCACTCTCACCCTGTCTGGCCCCCATACGAACTCTCTCTCTCTCTCTCTCTCTCTCTCTCTCTCTCTCTCTCTCTCTCTCTCCTTCTCTCTCTGCTATATAAACACTCATAGCATGTATACCGGAGTCAGGCAATGAGACACAGCCGCTGTGAGATTCAAGCTTCAAATGAAGGAGATACAATCAGATTCTGCAGGTAAGAGGCCAGCGTGACTGTAAATAAGATCTGTGTGGATCTTTTGTAGTATTTGATGTTGGTTTTGAAGTGGTTGGAGTGGTTTTCCATGTTAAAAATCACTTGTTCTGGAGATGTTTGGGACCTGCTGTAGTCGGTGATGGTCTGGAGGTTCAGATGATTTCTGAGTGCAGCCAGACAAACGTCACAGAGGAAAGGTCATCTGTAAATAGTTTCACTGAATGGAGCCTCTGCGCGTCCATCCGCGTGACGTGTCGGCCAGACGTGAGTTTGGAGGAGTGAAGAGGACGTAAAAACTCTCTCAAAACAAAGAGTGTGAAGATGAGGCCGGCGAGAAACTCTCAAACATTCTTCTCATTGTTCTCAAGTCTCGTAAGAAGCAGCCAGACGCTGGCCAGTCAAAACAGCTCTGAGAGGAAAGAGAAAAATGTGTGACAAACACAGAAAGAGCAGACGGTCGAGCTGGAGCGGTGTGAAACTCAGCACAGGTGAGCAGAAGAAACCCAGGGTCTGCAGGGTCTAGTAGCAGAATACAATGTCCGCTTGTAAATGTAGCTTTGTAGACTTGGCTTGTCGGCTCGCAGGGCAAAATGTTCAATGCTCTCGTCCTTTTGACTAAATGTAAATGTTTATAAAACTCCTCATGTGTTCATTCAGAGCCACAGAGAGAAATGAAACTGACAAGTCAAGTGTAGTGCGGTATCTTACTGTAGTGATGTTAGAAGTCGTTTAGTGTAGTGTGTACTGTAAAGTGTGTACTGTACAGTGTGTACTGTAGGGTATAACAGAGTGATTATGTTGACTATATACAGCGTTCAGTTTTGTTATTGTGAGAAAACATCATCTGCTTGTTGTTGTTCTTTGGTCTCACAATGTGCTCATTAAGTCTCAGAAAAATACAGTGAGACAGAGAGAGAAACCAGAGAGGCAGGATTCTGGAAACAGGAGAGCACAGGTCTGGTACAGAGATTAGCAAAGAGTGTGATACAACGAGTGTGATGTCAACAAGTCCTGCATGTACCGCATATTCTGTGTGTGTGAGTGTGTGTGTGTGAGAGTGCAAGAGTGTGTGTGTGTGTGTGTGAGAGTGGAAGAGTGTGTGTGTGTGTGTGTGAGAGTGTGTGAGAGTGTGTGTAAGAGTGTGTGTGTGAGAGTGGAAGATTTGTGTGTGTGTGTGTGTGTGTGTGTGTGTGTGTGTGTGTGTGTGTGTGTGTGTGTGAGTGTAAGAGTGTGTGTGTGAGAGAGTGTGTGTGTTCGTTGTGGCCTCTGCACTGGACTTAATGGCTACTGCTGGGCTCTGGTGTTATTGTATCTGGAGTTAGATTACAAACACATTAGAGAGGCAGACAGAAGATGGCCTGTAAATTATTCTCTTTCAAAAGTGAACGAGTGACCCTTTGTTCATGTAATTGAGTTTTTATCTGCAGCATTTGATCTGTTTGGTGTTCACTTTGGGTTTGAGGTAAATGAATAAAGACGACACACTCATTCTCATGGACAGGGTGGAGAACAGACGCATTTAGGCGCCAAAAGCGTCCCGCCGTGATTCTGCTGAGTCATTAATTACATTTAAACATCTCCAGTTTAACGTTTCTAACAGCAAACAAACCATTTCACTCTTCATCAGCTCTGAATGTATCCGTCTCATGCTGTTGTGTTTCCCAGCGAACAATTTTAGGTTGTAAGAACGTTTCCCTAACATTTCCATTAAGTTACAAAAATGTTAAAAATGTTATTTTGAAAGTTCTAGGAACATTCAAAAACGTCCAGAACGTTATTCAAGCATTTTTTAACTCTGTAATGTTTTTAAAACGTTCCACAAAAACAACTTAAGAATAACATTTTGATATGATATATATAACTTTAAAAAACTATAACGTTCTAATAACATTCCCTTGTTAACTGGGTCATCTGATAATGTGCAAGAAGAACATTTAATAAATAAATGTACACAAATTTGGAAAAAATGAAAAATATTGTAGTTTATTTGTGTATGGATCAGGTTTAATGTGTAAATATAAAGGTTTTATATTGAGTTGCCATTTTTTGGAAACATGCAGCAGACGTTGTGTGACTACACCTGCTGTTTGTGTGAATGATTTAATAACAGTAAAAAAATACATTTAAAACTAAAATTGAAATCTGTCAAAACAGCAGAAATGTAGACCTTTTTAATATTTCCTGCCACGCCTAAAACGTGCGTAATTATTTCACAACATTTGTAATGTTCTTAAACCACATTGCATATAAGTATCTGCTAAATAAATAATTCATAATAATATTCATTTATTAATTAGTTTTATTTATAAAGGGCCTTTCCCAAGCTCAAGGTCACTGATAATTATACAGAATCATGTCTCTAAATGATCAGACATAGTCGTGTATGTACTGTGTCAAATATGTTTTGTATGTTTGGGTTGGAAAGATGTGAAAAGATCCTGAGCTATGATTGTGAACAGAAACAATATCACATTATGACTAAACGATAAGAAATTCTCATTTTCCAGAACACTGGCAGCTTAGAACCTAGTTTTCCGCAGAACAAATCAGATATTACAGATATTTCTGATCCACTCCCTACAATGAGCTGTAAGACTGAGAGCTGAAGGTGTGAAGTCTCCAGCCTGTTTTCCTGCTCTGTTCTCTGCTGAGATGTAACCACCGTGTCCACTCGCTCTGTCATGTGTTAGAGGAAAGACTGACATCACTGGAAGATCCACAACTGCAGCGGCTTTAATTCAGGAAAAAGTGAAAAGGAAAGATCCGATGGAAAATATTCATGGACAGAGAGAAAGTGAGAAGATCTCATTTGTGAGGCGTCACCATGTCAGGTCTGGATTCAGTCGGGCAGAAGTCGAGAAAACACATCAGTTCTGGATTCAGATAGTTCAGAGTAGTTGATCTTCAGGCTTAAATTTTTTAAGGTATTTTTCCAAAACTTGGTGCATTAACAGCTAGTTTTAGGTTGTAAGAACGTTTCCATAACATTTCCATTACTTAACAAAAATGTTAAAAATGTTACTTATTTAAATGTTCTAGGAATGTTCAAAATGTCCAGTTTTTTAGATGTTGTATTAATATTATTGCTTGGTTTTAAGAACATTATTCAAACTGTTTTTAATTTTGTAATGTTTTTAAAGCATTCCAGGAATAACATTTTTGATATACGTGATATGTAATGTTAAAAAACGTTTTGCTAATGTTACTTCTAACGTTACTTCTCCGTAACGTTCTACGAACTCTGAGAGAACTTTTAGAGGATGTTAGCCAGCGTTCTGAGAATGTTCCGGTAGTTGGGTTGCTTCGTGCTGCTTACATAGGCAACACCCTTCTGAGGAAACATACAGTATGTGAGTGTTTCTGGAAAACTCACGTGAACTACATTTGAGATGCTCTGTTCACTTCATAATAAGCAGCACGATACAGAGCACACACATACTGGTAAAATGGAGAGTTTTTAGTTAGATTAAACTCTTTCTTTGAAAATGAATGAATATTTATAATACAGCATTTCTTGCTTTTTGTGCCATCATGGATGGATTTTTAAGGCATGTCGCAGTGCATTGTGGGATTGTTTATTTTACATGCAGTGCATTTGTGTCATGCCAAGACCAAAAGAAAGTGTCTTACCTACTGGAACCGTCTGTGTTGCATCTCTTAAAATGATGCCTATGTAAACAACGTACTCTCTTTTCAACTCTTTCTGTCGTGTGACTTACACTTGGAAATGTTAGTTTGTGAGCGTGGAAAATCATGTATTAATGTCTGTAGGAAACATTACGGTTTACACTCCTGCAGCTGTTTCCCTCGCCGTCGAATGATGAAAAGATGCCGTGTAAGAAGAACATCTCACATCCTCTGATCAGCATCTAAACGGCTGTTTGTCACGCTCTGCAGAGTCCTTCTCTCACACAGATACTGAGGAGAAACCTGACAGCCTTCCACCACACACACACACACAGAAAGCACTGGTGGTCTTTGTTTAGAGTGTCTGCTCATGAGTAAAGCTCACATCATTATCACACACATAACACAACGGGTTTCTGTAAGTCTGGAGTTTCCCTTCGTCTGGACGCATTCATGAGCTTATCAGAGCTGATGTTTGTGTTGACAACTGCAAGACTCTGAAACTGGAGGATTCAGTCGACTGGTTACGGCGCTGTAAATGTTCTTCAGAAGTGTTTCAGGAGAAACAGTTTGAGGAGGATGCAGAGTGACATCTGAAAGCTGGAAGATCACTTTAAAACATGGGAGTGATGAAGATCCACAGGGAAGAAACATGACAACGCAGATCTCTTCACTGTATCAGTGCTTTCCCTGAGACAGCAGTGGGATCAAATGGACGACAAAGTGAGACTTACTGTAACGCTGCTAATCTACTGTGTGTTAGGTGTGCTGCTAATTTATTTAACTTAATAATTTACCAGAAGAAAGTCCTCAGTAATCTCACATGATCTCAACAGTGTCTCATTCTGTTCACAGATTTGCCAGAATATGAAATCTGCGATCAAAAGTCAACGTGAATGTTTCAATATGAAAGTTTCTTCATTCAATTATTTGAATTATGTCTAGCTCTATACGCTTACTGTACTGTATATTGACAATTGTAATTGAATAATCATTTCAGAAGAAGCCTCTGAGCAAAAACTTGATACTTATTTGAATCATAACTGAGAATCCCATTACGTGCCCTGAGCCATGAAAGAGAAACCACCGAGCAATACAGTCTGCTTTATAACCAGCACAAGTTTCCAGCAGAGACGTGTCTGCTGCTGGGGCTTTTTCAGAGAGTATAAATGGCCATGCAGGACGTATTTCATTCAGGTTTTTCTTCATGCAGTAACTCCACAGGTTTCTCCTGATTTCTGTCACAGTTTAACACCAGATGAGAGATGGGCGTGTTTTTACGGGCACTCGGCAGGACTGCATGTCTTTCTGACCTCATTTCAAACTGTCATTGAAAAGCTATTTTTATAAGTCCACAGGAAGCAGAGTCAGGCCGACGCGAGCGGAGGGAGGGGCCAGTGGCCATGATCACAGACACACACGCTTCACATTCTGTCCTAATTTTCTTAGCTTCATGTTGTTCTAAATTGATATGATTCTTTTCTTTGGAAAACACAAAATAGGAGGAGAACGTTTCAATTTCAATCTGTTATTCACAAACTTACTGTGTGACTTGGGAAATGTGGACTATACATGAGTTGTATGGGCTGCTTGTGTTTGTCTTTCTGACAGCTCCTGCTCTCTGTTTTCTTTCATTCTGTTTTGAAGAGCATGTAAACATCTACAGAAGGTCATATGGATGTGACTGCACATGAGAGTTAAGTCAGAGCGGGTGTGTAAATGAACTGGGATTCAGGTGAAGCTCTTCACATTTGTCTGTCTGCTGCTGGGCTGCTGTTTGCTGTTCTCGGTCTGTTGTGTCTGTGATGATGTGTTAGCACAGATGTACATGTGTGTAAGACTCCACCTCAGTCTCAGTGACCTCAGCTCTCACCCTCTTCTGCTGGCCAGGGGAATTCCTGGCAGAGTGATTTTTAAACCTAATGTCTAAATCACATTGCCAGGGATTTCCAATGGCCTGCATGAGGCACTCGACGTGAACAGTTGACATGGTTTCTGTGAGGTTGTGAGATTTCAGGACTTGACATGGTTTCTGTGAGGTTGTGAGGTTTCAGGACTTGACATGGTTTCTGTGAGGTTGTGAGGTTTCAGGACTTGACATGGTTTCTGTGAGGTTGTGAGATTTCAGGACTTGACATGGTTTCTGTGAGGTTGTGAGGTTTCAGGACTTGACATGGTTTCTGTGAGGTTGTGAGGTTTCAGGACTTGACATGGTTTCTGTGAGGTTTCAGGACTTGACATGGTTTCTGTGAGGTTGTGAAGTTTCAGGACTTGACATGGTTTCTGTGAGGTTGTGAGGTTTCAGGACTTGACATGGTTTCTGTGAGGTTGTGAGGTTTCAGGACTTGACATGGTTCCTGTGAGGTTGTGAGGTTTCAGGACTTGACATGGTTTCTGTGAGGTTTCAGGACTTGACATGGTTTCTGTGAGGTTGTGAGGTTTCAGGACTTGACATGGTTTCTGTGAGGTTGTGAGGTTTCAGGACTTGACATGGTTTCTGTGAGGTTGTGGAGTTGATTGAGGTTTCAGGACTTGACATGGTTTCTGTGATTGTGGTTTCAGGACTTGACATGGTTTCTGTGAGGTTGTGAGGTTTCAGGACTTGACATGGTTTCTGTGAGGTTGTGAGGTTTCAGGACTTGACATGGTTTCTGTGAGGTTGTGAGGTTTCAGGACTTGACATGGTTTCTGTGAGGTTGTGAGGTTTCAGGACTTGACATGGTTTCTGTGAGGTTGTGAGGTTTCAGGACTTGACATGGTTTCTGTGAGGTTGTGAGGTTTCAGGACTTGACATGGTTTCTGTGAGGTTGTGAGGTTTCAGGACTTGACATGGTTTCTGTGAGGTTGTGAGATTTCAGGACTTGACATGGTTTCTGTGAGGTTGTGAAGTTTCAGGACTTGACATGGTTTCTGTGAGGTTGTGAGGTTTCAGGACTTGACATGGTTTCTGTGAGGTTGTGAGATTTCAGGACTTGACATGGTTTCTGTGAGGTTGTGAGGTTTCAGGACTTGACATGGTTTCTGTGAGGTTGTGAGATTTCAGGACTTGACATGGTTTCTGTGAGGTTGTGAGATTTCAGGACTTGACATGGTTTCTGTGAGGTTGTGAGGTTTCAGGACTTGACATGGTTTCTGTGAGGTTGTGAGATTTCAGGAGTTGACATGGTTTCTGTGAGGTTGTGAGATTTCAGGACTTGACATGGTTTCTGTGAGGTTGTGAGATTTCAGGACTTGACATGGTTTCTGTGAGGTTGTGAGATTTCAGGACTTGACCCGCTTGTGAACAGTGTATTTTAACTTTAATGTTCACAGTGGTTAAGTTCTGCCATCCTGGGACCAAAATCACAACAAGAGACTAGAGGAAGAGAGCTGCTTTAACACTGGCCATGTTCTTCAGTCTGTATGACTCATAGAACTATAGGATATTACAATCTGTATATTTGTTGGTTTAAGCTTCTGCAAGAAATTGCATTTTAAA
Organism: Chromobotia macracanthus; assembly: GCA_036877525.1. NCBI lineage: Eukaryota > Metazoa > Chordata > Actinopteri > Cypriniformes > Botiidae > Chromobotia > Chromobotia macracanthus. Next base: position 197,763 of record JAZGTH010000133.1, read on the forward strand.
TGCAAAGATCATTTCTAAGTTTCTATCTTCTAAGTTAGATCACCTGTTTGATGCCCTGTAAGCTTTACCTTGGAACTGGTGTAAATGAATGTCGTATTTCTCACCCTGTTGAGATATTTTCCAGCCATAATCCTCCTAAATATTCCTTACATGTTCAATATAATATCCAAACAAAACACTTCAAAATAAAAGTCCCTTGGTTGAAATAAATGGTCAACATTTTTACTTTGTTTTGTATATTTACACTATATGCACATTATTATCTGTGTTTCATGTGTTTTATTTTGTTGTTGTATATGTTATGCAGTTACATTTAAGCAGGAGTGGGATAAAGTAACCATCAGAGATTAATTTTGTATGCATTAAATAAAAAACAACAGCAAGTAAATGTAATGTTTAAATGTGAAAAAGAGGAACAAAGACACAAAGCTGACAGACAGGGACAGTCAGTCAGTTCTCAGAAACGAGAGTGCTGATGTCAAACTGAGTCTTTCCATCCTCGTCTCCACAAAACCCTTCATCTCACAAAGCTGCAGTTTACAGCAGAGCAGCCGTTTAGAGTTTGTATCCACAACCCAAACGATGCATAAACTACAGTACAGAGCGCAAAACAATGGAAAACTTTCACATGAGTCATGGTTTACCGTATTATCTTATGAGAGAGCCAATAAACGCCTGCAGTTTACAGTGTCTGTTTCAGTGTTAAAAGAGTGAGGGATCTGAGACTGTACGAGTGTCTCGTGGAAATCTTACTCTGGAAATCTGGTAATCAGAGTAATCTGGAAATTACTCTGCACAATATAACAGATAAATGGCTGAAATTTCAAGTGGTTTTATTAATACTGGATTCAGGTCGTATGTTTCTTGGTCATTAAAATGAATTCATGATAAGGTTTTTTTCCACAGTTAATTGAATAATTCAGTAGGGCAGATGTCATAATGTCATTGTTTAGTTGATGTGTTAGCTACTTTTTATGCTAGGTTAATTTTATGTTAGATAATCATTTATCAAACACGTCTAATACTGTCCTGTGCCTGCAGTGTAATGTATAATGTGTCTGTGTTGTCTCTGTGTTCTCTCAGTGGGCTGATCTCCTGTGCCTGCTGTGTAATGTATAATGTGTCTGTGTTGTCTCTGTGTTCTCTCAGTGGGCTTGTCTCCTGTGCCTGCAGTGTAATGTATAATGTGTCTGTGTTGTCTCTGTGTTCTCTCATGGGCTGATCTCCTTTGCTGCTGGTATAAAATATAAAGTGTGTGTGTTTTTTTTTTTTTTTTGTGTTCTCAGTGGGCTTGTCTCCTGTGCCTGCTGTGTAATGTATAATGTGTCTGTGTTGTCTCTGTGTTCTCTCAGTGGGCTGGTCTCCTGTGCCTGCTGTGTAATGTATAATGTGTCTGTGTTGTCTCTGTGTTCTCTCAGTGGGCTGGTCTCCTGTGCCTGCTGTGTAATGTATAATGTGTCTGTGTTGTCTCTGTGTTCTCTCAGTGGGCTGTCCCCTCCCCCCTGCCCTGTGTGTAATGTATAATGTGTCTGTGTTGTCTCTGTGTTCTCTCAGTGGGCTGATCTCCTGTGCCTGCTGTGTAATGTATAATGTGTCTGTGTTGTCTCTGTGTTCTCTCAGTGGGCTGATCTCCTGTGCCTGCTGTGTAATGTATAATGTGTCTGTGTTGTCTCTGTGTTCTCTCAGTGGGCTGATCTCCTGTGCCTGCAGTGTAATGTATAATGTGTCTGTGTTGTCTCTGTGTTCTCTCAGTGGGCTGATCTCCTGTGCCTGCTGTGTAATGTATAATGTGTCTGTGTTGTCTCTGTGTTCTCTCAGTGGGCTTGTCTCCTGTGCCTGCTGTGTAATGTATAATGTGTCTGTGTTGTCTCTGTGTTCTCTCAGTGGGCTGATCTCCTGTGCCTGCAGTGTAATGTATAATGTGTCTGTGTTGTCTCTGTGTTCTCTCAGTGGGCTGTGTTGTCTCTGTGTTCTCTCAGTGGGCTGATCTCCTGTGCCTGCAGTGTAATGTATAATGTGTCTGTGTTGTCTCTGTGTTCTCTCAGTGGGCTGGTCTCCTGTGCCTGCAGTGTAATGTATAATGTGTCTGTGTTGTCTCTGTGTTCTCTCAGTGGGCTGATCTCCTGTGCCTGCAGTGTAATGTATAATGTGTCTGTGTTGTCTCTGTGTTCTCTCAGTGGGCTGATCTGCGTGTGCTGGCAGTGTAATGTATAATTGTCTGTGTTGTCTCTGGGTTTT
>JAZGTH010000133.1:205000-317500 GCA_036877525.1 Chromobotia macracanthus
ACGTTTCAGCCACTAAGAGTGGAAACACTAAAGCAGCATCTGCGTAAACCTGCAGAGACACAAGCACACGGTTAACAAGATCACCACTGTGATCACTTCACGTTTTTAAATGCACCCAAATACTTCTTGGGAGTCACTGCGTATATCTGTGACTATATGTTATAATACTGTATTTTTAAAGGACTATAACTGAATCTGATTGGACGCAGACATCATGTGACTGAGGAAGGAGTCGTCTTACCTTCACAGGTGTGGCATCCATGCGGATCTTCCCCCAGGAAACAGCTTCATCGGGTCTCGCCCCTGAGTCCGATCCATCGAATTCCTGCCCCGTGTTGACAAACACGGAGAAATCTGCTCCATTCCTCTGAGAGATCAAAGAGATGAATGACATTTTATTACTGACCCTGCCAACAGCACTGTGATTTCTCATGTGATCTCATGTGATTACCATTAGATTAGCGTTGGCGATGTGATGTTTCACGAGACCTCCACCCAGAATAATCATTCCTGTGCTTCTGGCAAATACAGCTTTACTGTTCAGTCTGCGAATATCTGCAGCGGCCACAAACACAGTGATGACACGACACTGTGATCATAAAACAGCTCCACACACACACCACCTCAAGAAACTCACCCTCCACAATGTCAAGCACCAGCCCAGGATTCCTGTACGAGTGGAAGTAGATCATGTCACCCAATGAGCCGTCGGTGAGGGCCGGGCTAAACACGGGGATGTCGTTCTGACAAAGATGATTGGAGGTTGTTGGTGAGTTCTGACAGTTGCTGATATTCAGTCAGTAAGAGATGCCTTATTTGAGTAACGACTGCTGGAGGTGACCTAAAATGTTACCTTATAGGCCCAATAGTAAACAGAGTCTGGGTTGTTGATTTCTTTACCGAGTCTGTGGATCATTTTTGAGGGTGTCCATTGTGTGCCCTGACATTAACAGAACACTATATTACACACACAACATTCAACTTTAAGAAGCAAATACTCCACCACTGAAGAAATAATGACTTAAATGATATATATTCTAACATTCATACTCTCTGTCTATGAAAACATACACTCAAAAACACTTATGTAACACAAACCCTGAAATATCATTCAAACCGTCACGCCCAACAATAACCAGTAACATCAGCTCACTGATCTCACCTCAGTGTTCTGCTCCAGCAGCATCTGGTCCAAAACAGGCATCAGCCAGTCTTCAAACTTACAGTAATTATCATTAGGCACCAGCAGGTTTCCTATTCTGTGAGACAGAGCGTACAGTAAACACATCTCTGATAATAGTGTACAGTAAACACATCTCTGATAATAGTGTACAGTAAACACATCTCTGATAATAGTGTACAGTAAACACATCTCTGATAATAGTGTACAGTAAACACATCTTTAATAATAGTGTACAGTAAACACATCTCTAATAATCCACACAATGGCATGACGTGAATCAGAAACTGCTCTTCCACCTGTTAATGCCCTGCTGCCGCAGATCTTTGCCCCGCAGACTAAACTCTCCCAGATACGTGGGCGCTAAACACTTTATCAGGTCTTCTTCAATTCCTCCTGCTGTGGTCACGATCACGTCAACCTACAAAAACATTAAAATAACATCATTTTAGTGCACTGTTGGCACCGGAGCAGAACAGCACAGATCATGCTTCATTAGAAAAGATAAAACATCTCTCAGTTATTCAGCAGATGGATGCACAATGACCTCTCAGTACTGAAGCGATGTGGAGGTGTGAGCGCACCATTTTGTGCTGGACGAGGTAGCGGATGCTCTCTCGCACCCCTGAGCTGATCAGGTTGGAGGTGTAACCCAGGAAAATGGTGCAGCCTGATCCAGACTGCTCACTGTCCTCCTGCCCCGTCTGCTCCTCCTGCACCGGCTGCAGCCTCTTCTCTATCTACACCAAAACACACACCGTACAGCGTAACACACAGCACACATTTCTCAGATCTGCTCTTCAAACCAGAATACAAGTCACATCAGTCTGATGGACCCTCACCATCTTATTGATCTCCTGCACGGCCAGGGCGAAGCTGCTGGCCTGGAAGCCGGTGGTGAGGTAGGACTGCAGCAGGGCTCTGTGATCCAGCCCCTGATTGAAGTCATAACCTTTAATGCGGGGCAGGTCGTCTGGTAACGGGCTGCTTTCCTTCAGCACAGCCTGCCGAGCCACAGAGGGAGCCTGATGCGCCATCATCACTCCTGCAGCCACATCACATCACATTTCTGTATCATCACGCATATTAATGCAGTATAATGTAGTATGTTGTATAATGTAGTATGTTGTATAATGTAGTATGTTGTATAATGTAGTATGTTGTATAATGTAGTATGTTGTATAATGTAGTATGCTGTATAATGTAGTATGCTGTATAATGTAGTATTTTGTATAATGTAGTATTTTGTATAATGTAGTATGTTGTATAATGTAGTATGTTGTTTATATTAATGTAGTATGTTGTATAATGTAGTATGTTGTATAATGTAGTATGTTGTATAATGTAGTATGTTGTATAATGTAGTATGTTGTATAATGTAGTATTTTGTATAATGTAGTATGTTGTATAATGTAGTATGTTGTATAATGTAGTATGTTGTATAATGTAGTATGTTGTATAATGTAGTATGTTGTATAATGTAGTATGTTGTATAATGTAGTATGTTGTATAATGTAGTATGTTGTATAATGTAGTATTTTGTATAATGTAGTATGTTTATAATGTAGTATGTTGTATATAATGTAGTATGTTGTATAATGTAGTATGTTGTATAATGTAGTATGTTGTATAATGTAGTATTGTTGTATAATTAGTATGTTGTATAATGTAGTATGTTGTATAATGTAGAATTAGTATTTTGTATAATGTAGTATTTTGTATAATGTAGTATGTTGTATAATGTAGTATTTTGTATAATGTAGTATTTTGTATAATGTAGTATTTTGTATAATGTAGTATTTTGTATAATGTAGTATTTTGTATAATGTGTTTTTGTATATTGTAGTATGTTGTATAATGTAGTATGTTGTATAATGTAGTATGTTGTATAATGTAGTATGTTGTATAATGTAGTATTTTGTATAATGTAGTATTTTGTATAATGTAGTATGTTGTATAATGTAGTATTTTGTATAATGTAGTATGTTGTATAATGTAGTATTTTGTATAATGTAGTATGTTGTATAATGTAGTATGTTGTATAATGTAGTATGTTGTATAATGTAGTATGTTGTATAATGTAGTATGTTGTATAATGTAGTATGTTGTATAATGTAGTATGTTGTATAATGTAGTATGTTGTATAATTATATTTTGTATAATGTATGTATAATTTTTGTATAATTAGTATGTTGTATAATGTAGTATTTTGTATAATGTAGTATGTTTTGTATAATGTAGTATTTTGTATAATGTAGTATGCTGTATAATGTAGTATTTTGTATAATGTAGTATTTTGTATAATGTAGTATTTTGTATAATGTAGTATGTTGTATAATGTAGTATTTTGACACAGACTTTGTGTCAATAATTCGTGAAGGTCGCACGACGCATGCGCAGACGCGCTTGTTTCCTCTTGTGAACTGATGTTATACTCACCGCTGTGATTATAATCCGCAGTTCTTGCTTTGTTTTCGTATCGTTTTGTTGTTGTTTTCGTATCGTTTTGTTGTTGTTTTCGTATCGTTTCGTTGTTGTTTTCGTGTCGTTTTTATTAGCGCTGATCTCGTCGCAGCTCCGCGACGTTCATGTGCTGCAAACAACGACGGCGAGCGCGGCGGGACAAACTCCAGACGAGCGGAAACGCGAAGCGGTATTGAGTGTTATATACACAAAACAACACAAAACAACACAAAACACTGTATAAAAACACTGATACAACACAAAACACTGTATAAAACACTGATACAACACAAAACACTGTATAAAAACACAAAACACTGTATAAAACACTGATACAACACAAAACACTGTATAAAACACTGATACAACACAAAACACTGTATAAAACACTGATACAACACAAAACACTGTATAAAACACTGATACAACACAAAACACTGTATAAAAACACTGATACAACACAAAACACTGTATAAAAACACTGATACAACACAAAACACTGTATAAAAACACAAAACACTGTATAAAAACACTGATACAACACAAAACACTGTATAAAACACTGATACAACACAAAACACTGTATAAAACACTGATACAACACAAAACACTGTATAAAACAACACAAACATGTATAAAAACACTGATACAACACAAAACACTGTATAAAACACTGATACAACACAAAACACTGTATAAAAACACTGATACAACACAAAACACTGTATAAAACACTGATACAACACAAAACACTGTATAAAAACACTGATACAACACAAAACACTGTATAAAAACAACACAAAACACTGTATAAAACACTGATACAACACAAAACACTGTATAAAAACACTGATACAACACAAAACACTGTATAAAAACACTGATACAACACAAAACACTGTATAAAACACTGATACAACACAAAACACTGTATAAAAACAACACAAAACACTGTATAAAACACTGATACAACACAAAACACTGTATAAAAACAACACAAAACACTGTATAAAAACACTGATACAACACAAAACACTGTATAAAAACACTGATACAACACAAAACACTGTATAAAAACACTGATACAACACAAAACACTGTATAAAACACTGATACAACACAAAACACTGTATAAAAACACTGATACAACACAAAACACTGTATAAAACATGATAAAACACTGATACAACACAAAACACTGTATAAAACATGATAATAAAAACACTGATACAACACAAAACACTGTATAAAACACTGATACAACACAAAACACTGTATAAAACACTGATACAACACAAAACAACACAAAACACTGTATAAAACACTGATACAACACAAAACACTGTATAAAAACACTGATACAACACAAAACACTGTATAAAAACACTGATACAACACAAAACACTGTATAAAAACACTGATACAACACAAAACACTGTATAAAACACTGATACAACACAAAACACTGTATAAAAACACTGATACAACACAAAACACTGTATAAAAACACTGATACAACACAAACTGATAAAACACTGATACAACACAAAACACTGATACAACACAAAACACTGTATAAAACACTGATACAACACAAAACACTGTATAAAAACACTGATACAACACAAAACACTGTATAAAAACACTGATACAACACAAAACACTGTATAAAACACTGATACAACACAAAACACTGTATAAAACACTGATACAACACAAAACACTGTATAAAACACTGATACAACACAAAACACTGTATAAAACACTGATACAACACAAAACACTGTATAAAACACTGATACAACACAAAACACTGTATAAAACACTGATACAACACAAAACACTGTATAAAACACTGATACAACACAAAACACTGTATAAAAACACTGATACAACACAAAACACTGTATAAAACACTGATACAACACAAAACACTGTATAAAAACACTGATACAACACAAAACACTGTATAAAAACACTGATACAACACAAAACACTGTATAAAAACACTGATACAACACAAAACACTGTATAAAAACACTGATACAACACAAAACACTGTATAAAACATGATAAAAACACTGATACAACACAAAACACTGTATAAAAACACTGATACAACACAAAACACTGTATAAAACAGATACAACAAAAACACTGTATAAAAACACTGATACAACACAAAACACTGTATAAAAACAACACAAAACACTGTAAAAAAACACTGATACAACACAAAACACTGTATAAAACCACTGATACAACACAAAACACTGTATAAAACACTATAAAAAAAATACAACACAAAAACACTGATACAACACAAAACACTGTATAAAACACTGATACAACACAAAACACTGTATAAAAACACTGATACAACACAAAACACTGTATAAAACACTGATACAAATAAAACAACTGATACAACACAAAACACTGTATAAAACACTATACAACACAAAACACTGTATAAAAACACTGATACAACACAAAACACTGTATAAAACACTGATACAACACAAAACACTGTATAAAAACACTGATACAACACAAAACACTGTATAAAAACACTGATACAACACAAAACACTGTATAAAAACACTGATAACAACACAAAACACTGTATAAAAACACTGATACAACACAAAACACTGTATAAAAACACTGATACAACACAAAACACTGTATAAAAACACTGATACAACACAAAACACTGTATAAAACACTGATACAACACAAAAACTTAAAAACACTGATATAAAAACACTGTATAAAAAAACAACACAAAACACTGTATAAAAACACTGATACAACACAAAACACTGTATAAAAACACTGATACAAACAACACTGTATAAAACAACACAAAACACTGTATAAAAACACTGATACAACACAAAACACTTATAAAACACAAAACACTGTATAAAAACACTGATACAACACAAAACACTGTATACAACACAAAACACTGTATAAAAACACTGATACAACACAAAACACTGTATAAAAACAAAGAGTTCAGTCGTGTAAGACATTCAGTGACAAAAGCAGCTGCAGACTTTATAGTGATGTCTTATAAGTGGACGTTTCTCTGTATTAATCTGGTACCACAATGAATGGTGACTTCTGTAACATTCAGATCAATCACACAGTGAAGTCAAACTGTGCTGCACTTTCATGACATTTCTCACACTGTTGATGTGCACACATCACACACCCTGTGAAGATATAAAGAGCTGCCAGCCTCACAACATCTCATGAAACAGCAGCACTTCAGCTCTAATGCAGCAGATCTAATGCACTCTTGAGCTGAACTCACACACTGTGATTCATGTGATTGTGTTGTGATTGTGTCCTGCAGTAATGATGGATGTGTACTGCGGTAATAACATCCTTCAGGCCAGGAGAGCCGTGGAGCAGCTGAGACTGGAGACGGACCTGCGGAGGATCAAGGTGACCATCCATCACACAAGAACCTCTTACACAGTGTGACAGATTTATAGTAGAAACAGTATGGAGTAAATATAATTATTTACGAAGTGAACATTTATGCACTGTAATAATTCAATGTAGTTGTACCATCACACTGCACTGAAATAGTTTCTAAACAGGCTCTATAATAAGAACATGATACTGAGATTTAGATGAGCTGTACATAAAACAAAAATGCATTTGAGCAAGTGTGATTGTATTCAACATTGAATTGACTTTGAATTGAAGTTAATACAATGTAGAAGAGAAACTATATAGCTTTATAAGTAACTGTTTTTCTAAAGTGGACGAGATTTACATTAAATACAACTACTGTAAAAACAAGCTACAGATGCTGCACCATGTGATATAATAGCCGGATCTTCTTTCAGACTGACGTCACCATAAGCCAAACTGACATATCCCATGAAATCGGACCTGACAGCTCAAATGATAAATCATTTTATATTTGTTCATTTTAAAAGAAAAAGTTACGGGTTGCAGCTTTAAAAACGTTTAAGTCCAAATATTAATGCAGTCTCTCGATTAATCTGAGATCATACAACTGAATACATATTAATTATAAAAACATGAAAAAAAATCTAGAGGTTTTGCTGCAGCAGCACACTGCCTTGAAAATCAGCTTTCCTTTTAGTAAATAAGGATGGAACTGAAATGAACTGAGCTGAAGATTTTTCTGGAAACTTTGTCAGATTTCAGCAGCAGCAGAGCAGCTGGTTCAGTACTGTCAGGAGAACAGAAGAGCAGATCCACTGCTGACGGGAATCACTGCCTCATCCAACCCCTTCAAAGACAAGAAGAGCTGTGTGCTGCTCTGATCAACACGAGATTCATTCACCATCAACAGCTCAGCCAGGGAGAAACCACGTCAGTGTCTTTTATTTGCTGCGTTAATCATGTGTAACAAATACAACTGAATTCTCAAACTGAACATTTACAAAGCCTTTAAAAAACAAACATAAATAAACATTACATTATATTTACAATGTCATTTCAGGATGTTCAGAACAACCGCACTGTATCTGCATTCAATATAAATAAGTAATAAATATGAGCATTTCTATATTGGGTTATTTGGTATTTGATAGGATTTTTAACTGTTACTTTCAGTTCAACATGCAATGCATTTTACAGTCTGGTGGCTTATTTGTAAACAGTAAAATAAACTTATATAACTTAGATAACAGTGTTATTTTCATTGTGCTATAGACCTAGAGAGACAAACACTGAGAAATGTCATATTATACAAAGATTCTTCACAATTTAAAACAGGTTTTACTGTATTACACTGTACATGTGCTTCAGATAAGTGTGTGTGTTCAGTCTGTGTACTGCTAACAGCTACAACATTCAGTCATCATTTTGTTTAATCTTCTGGTAATGAGTTTGTGATCACACAGTAAAACTAAACTAACTTGTAAATTAAACGGTTGTGGTGTTCATGTGTCATGAGGTCCTGTTCTGTCCAGCGTTCTGTGCGATCTGTCATGTATAACAACAGAATTAGCTAGAAAACATGGGAGATTTTTTGAAATTTTCAAATATAAAAACTAGTTCAAGTATAATGTATAGAAAACTGCCAGTAACACAACATTAGTGTGAAGAGACTGCATATGCAGGACATCATGTGTCCAGCGATGTTCCTCAGAAATGTGACGCTCACTCAGCGTCTGGGCCTCCAGACCTCAACATTCATGTCAGCAGAAGCGATGGCCAGTGTTTCTGCTTCAACACTTAACTGAAGAAAACACACCAGACGAGCCTTTAACAAGCTGAATCACAGCTAACTACTCATCAGACAGAAACACAGATCACTAAAACTAGCAGCTTTATGAAGGACAGGGTTAACTCACCCCATTGACCCCTGCCTGATGCTGAAGTGTACACAGTGTCTTGGGTGGAGCACATGGGAGGTGGACCTGCATTGAAGAAGAGATGTGGGCTAAAAAAAAACCTTAAAATCAAAAATCAACAGAAGCAGTTCTGAACAGACAGAAGCTTCACCTTGACGGTGCGGTCAGAGGAGCAGGTGTAGAGGGAACCAGGAGACGAATGGATGCCCGTGACCATGGCACTGTGGATGTTAAACTGGGAGGTGTGTGTCAGAGAGCCGTTGTGTAAGGAGAAGGTGTGGATGAGTCCACGGTTATCTCCAGCCCACACCTCACGACCGCTGCAGGACATGGACAGCAGGTAGGAGCCCAGCTACACACATTTAAAGACAGTGTAATGAGTTACATTTTTACCAGGATCATTTCCTTCTCTATGTGTGTGTGTATGCCCTCACCTGAACTTTCTGCAGAAGTTTTCCTGCCCTCCGGTCAAACAGAGCAACGGTTTGGTCTTTACTGGCAGATAAGATAAACTGCTCATCAGACGCCAGGCACAACACTGCGTCACCGTGGAGACGAAGACTCTTGACCAGTGGATCTGCAGCTATATCACATACACGACAATTACCAACAACTACATAACAAGTACAGTAACTGCTGGATCTTATAAACCACAAGATGAGACTTTTTAAAAGAAGAATTCAAACAAATAAAAACCTGTCAAGGACAGTGACACACGTCAGCACACTTCAATGTTTAAACGGTTTTATTATTTATAACTGCTGTGTTGGTGTAATAATACTGGCTCATCAGCCTTATTCAGTTCATGACACACGTGTGACCCACCTCGGGTGTCATAGATGTTTACTTTCTGATCATGTGACCCCGCCAGCACAGTGTCCCCCTCACAGGACAGACAGAGCACAGCAGCTCTGCAGCGGATGACACCTCTTTCGGCTCCACCCGCCGCCAGATCCCACAGTCTGACGGTGCTGTCAAATGATCCTGAGGCCAGCAGAGGCCCGCTGGACGCCAAACACCAGACCCAACCACGGTGGGTGCTAACGGCCCCGCTGCACCCCAGTGTGTGCAGTAACGTCCCCCTGCAGCCCTGCCGCAGGTCCCAGAGGTTCACGTTTCTGTCCCTGGAGCCCGAGGCACACAGCGCCCCCTGTCCACCCAGCAGCAGGACGCAATTCACATCTGCAATGTGGCCGGATGGGAGGACAACATGCTCCAGGGGTGAATATGCGCTGGAGAACGTGCTGAGGTCAGCATCTGTCCCCCGGGGACTGTGTTGCTCCCCGACCTCTGCCACACCGTTCAGATCAACATCCGCCAAATTCTCTCCAACCACCTGAACTTGACCATCCACCCCACCCACCACCCCGCCCAGATCTTCCTGAAGAACTGCCCTCTGTTCCTGTCTATCTGCCCCACCCTCCAGCTCTGTCCAGAAACCAATCAGCTGTTCCATTTCCAAACACGCCCTGCACCAATCGAAGTCATCCTTTGGTCCTACAGGAAATGAGGTCTGAGGACCTGAGAGTCTGTGAGCGCGAAGCTGCCACAGCAAGCGGTCTTCACTGACCCTCCCCAACACTGGACACACCTGAACATACAGGAAAACAGTCACAGGTCATAACAATATCACCACATGATCACCACGATAACATGTGAAGAACTGCTAGTGCACCACTGAACGGTTGAAGTGGCTGAGCTAGTGACCAGAAGATTATAGGTTCAAACCCCACAAACAGTTAACCAATGAACCACAATGACCACTGTGATGTAACAGTGTGTGCCAGTATAAAAGTGTGACACTATGACTTTAAACTCATGAGCGATGAGTTTGGACAGCAGTAATATTACCTGTGGCAGTACATTAATGACACACTGTGCAGGGAGGTGCGACGCTATCTGTGTAACTATCTCCCATGGCAACGACAGAAGCTTTGATCCATTACTGGAAGGGGAGGGGCTCGTCTCCGTAGCAACAGATGGTTCCAGATTCAATCTGTGGGGTAAAACGGCACAAGTCTAACCCAAGTGTGACCACAATAAGAGATACAAATGTGAGAAAAATAAGGTAAGCGAGAGAAAACCAGCAGGTAATACAGACAGCTGAGGTGCGGGCCGTGAGGAGCCACTGCAGCTGATGTTCGGTGAGGACTCTGTGTCTGCAGCACTGCATCTCTCCTGCTGCTCGTCCTCCAGAGTGACGCTTGACTTCCACATCAGCTGAACATCACCAGCAGAAGAATGAGGTCAGATATACTGTAAGCAACCAAACACTGTCCATTAATACCGCCTGACTCATTTTTACACAGAAATGAACCTCAGCTGAAATCTGAACATCAGCAATATGAATAAGCTACTAAAAATGAACACACAGACAGATTCTCTCCTTTAGCTGAATCACACCTGTTACTGATGATGAACATGTTCATTGTGATCTGATATATACACGGAACATTAAATATAGTGTAAATCAATGTGTAAGTATTTAGAGAAGCTGGATGTCCACGTACCTTGTTTTAGTGGAGAGCACTCTGAATGATATGTGATGAAACTTCTTCATCATCATCATCATCATCATCAGAGAAAACATTCAATAACTGATACCAGCGGCCGCCCGTCAACAGCGCACACTTCCGGCGCGCGTTATTTACGTCACTGGTGACGTCACACCTGAGTGCCAAACTGCTCGATGAGTAATTAAATCCATAATTTTCAACAAAAAACCTGCAATCACGTTTTCATATATTTTTGCTTATCTTTTATTGTGAATGATTTTATATGGTAAATGCTCTACCCGTAAAAGTAACTCTAAACCTTGTTTTAAGTCTTTGTTGTTCATGGCTCTTACATGTATTGAGAACAAAAAAGTTAGTTATATAATTAATGTTGCTGATCAGTTAAAGCGAAAGGAAATGTTAAACCTTTTAAAAATATAATTTATTAATAATTTTATTATTTAGTTTTCCAATATTCAATGTAACATGTCCTCCAAAACTATATTATGCAACATAATAAACAAAACACAGTTGAGTTGTAAACGTTTACAGTGATGTGTTACATAAATACATTTATTCATTTAGCAGACATCACAGAAATGACCTACAAATGAGGAAGCATTTAACATTGTGCCATAAAAGCCAACAGAAAGTGCTGAAAGAGAGCAGCTGAAGCAGGTTCTGTTAAACATGCAAATGATGTGAAGCAGGTTCTGTTAAACATGCAAATGATCAACCAGCAAGTCTAACCAAACAAATGAAAACAGAGACCGAGCCATTTAGAAATGAAGTGTGTGTGTGTGTGTGTGTGTGTGTGTGTGTGTGTGTGTGTGTGTGTGTGTGTGTGTTTTGTGTTGTGTTGTTTTTTTGTGTGTTTGTGTGTGTGTGTGTGTTTGTGTTTTTTTTTTTGTGTGTTGTTTTGTTTTGTGTGTGTGTTGTGTGTGTGTGTGTGTTTGTGTTTGTGTGTGTGTGTGTGTTTAAACAGGTGTGGACACTCTCTGTACACAGTTAAAGTCTCTATATCTGTAGCTTCTCTCTTCTGAACCTCTGCCGTTTGTTTTCTTCTGCATTATTTAGATGCACTTCCCCCAGATGATGGTGAAACGACTGACACAGTTAAACACATTGAAGTTTTATTCTGCATTTGTTGAGTGACAGTCTTCTGACAGTATAGAACTGCACCTGTTTACACACCCACAGACGACAGTTCAGGATATTACTCCAGATAACAATTTTAGGTTGTAAGAATGTTTCCCTAACGCTTGCACTTAGTAACAAAACCCTTAGAAATGTTATTTTAAATGTTCTTGGAACGTTCAAAATGTTGCTTGGGTATAAGAATATGAAACATTTTTATTAATTCTGTAACATTTTACATTCCACTAACAACTTAAGACAACTTTGTTTTTGATATATATGATATGTAACATAAAAATACACTACTATTGTTACTGCAAAAATGTTTCAGATCACTTTGAGATAATGTTTGAGAGAATGTTAGCCAAGAACAGATTATTACAATATAAATCCCAACAGTGTAACCTGAACCCCAGTGCAAAACAGAAGAATTGTAGCAGCTTTAAGTTATTCATTTCACTGTTGTGAAAAAATGATTGTACATTACTGCACTATTTACATGGATAGCTACCAAATATATAAATAGGAACAAACATGAGAAACATGAAGGGAATTTACAAAGGATATGTCCTCAGATGGTTTATAAAAGTATACATGTCTGGTGCTTGTGTAACTCTATTGAGTTATGACATCTTATGATTTATATATCAATATGAACAGATCATCAGTGGACCTTATTAAAAGGGTTTTTTCTCTTTATCATCAATATCGCCATCGTTTATAACCTGATTTATCAAAGGAGAATTCTAATAATTTACAGAATTCATATGAAAACCATAATCTGTCCTCCCACCTTCAGTGTTTGGATCTTTATCTTGTTTGCACAGGGCCCAGCCTGTGTCTTATCTTCAGTCCACTTCACATTGACTGGACACTTACAAACCAGGGCCGTTTACTAAAGCTCTAGTTGATAAGACACTGAGTAATCAGAGATTGTGGCCCCTCCCTGGACTGCTTCCGTACTGGGCGCGGACGGTATGTACACACCAACCTGAGAAGAGAATTAAGTCTGAGACAACAGCGGAATAGCTGAGAAGTAAATGATATTCTACTGGAACTGTGAGCAAGTATGAGAGGTCCATCAAAGAGAAGAAGATCATCTGAATACATCTGAAAGGCTGAAGGTGCTAAATCAACAGAACTGAGTACTTTGAGGAGAAAGATCACACAGATCGGACTTCATCATGATAACTCTAAACACTCAGTCTGTTACTGTTCCTGTGGGAATTATCAGGCTTTTTGAATTCGTGCTGACCTGCATCACTTTCAGCCTGGTGGCTTCTCAGGGTCACAGCAGCTCTTCATACTGGGCCTGGTGTATGTTCACCTGGTGCTTCTGCTGTTTTATGACGCTCCTCATTGTGATTCTGGAGCTCACCAACCTCAGTGTCAGACTACCCATCTCCTGGGAGGACTTCACTTCGGCGTTTGCCATGCTAGCCACCCTCATGGTGCTGGCAGCCTCTGTCATCTACCCCAAGTTTTTCGTGTGCTCCACATGTGCTCGTGGAATTGCAGCTACGGTGATCTCCTGTCTGTCATTCATTCTGTATGCAGTGGAGGTGGGTCTGACCCGGGCCAAACCCGGAGAGATCAGCGGCTTCCTGTCCACGGTGCCGGGCTTACTAAAGGTTCTGGAGGCGTTTGTGGCCTGCATCATCTTCATCTCTTTGGATTCAGGCATCTACAGCAGGTTTCCCGGGCTGCAGTGGTGCGTGGCCGTCTACTCCATCTGCTTCATCATCTCTCTCCTCATCATCCTCCTGACCATCTGCAGGCTGTTGGCTCGATGCCCCTTCCCGTTCGACAAATGTCTGACAGGCTACAGTGTGCTGGCGGTTCTAATGTACATGACCGCGGTGGTCATATGGCCTCTCTACAGCTTCCAGAACAATCCCAGACCAGCCAACTGCAATCCCTGCTATTGGGACAATCTGGTTGTCGTGTCGTTCATGACCTGTGTCAATTTAATTGTGTACATCGTGGACACGTTCTACTCTGTGCGTCTGGTGTTTTTTGTTTCACCTGCCTGATGAAATGAAAGTCTAGGGTTCATATTAAACAGTCCGTTGTGTCAGGGAATGAGGAAGTTTTTATACATACAGGTTTGTTTCAGGAAGCAGAATGAATTTATTTTATAAAAGATCACATTGCAAACTGATTAAGAATTGATTTTAATGCGTTTCGGAAACAATTGTTTTCCTAAACTTTTCTTAATAAAATTATTATAATGAGATTGATTATATTTGTCTGATATAAAATGTTTCTTCTTATTAGATTTCTAATATTTGATTGTGCTGTTTCTGGTGAACTAAATAAGTAAATTTTGTACATTTTTTGTAGTTAAATCTTTAAGACGTGCACTTAGAAAATGGACAAAAATGTAGCCCCCTTAAATGCTGTTTTGTCATGACATGTCTGCATTTACTATTTATGTTTTAAATATCTAATAACTTATACTCACATGAAAGTACAGGAAAACGTAACTTTTAATAAATTCGTACACTGTGACTCATAAAAAAACATGCAAATCATAGAGAAAAAACAAGGAGATTCAGCCCTTAATAATGTTAATATGTTGGCTGATCAATGGAAGAAGTGAAAGAAAGAGAGAGATCACATGATCACATCTGTACATGAGTGGAGTTCTGACACACATACACTGTATCACAGGAAACGTCTCATAGAATTAAGAAATGAAACTAAAAGTGGTTCAACAACATGAGCATTATCATTTACTGACTTAAAATATGACACAAAATCATCTCTGAAATACATCAACCCAACACTGATATATTGACTTTGTACTGAACATTTAATCTGTATCAATTCCTGTTACACAACATCCTGATGATGTCATGATAACTTTCCCTGTAACACTCACTGTATCCATAACAATAGAGAAATGTATCATTAAACACTGTGGCTAATGGTTTCAGACATTTTATCAATTATATATATTATCGTTCATCTTCCATCTTAAGTTTCAGCTCATGTTTTTAACCACAGCAGCATTCAAATGTAATAAAGTCTTTTGTGTATGTTAATGTTTGTAATTTCTGTTCAATTATTAAGGAAGACTTACCTTTGTGGCATTGGTAAAGCATTTCATACTGTATCCATCCAGATTATGAAAATAACAGAATTACTTGCATTCATAAGAGTAAAACTACATAACCTCACAGACTGTGTGTGTATGTACTGTTAGCAGCATGATCCATTAATGTTTCTTCACTGAGATTTCAGAAATAACTGCTCACAGCTATATAATTTCATATAAACCCCTCCTGAATGATTCTCACTAGATGAAATAAAACTGAAGACAGAATGATTACCAATGAGATAAGCACTTTAACTGGAGAATTTTATTATTAAGCAACAACAAAGCAAGAATGCCCGTTTGTCTTTATCTGCAGGAGTTTATAACTCTGATGTTCCTGTTAACAGACAAGTGTTTTGTGTTTTAAACGTGAGGGCGACGCTTTTGCTTTTGTAGAAGTAAAAACAGCCTCATTAAATGTCTGTGCTCTTCTCAGCTTCTATCAACACATATCAGAGGCACTTTCACTTTATGTGACCGTTTCTGGGTGGGACTAAAGTTTAGAAACAGTCTGACTCTAGTCCAGAGTTAAAGCGCTGGAATCAGCTCAAAGGACAAACTCATACCAGTGACCAATAGCAGCTCTGTGGAGGGTCATAAAACTGATAATAATTCTTTTCCTGCACTGATGTGATCTGAAAACGTTCTGCGACATCAGAAGAACCTTAAGATACTACAAGGAGAAACTCTGTTTTCTCCACAGCAGGAGACAGTTTAGAACAAGGGGGCTGGAGGGTTTGTTAACATGGATGAAACAGTGAAACACCACAAAGACGCTCCAAAGAAGAAGTCAGAAGAAGTCAGAAGAAGTGATGAAGAAAGAGAACTGTGAAAGTTTTGGGATTGGTATAACAGTTCATTCAATTACATTTAAATAAAATGTTGCGTGTGGATTTCAGGACACTGATTTTGCCAGTTGGCATCGTGCGGATGTCTGAGTTTCTTCTGACGTGCATCTGTTTTGCACTGGTGGCATCTGCAGGCATCCAGAACTTCAGCTTGTCCCACTGGTCCTGGTGCATGTTCTGCTGGTGCTTCTGCTGTTTCACCACGTTCCTCATCCTCATTCTGGAGTTCACCAGCCTGAGCACCAGCTTGCCGATCTCCTGGGAGGACTTCACCACGGCCTTCGCCATGCTGGCGTCGCTCATGATGGCCACCACTTCAATCATCTACCCAACGTTCTTTGCCTGCTCCTCTTGCTCCAGGCAGATCGGGGCATCAGTGCTCTCCTGGTTGTGCTTCGGACTGTATGCGGTGGAGGTCTGGCTGGTCCACAGAAGACCTGGTGAGATCAGTGGGTTCCTGACCACTGTTCCTGGTCTCCTCAAGATCCTTGAGACCTTTGTCGCCTGCATCATCTTCACCTCTTTGGAGCCCACGGAGTACAAGAAGTTTCCTGGACTCCAGTGGTGTGTGGCCGTGTACTCCATATGCTTTGTGTTCTCATTGCTGGTGATTCTCCTCACCATCGCCAGGCTGGTGATTGTGTTTCCGTTTTCTTTTGACAAACTGGTCACCGCCTGTAACATTCTGTCTGCGGTTATGTACACAACTGCTGTTGTCATCTGGCCGCTGTATGCGTTTGAAAACAACCCACGTCCTGTTCATTGTCACCGCTGTTCTTGGGATGATCTGGTCGTGGTGACTTTTATGACTGTCATCAATATGCTGGTGTATATTGGAGACACGGCGTACTCTGTTAAACTGGTATTCTTTACCCATCGGGAGCGGGAGTAACTGTAGAGAGAAGAACTCATGAACCATCACAAGAAACAATAACAGTCTGCTGTAACAGCTGCAGGTGTACCACACCGAAACTTTAAAAGAGATGTCTGATAATTACTGCACAGTCACACTGTTCACAGAAATGTATTCATCATAAATAATGTTCAATGGGTTAATTATTAACTGTTATACAGCGCAGGGGCATCAGTGCAGTATATGGTATCTGTTTATAACACTATACAATAATATAAACTCTGTTATCAGATTTTAAGAGCATTGTTAAAGATTCTCACTGAAACCTGAAAGGTTGTGTGATGTGTTGAAGTTTTCCATCATTTACTCACTCTCATGTCATTCCAAACCTGATGACCTTTTTTAAAACAAAAAAGTTTTTTCAACTTTTGAAGTATGTTGGTAACCAAACAACAGTGGCACCCATTGACTTCCATTGTATGGACACAAAACCACTGAGACATTTCTAATTTGTTGAGAAAAACTATCCCTTAAACATTCTGAGATGCTCTTTATTGATTTTTAAGTTTGTTAAATTACTGTTTAAGACTAAACAGTGTCAGCAACATGAACGAATTCTTGAGGTTTAATCTGTTCATGTCCATAATAGTATTTCTGTTCAAACACACTGTAAATACTCATTTGTTGTTGTAACATGAGAGCTGTCACATATTAATTCTCATTATTCTTATTTTATATTGCATTTGTAGAAATTCAAATATAACAGCTGAAGGCTTTGTAATATTTAGCACAAGCATCTCTAATCAAAAGCATTAGAGGCGAGAACAACAGATGTTACAATAAAATACTTTTATTAGAAAAATAGCTGCTTATTGTCTTATATGTCACACCATTTTTCCCCTGAAATGTTTAACATGACTTTTATGTGATATTTTAAACATAAGTAGAGAGGTCAAGATATGAATGAACAACCACTGAACCTCAGCTGAGAGCTTCTTTTACAAATGTCAGTAAATAAAATAAAACATGCCATAAATATTGTCATAATAACAGGTAACAATCCTTTCCCATAAAACCAGCTCAGTTTTAAAATATTCAAACCATAACATACACTGAGTCTCTGTACAGAGCATCTGATGAGAGCAGGTTTCTGCTGTACTGGGTACATGGCTTAAAAGATTAAAAAAAAAACAAAAAAACAGCAAAACAAAGTCATGACATTGACTTCCAGTGTTTCTGTATAAAAACAATAAAATAGATAATAAAACTTAGAGAAGGCAAGAGTTCCTAAAACCAAAACACACAGAAATGACAAAACTCTGAAGACGAGTAACAGTGGTTTTAAAATCTCCAGTCACAAGAGGTAGAGTTCACGCTTTCTTGTAAACGAAGAACATTTCATGCACCTCTTTAATTCAAAGCTTTTCAGAGCGAGGTAAAGAGACTTCCTCGGGTGTGGAGAAACATCTCCTGACTCACGAGTCCCTCTTCACTTCAACTCTCCATGTCAGATTTCTGAGCCTCAGCTCCTCCTCTTGCTGCTCGCTGGCTCCCCTTCAGGCTCCTCATGGCATTGATGAAGAACTCATACCAGAAGAAGGTCAGGCCTGTGGAGACAGCAGCCTTCAGCAGGCTGGGTGAGAGGCCCTTAAAGAAGGCCCGGGTCCCCTCCTCTCTGCTTATCCTCAACACACAGTCTGCAAATCCACTGTATGAACGCACCTTCACAGAGAGGTTTCAGAGAGGAGGAAACACACTGCTTACACTCTGAACTGTAATCACTACTGATGTCATTTATCAGACACGTCTGTCTGATGTCTGACTGTTCAATTATTACAGAAACAATGATTAAATTTATGTGAGATTCACTCTAACACTAAACCACAACAAACTGGCAAGAAAGTTACCTGTCCAAACTGCATCCTGGCCTCTTCAAATCCACCCACCTGAAGTCTCTTTTTAAACAGGTCGAACGGATACGTCAGAGTTTTACTGATAACTCCAGCAAAACTGCCACTCAGCAGACTCTGTAAACTTCCTTAAAACAGACCAAACTCACAGGTCAGAGCAACATTAACATCGGAACATTGTTAAACGTTCTTAATGAATTAAAGTTCATCTTTAGTCTCAGAGAACAAAAGAAAGCTCGACTGTCACCTTTAGATTTAGTGTCCTGAGGCTGCAGTCGCTTCTTCAGGATGTTATAGAAGAAGAACTGCAGGCCTGCGTATGGAAACACAGCCATTAGAGTGGGTGTGAGGCCCCTGTAGAAGGTGAGGAGCCCCTCTGAGACGTACATTCTGACCACCGCATGTCTGAGGCTACGATACACCTGCAAACAATTCAGGCATGAGAGACGAGTCAACAGAAAAGATGTTTTGATGTTTTGATCAACAACTAATAAGCAAATAGTTATAATTTATGCTGCAGTGAGTAGATCTGAATTTTAAACTATTATTCATTATGTATATATTTTATTTTTGTGCAGTGGTGACCTCTCACCTTGGGTTCACCCTGAGCGGCGAAGCGTGTGCGGAGAGTGTCGAGCGGCTGACAGGCCACAGTGGCAGAACACGCGGCCAGACCTCCACAGACAAAATGAACTCCTGCTGTCTGACTGTCATAAGTCGTCTTCTTATGGACCAGCTCTGTCAGGGTCTCAAAACACGCAAACTAGCACCAAACAGACAAACAGCAGAAGTGTGTGACCCGAGCTTTAACAGTATAGTGTCCAATTTTTGGTCCAATACTTGGTAAATAAAGACCGATGAGTGAAGCACCGCAGATACCCAATCGTATATTTCAAATAGCTTCTGTTACCTGAACTGCCCCGTAGCACACAGACAGCAGCTGGGCAGGAATATGACCTTTCCAGAAAGCAGGAAGTCCCTCTTCTGTCAGCATACAGCGTGTGGCCTGCCATATACTGCGATACTTCCCGTGAGAACTCTGCCTGGACAACTGCTCGATCTGCAGCTGAGACCAACATTCACACACAGACAGAATCAGAGCAAACCTTATGGACGCATGGGTCCGTGAGTGCCATTTATGTTCTCTTGCTTTTCAGTTTTTCATGACTGTTGGGGGGGATGCAGATTTGATAAAGCTTGACTTGGCTCCCTCTAAAATGCTTGAGGAAGCAGCAGTGGCTGTCAGTTGCTATGGCAGAAAACAAACATCTGTTGTGCATGAGGATGTTAAAGCAGACAATTTAGCTTTATTTCAACGGAGCATGCGCAGTACATCTTTGGGTTTGGGTGGTACGGTCATAAAGCCCCA
The DNA here is from genome assembly GCA_036877525.1 of Chromobotia macracanthus. Taxonomy (NCBI): domain Eukaryota; kingdom Metazoa; phylum Chordata; class Actinopteri; order Cypriniformes; family Botiidae; genus Chromobotia; species Chromobotia macracanthus. The sequence goes on from JAZGTH010000133.1 coordinate 225,707, forward strand.
CAGGAGACGTGATTCAGTATTTAGGCATGATGATGATGATGATGATGATGATGCTTGTATAACTGATCAGAGGACTGTCAGTTAACAGATAACAACACTCTCACACAAACATGAGTTGTGCATTGTTTTATTATTAACACAAACGTTTAGTTCCTCCTGAGCTCCACATCACCCACCTGAAATCTGATTTTGATGACATCCAGAGGGCTGATGAGGGCTCGGCTGACCATGCCCGCCGCTGACCCGGCCAGGGCAGCTTCCTCCGGGGTAAGAGCGGCGCGGGGGGAGTGTGGATCATACCCCACCATCCCAGATCGGATCTGTCGGATCACAGATGTGCATGAATGAAAACAACAGCAGATAGTGCCGCCTGCTTGAGCTGCCCGTCCAGACAACACTTCCGGTTCTGACGTATGAACAACATGACGTTTGTAGAGGACATACAGGGCACAAATAAACATAAAACACGTCAGCAAACCTTTCAGACGTGCACGTCAGGGTTTCTCCGCCTGCTGTGATGGTCCCTTATTAGTGCACAGCAGTGTGACGTCATGTTCCCTTCGTAGTTCCCTTCCCAGGTGACACACAGTGACGCGCGCGCCCGCATTTACTGCCCGTGTTGAGGTCACACCGGCCACATGAGTTCCCCCTCACACATTACAGCAGTTCAATAAAACATTACAGGTTTGATTTTATTTATATCTTGTATTAATTGATATTACAAAACGTAACAGCAAGCCAGCATCGTTCAACGAATCGTCCGGTCCGTCGTTTGTATTTTATTACTACTTTGAGTTTACGTTAAAGATGAATGCGTGTAACTAAAATAAGGGTTTCCTCTCGAAACGAGTAAAACAATGACAATGAAAATCTTTTAAAGTACAAAATGCAAAACAATACGTGCGATGGAGAGGAGCGCTAAGACCCGCCCACATTCCGCTGTGGCTTGCGCTGATTGGTCACTGAGGCGCTCAAACCAGGAAGTGAGGACGGATGGGATTTTGCAAGCGGTGCGTTTATGTCAGTCATGATAACAGCTGTGAGATTGAATGGAGAAACATACAGTGTTTTATTTCTGTTGCTGTTCATTCAGCTGCAGTCCTCGTCTGAGAGCACGACTGCCTCCAGTGTAGATGATGGTGGATGGTGAGAGATGATGTTCTCCATATTCTCTGTTAAACATGATCATTATCTGAGCATGATGTCGCTTTGTGTTTCAGGGGGTTTGATTTCAGTATGAGGGATGAAGGCGAATGCAACATAGAGATCATAGATGTGGACTCCGTAACCTATACTGAGTTTATTAAAGAGTAAGAGCACATGTGCACACATTTAAAATGAGTTTAAATATAGGCTCAAAAGTCACTACTACCAGAAATAAACCCAAAAAGTGTTGCTTGATGTTAGATCTAACTGCATCTGATTTCAAGTGAGTGTATCTAAACTCTGGCCTGTATCTTATGTCTGTCTGTGTTGTTTTATGTGACAGGTATGCTTACTCAAAACCAGTTATACTCCGAGGACTTACAGACAACAGTGTAAGAAATAAATGGGGCTATACTGGTATAAAACATGTGATGACTGTCATACAGGGTCTCAGTTTTATGTTGTGATGGATCGTTTCAGAATTTCCGTTTCCTGTGTAGCAGATCTCATCTGTTGAGAGAGTACGGAGAGAAAACAGTGCGTCTCAGCACAGCCAATACACACTCATACAAGAAAGGTAGAGACACACTTTTTCATATCTATAAGCCTAGACAACATTGTTCCTGTAACTCAATTGGTAGAGCATTGTGTTAGCAGCTCAAAGGTTGTGGGTTTGCTTTAAAACGCATAATGGCTGTCCAGATGTTCTGCTCGGTTCATTTTCTGTGTTCTGTTGCCGTACCTTCTCTGAACAGTGGATGTGCTCTTTGAAGAGTATGTGAAGTTTCTGCTGAGCCCTCAGTCTGAAGATACTCTTGGCAGTGGTCGGTACTCTGATACACACACACTGTAAATCTTCCAGCCCCTCCAGCTCTTCCTCACTCTGTGTGATTGTTTTTTTTAACTGTTTATTTCAGACACACTCTACTTCTTTGGGGACAATAACTTCACTGAGTGGCATTCTCTGTTTGAAGAATATAAAGCTCCACCTTACAGACTTCCACACATGAGCCCTGCGTACAGCTTCGGGATTGCTGGTATGTACACACACACACACACACACTAATCTTTGTGTATATATTTAGGTTTTTATTTTAACACACAGTGTTAAAAACACACCATCTCTACTACAGGACCAGGTACAGGCGTCCCGTTTCACTGGCACGGCCCCGGTTACTCTGAAGTTATATACGGCAGGAAGGTGTGTGTTCTGCTCATACAAACACATTATACACAGACAGAGCACTGATGTACAATCTTAGGACTCTGTGATTCTTAAACTGACTGTGGATCAGTTCTAATCTCTAAAGACAGTTGAATAGAATCTCTTATAAATGTGCATTATGGTTTTAATAAGAAGTTCTGGTCAGCCGTCTGGTTTTGATGTGTGTGTTTTAGCGCTGGTTCCTGTACCCCCCTGAGCACACACCTGAGTTCCACCCCAACCACACCACCCTCTCCTGGGTCTCTCTGTCCTACCCAAACCTGCAACCCCATCAGAGGCCGATGGAGTGCACCATACGCCCCGGAGAGGTGAGAATAATCTACTCTGGGTTTGAGTTTACCAGCCCAATCATTTCTGAGTCAGTCTGCAAAAATGAATCTTCATACCCCAATAACAACTGAGTTAAAAATTTTGTTAAGCATAACGAAGATAAAAGCTACTTTAAGAGCCATGACATTTATTCAATTGAAATGAAATGTGTGTGTGTGTGTGTAGCTGCTGTATTTTCCTGATCGCTGGTGGCACGCGACTCTGAATCTGGACACCAGCGTCTTCATTTCAACCTTTCTGGGCTGAAGACTGTAATGTTCAAACACACCATCAGTTTTTACTTGAAGGACCAATCAGAACATTCGTCTGTCTCTAAAGGACTGTTAGGACACATGACTCTGTTTATGTTCATCTTTGAACCATTTATTTATAGAAGTTTTTAATGAGAATATGAATGGAATTTTTATTAAAACAATTTCTTTAACAAAACAAGTTTTAAAAACTTTAAAATAAAGTGTTTTAAAAACATGAAATTTGCATTGATTTATTTGTTGCGTTTGGTTCAAGTAGCTCAAGAATTTTAGGAAGAAATCTGATTTTTTTATTGTACTTGAAAGTATGAAAATTAAAAAAGCTGACATGAGTTAGTAAAACAACATCCAGTTTCACAGCAGATCTGAACTGATATATAGGACATTTTTATTGAAATAACCGGACCATTAGGACTTGAAATTGTGGGTCATTTGTCAGTCACTAATCAGTCACAAGACTGTCCTTCATATGATGTCACTTCCTCCACACCTGCTGCCCAGCAATGTAAGTTTCTCTGACTGTCAGTGTGTCATCAAGCACCACAAAATCTACAAAACAACACAGTACAACATTTTATTACTTTCTTTACGAGTATGACATGGTTATCCTAGTTGCCATGGATACACTTGTATAAGATTATGAGTGTGAAAGTGAGCAGACCTGCATCTGTGCCGTACTCCAGCGTTCCCTTCCTGTGACTGATGCCAAGCAGCTGAGCGGGATGCAGCGATGCAGCTTCTAATGCGGCTTCTACACTGCAGCCTACACACACAAACACACACATAATCAATAAACGTCAAGACCTCAGCTGTGCTCAACACACACACACTGACCTGATGCCTCTCTGAAGTGTCTCACACACATGTCCATTGTAGCAATACTGCCACTCAGTGTGGTAGTGCCTGAAACAACACAAAAACACCCAAAAACACACACACCTACACACCCACACATTTCAGACGATCTGCTGAGGAAGATCAGGTACAGTATGACACTGTATGACACTGTTTTGTATTGATGTTATTTTGACACACCTGCTACATAAGCATGAAGTCCCTGAATGTCAATCTGCTGCTGTCCAAGTGTGTGACGGCCGGGAGGAAGACCCATCGCTGTCACCGCGTCAGTGACCAGCACCAGCCCTGCAACACACACCACACAATACACACACATTATATACACCCTTAAAGATAAAAGCTCCTTAAAGGTTCTTTGTTTGGGGTCTATGGCTCCATAAAGAACCTTTAACACCCACAGAACCTTTCGGCTGCACAAAAGGTTCTTTGTAGTAGTAAAAGGTTCTACAGACTATAGAAAGGTAAGAAAGAAATGATTCTTTGAATCAAAGGTTCTTTGGGGAACAAAACATTGTCCTGTGGCATCGCTGAAGAATCATTTTAGCATCTTTATTTTTACGAGTGTAAGTACAACATATACATATCTTATAGCTATAATTATAAATAAATTCCACTCAATTAAGGATGTCTTACAGTATTTAATGTTTTTGCTCATAATTACAGTATGTAGAGCGGTTAAACAGTGTGCTGTGGTGAATACCTGCAGGGTGAGCTCTGTGGGCGATGCGCAGGGCGGCGGGATGTGTGTGGATCCCGTCTGCGATCATACCGTAGTAAACCGTCCGGCCGGGCGGTATGCGATCACTCGTGAGCAATCCCACAATGCCTGGGTCTCGGTGATGAAACTATAACAGCACAAAATTTTAATTAAATAGTGAGCTAAATCATTTTGATGTAAATAAGGTCAACATGTTAGTGTTAGTTTAAGTGGTACAATATAGCACGTATTATCTTAGTATGAAAACCATTGTGTCTATGAGAGGTCCTCTTTAATACAGATTTAAATGTCTGTGTGTGTGTGTGATACTAACAGGCAACATGGCATTAAATAAGTGTGTGATGAACGAGGCTCCGTTCTGCACGGCCTCTTCAGCCTGAGAGAGATCAGCCATAGAGTGACCTGCACACACAAACACTGTCACACTCTCACCCTGCTCCACTGAGATTTCATTTTTCAGTGAACTGTCCCTTTAAGAAATCTGAAGAACACTGTGTGTTACGTACCCACTGACACAGTTATGCCCCTTCCTGCCAGTTCACGGATTGCTGCTCCACTACTGGCCAGTTCTGGTGCAAGCGTTACCATAGCAACATTGTCCAGGTGCCCATAAGTTTCCAGGAGGTCAGCTGGGCCCCCAGCTTTAAAAGTGCAGAGGAACTGAGGAGGGTGGGCTCCTCTCTTTTCATTACTGATGAACGGCCCCTCCAGATGAAGACCTGCAACACATCACAGCAAACACATCACAAATAAGATCATGTTCAGTCTTGAACATGTGATTGTGTCTTTGCATTACACAGTTTAAAGTGTACAAAGAAGTAAACACGTTTTTTTTGTATCTGTGGTTGTATATGTGGTTACATGTTACCTAAAACTCCTGCCCCGTCAGGTCCTCCATCCTGAACTCTGATCTGTGGAATGACCTGTAGAGAGAGAAACATTATTATCAGTGACATCACTAATGTAGATCAGTGACATCACTAATGTAGATCAGAGACATCACTAATGTAGATCAGTGACATCACTAATGTAGATCAGTGACATCACTAATGTAGTCCACCAGCGTCTCCCTTTGAATAACACCACACAAAGTCAATATAATATATATATATGAACACGTGGTGTTTCATTCCACTTTTAAAGGTGACGGTTTGAAATAGCATCTTTCTGAGTTAAATGAAACTCGTGTATAAACTGTGATTGGTGCATGGATTGAACCTTGTGGTATATTTCTGGTGGAGATGTGACGAGGGTGGGACAGAACGAGGTCACACCATGTTCCAGAATCTTTTTGGCCACCAAAGCCACACCCCCTCTGATGTCACTGCTGGCCTGGGAGAAGTCGATACCGTATCCACCTATGGGGTTTGAACAGGGGAGGAGCTTAACATAGAGTCCCATGAAAATAATGGTGTTATTAAACATTTTATAAAAAGTATTTACAGTGTGTGACTTACAATGTCAACACCAAGTAATTATTTACCAGTTCAGAGTCTCAATACAACAAACCTTTCCATTAGTCTCATATTAACGAAATCATGTGTATAGTACCATTTAACTGAACATCTATGAAACCCGGCGCGATGATTTTATTCCCACAGTCAACTCTGCGATCTGCGAAACCCTCTTCATCAAAGAACAGCTTCTCTGGGTTCAAAATCTTGCCCTCTCGAACCCACAGGTCTTCTCTACAAACACACACACACAAATATTATAGGCCCCATCTGCCAAAACAAAAAAGTCACTCAGACTGCATGAGCTGAGAGAGATTCAGTGTGATACGTCACCTTTGCAGCTTTTGATCTTTCAGGATCCTGCAGTTCACAAACTGTGTGATGGGAGCATCTGACACGCTCTTATTGGACGGCATGTCTCCTGAAATCCCGCCTCTGTGAAGAGATAAATCACAAACAGTTTTTCATGAATGGATCTTCTTTGCTAGATTTATTTTACATCCTGAACCCACACAGACCCCACAGTCATTATTATATGGTTATATATTAAAAATAAGAGTGCAGATTATATACCCTTTATATGCTATATTATATAACTTACACCATCATGTCAAATTCTGTGCAAAGCTGCTCTGAGACAACCATCACTGAGGAAAGCTTCACAAATGACGGATGCACTTCAGCACAGCTCTCACCTTTGGACCCGCAGACACACACACTTTATCTCAGTTCATGACACACGTTTCACTTTGAAAACGGATTTTCCGGATGAGAAATCGTCACTTCTGTCGGGAGGATCTTCCTCCTCGACAGTTTTGCCGTTCGTGCATCATTTCATTCATCACACTGACGGAGGAACGTCACGCGGTAAACAAACACGCAGATCACGCGCGCGCTCACATCCGATCACAACACGCATCGGATCACATCAGACCTGCTCGTAAATACTCACCGTTCATTCACATCCTCTCTCTCTCTCTCTCTCTCTCTGTGTCTCTCTCTCTCTCTCTCTCTCTCTCTCTCTCTGTGTGTCTCTCTCTCTCTCTCTCTCTCTCTCTCTCTGTCTCTCTCTCTCTCTCTGTGTCTCTCTCTCTCTCTCTCTCTGTGTGTGTGTCTCTCTCTCTCTGTCTGTGTCTCTCTCTCTCTGTGTGTGTGTCTCTCTCTCTCTGTCTCTTTCTCTCTCTCTCTCTTTCTCTCTGTCTCTCTCTTTCTTTCTCTCTCTGTCTCTCTCTTCCTCTCTCTCTCTCTCTCTCTCTTCCTCTCTTCTCTCTCTCTCTCTCTCTCTCTCTCTCTCTCTCTCTCTCTCTCTCTCTCTCTCTCTCTCTCTCTCTCTCCTGCAGGAAATCGACCGAGCGGCGCGGGTCACGCGCGCGTCAGCTGATGAGGGGGCGTGGCCGGAGCGCACGTTCACGTTTAAGCGGAGGCGCGCGGACGGCAGAGCTCCGGTAACGTGTAAACACGATAATAAACATGATACATCATCTGTTCATTATTCACTGATATCGAGCCTCTAAATACTCGACGAGTCTTTGTGTGGGAAACAGAAACACTGAATATTTTATTATGTTATTGTGTGATTTGTTTCCGCGGAAGGATTTGGAAACTGCTCGCACCGTTAGTTGCGCAAAGTGAGATTTGATGTGTTAGCCATGCACGTCCAGTTAAATAATAAACTTTATGTTTGCTTTCGGGGACAATATTTGGCAAAGAAGAGCAAAAGCGGACATTTAAACAGCTTCTCATCGGCGAGCGCGAGCCCGTCAGCGCGCGCTGCTTCAGCCTCTACCGCGCGTGCGCAGTTCACGCGGCGTGTGTTCAAGAGTGAAGAGTTATTGATCTCATACATCAAGTGATACAGAATACAGCGAGTCGTGAAATGTGTGTGTGATGCTCAGTTACACTGTACAGATAAATACTACAAAAAGAAAAAACACAAGAAATGTTAAAGCTCTTACAATACTAAAATATATCAATACAAAAGTGCAGTGGCAGGTGGGGGAATAAGAGGACGGGAACCAAGCAGCCAGAGATCAGCAGAATAAATGTACGAGATGGTGTAGATGAATTATATAAATTATAATAAAGTGCATTGTATAAATTATAATAAAGTGCATTGTATAAATTATAATAAAGTGCATTATATAAATTATAATAAAGTGCATTGTGCAAAGTGGTATAAGTACACACAGAGTCACTTAAATGTAATGTGTGTGTGTTTGTCCATGTTTGAGTGTGTGATGAGCTGAGGGAAGAAGCTCCTCCTGAGTCTCTCCGTTTCAGAGTGTAGCAGTATGAACAGCCGGTGTACAGGGTGCGTGGAGGCTTTGAGGATCTTGATAGCCCGAGCTTTGCATCGCCTGGTGTATATGTGATCCAAAGAAGGGAGAGCCGGCCTGGAGATACGCTCAGCTGAGTGCACCACTCTCTGAAGAGCTTTACGATCTTTGACTGATATGTTTCCATACCATGATGAGATGCACCGATACACTCTCTACAGCCCCAGTGTAGAAAGTTTTCAGAATCGTGGGGGAAACACTGAATTTCCTCCATAATCTCAGATGGTACAGTCTTTGTCTTTGTTTTGATGACCATATGGATGTGGTCGGACCATGTTAGATCCTCAGAGATGTTCACACCGAGATATTTATAGCTGCTCACTTTCTCCACAGGGGTCCCATTGACGATTACTGGGGAGTAGGTCCGCTGCTGCCTCCTCCTAAAATCAACAACCATTTCTTTGGTTTTACTGACATTCAGAGAGAGACCGCTAGCTTGCCACCATAATGTTAATTTCACTTCATCATGGTAGGCAGCCTTTAAAATAATTCAGATGAGAAAACATGTTCAGACTCTGTGTGTTTATCTGTGAACATGTAAATAAAAGTGCAGCACATTGAAACGTTTTTATTTGTGACAGTGATGCATGGTTGTGATTTGTACGTTTGTGATTTTAGTTTCATTTTAAAATAATTGTTATAAGTGGATAATCCAATGCCATTATTAAATACAATAATAACAATAATGATTATGGTGATGCATGTGTAATATAAAATAAATGAAAATGTGTTTGTGTATGAGAGAGAGAGGTTATGACTGTTTACTCTCTCACTTCTCCTTTTTATGTTTTTTCTCTCCGTCTCTTCCGCTGCATCTGTTTCTCTCCTCCCGTCTCTCTGGCCATCAGTCTTCATTCTCACACGTTTGCGTGAACATCAGAATCTGATGTTTAAAGATGAACACAGTAGAGACCACTTATAAAGGTAAGCAGAGTAAAAGACAACAACTTTAACAAAGTAAATCAACTTTTACATGTGAATACTTCATATAAACCTGTAAATGTAGCCAGCGTGTTTCTTATAAGTGTGTGTAGATGTTTCTGGCAACTTCATATTATTTATTTATATGAACATGTAATAGTTTTTGATCTCTGAGTGATGCTTCAGTTTCTGTAGCTCAACTGGTGGAGCATGGTGCTTGCAACACCAAGATCATGGGTTTGATTCCCAACGAACACACGTGCTGATAAAACAGGTTGTGAATGCAGTGTAAAATGTCACTTGTGTTTCAAATGTTATGATGCCTAACAGAGCTTTTGAGTTGTGGTTATAACTTACAATAAAACTCCACCGTATGTATGTGTATGTGTATGTATGTGTTGCTGAGTGTTACAGAAGGGAAACGTGTTATAATGCAGCTGGTGTGAGTACTGAGAAAACCCTCCCCTGGGATCTGTGTGTGTGTGTGTTAAAGACTGAACGTGTGAGGACTGTAATGAATACTCCACTTATGCTTATTTAATGAAGATTATACTGTTTTATTTTGTTTTTTAAAAGAATTAGTCCAACCAAAGACAAACAAAGCACACACGCACTCCCACATTTCAATTTTCAGACACATGAATCATAATCTCCTAGAAATAAAGGTGTTAAATGATGCCATAGAAGAGCCATTTTAGTCGTATAGTTCCATAAAGAACCTTTAACATCCGTAGAGCCTTTCTGTTTCACAAAAGATTCTTTGTAGTGAAAAAAGGTTCTTTAGACTATAAGAAGGTAAGAATGAATCGAATGGGTTCTATTAAGAACCTTAGACTTGGTTCTCAGAGTGGTTCTTCAGCGGCATCATTGTAAAGAACCTTATAGGAACCTTTATTTTTAAGAGTGTACACTGTATTTGCAAATGTAGTTAACAGTATTTTTTCCCAGGAAGGTTACACCGCACTCATCAAAATTCTCTTGTGTAGGTCTGACACCAAACACCAAACCTGATCCCAGACCAGTGAAGAACAGCTCACCCAGCAGAGGTGTGTGTGATGATATAGATTAGATGTTAGTGAAGAAGTTTTTTTAACACAATCATGTGTGTGTGTTGTGTGTTTAGCGTCTCGGCCTGACTGGTTACTCTACACAGTTCCTGCCTTAGCGTTTCTTATTGGGATCTTTGTGTTCACCTTCATCTGCAAAACACAACGACCAAGGAGAAGTGAGTGACAACACAAACCCACTAACACTTACACACCCACTACACACACACACACACACACACAAATCCTGCAGCAGTAAATACATCAGCGTCACACGTCTCATCTTTGACATGTACAGTTCAGAGTTCTCAGAAAGTATTCAGAAACTGAAGTGAGATGTTCAAAAATGTGATGCCAGTGTATTTCTCAGAACTAAGAGCTCTTCCCTGACTTATATTAACCAACACAACAGTTAAAGATGTTTAAATCATTTATCACACAGATATCAACAAGCATGTTTTTGTTAAAACATTTGTCTTAAAAAGTCTTTAAATGCCACTGGGGTTGATCTAATGAAATCATATTCCTGTATTTTAAGTGTGACTTAGAACTGCAGATAGCTGTTGGAGCCGCTGTGTGTTTGGTGATAAATGTGTGATCATAAACTCAGTGTCAAGTAAATGTGAAACCATTTTTTGCAGCATATGCAGAGCAGAGGAGCTACAGAAATGAACATGTGAAGAGTTACAGCAGCTGCAGGTGATGAATCTCTCTCTCTCAATACTCTCTCACCGTCCCTTTACTCTCTCTCTTAAATCACTGAACAATATTTCAAGTGTTTGATGTTATTTGTGTGTGTTTGCTTGTGTGTGTATATTTGTGTGTTTGCCTGTGCGTGCGTGTGTTTCTGTCACCGGCATTCTAGAGATGAAGCGATTGAGAGTTTGAAAACCAACAAGGGTAAAATACTGCTAATAAATTCAGACTCACACACGATTCTAATCCTAAATCAGAGTTTTATCTCTTTGTAAATAAAGATGACCTGCTTGTGTCTTTGTAGAGAGCATTAAAACAATAATCACAAAATCAACCTCTAAAAGTTAAAGAGATCTTTAACATCTTTCACTCTAAGTCAGTATTTGTTTTGTTTTGACAGATGAAAATCATCAGTGCTATCAGAACGTTGAGGCGGCCATATACACAAATCAGGAGGAAGTCACGTATTACGTTTCTGCAGATCAAGGTGTGTCCTGAACCAGTGCAGATGTATAAGCAGCAGTTAGAGTTTGATTGTGTGTTTACCAGCTGTTGGTTTTAGATTACATCACACCTGATGAAATGAAGGAGGAGGAAGAGGCGGAGCCAATGGTCCATCAGGACCGCCTACAACTGCCCCACAATCTGACAGACACTGGTGAAAACACACACATCTTTTATACCTGCAATTAAACAGTTAATAAACAGCAATGAAACTGTATCGTAAACAAGACATGACTGAATAAATAAGTGATTGTATAATATTGAAGCGATTTTATTTAATGAGAAGAAAGTGTGGAGGTATACAAGAGACATTAAACTAGCACAGCAGTGCGTGATCTCTTTCTGTCTCTGATTCTTTCTCTTCTGTAAAGATGGAGAGTCTTATGAGAACATGGAGAGTTTGTACACTCAGCCCCGCAAATACACACAACAACACAAACACACCAACGCAGGAGAAGAGGGTGAGACACACACACACACACACTGTGTAACAAAATGCATGCCTTGCTTCTGATACATTCTCCACATGTTTGATTGTGAACGTTACAATAACTATTTTACTTCCATTTTTCCTGGCATAGACTATGTGAACCCTGATGAAGGTGGACAGCAGGACGTGACTCACACAGACACTGGTCAGTGTGTGTGTATCTCTGAATGTTAGAATATTAAACATCAGTAACATGATGAAATGTTGTTTGTGGTTTACAGAGTCGTATGAAATGATGGCTGGATCTGTCAGTCTCTGTAAAGATGTCACAGAGGAGGGTGAGTGTGTGTGTCTTTGTTAATGTTAGTTAATACAAATGTAAAAACTAATAAAATGTATTATTGCATATTCAAATTAATAAATGCTGTAGACCTGCATGTATTGTTTATTGTTAGTTCATGTTAACTAAAGTAGTTAACAAAATTAAACCCAAGTGTTAGCAGTTTAACTTCATATTTTTTCTGTCACAGACTACATTAATCCTGATGATGATGGACAGAAAGATCTCACATTAGACACTGGTGAGTGTGTGCGCTTGTTTGTCTGAATGAATTTAACAATATTTAAAAGTCAAATGATAAAATGATCTTTATTCCATACAGAGTCATATGAGTTCATGGCTGATTCTGACTGTCACGATAACACCGACATCATCACCGGTGCCCATGACATCACAGACGGTAAGTGTGCGTATGTGTGTGCTTGTTTAAAACGTGTGTGTGTGTGTGTGTGGCTTTACAGGTTATTAAATGTGTGTGTGTTTCAGATTCATACGAGCAGATGAACAGAATCACATTCCACAGATGAATGACTAGAGAGAGATGATAAATGAGACAACCACAGTATTCCATACAGGATCATGTGTGTGAGAGACTAGTTTTATTGTGGGATATCTAATAATGACTATTAAGACTGGGAATAAGAAATGTTTTAATTTAACACTCTCAGTTTTCACTCTCTGTGTCTGAAGCATCTTTTCTGCTGATAAAACTCAGAGAATGTGTGTGAAGAAAACAATATAAACCATCACAATCCATGTGTTACTGTTTCATAAACTGTAAATGTCCTGCTCTACACTGAAAATATAACACATTACTGATTTAAACATAAAACGCTGACACAAGCGTTTCTCTATGCAAGTATTAATAGTTTGTTAAAGGGATGTAACTGGTGATAAAACATTTAATTGTCATTAAGAATCAGGTCACATTATATATATAATTACAATAAAAGCATCTATCATAACATGATTTCATGATTTTCACAATCGTGATTTTACACTGAATCAGATTTAACAAAACATCAGACGATTGTGCATCATCTGAATCTATTTTAAATGTTTGATTCATTCTCATTATTACGATACATGTAGCTTTTTTGATGAGATTATTTTTTCGCCTCCGGAGACCCCACTGAGCACCCGAAACCGACCAGGGGTACTCCCTCTCGGGCCGGGAGACCCCCGTCCCCCCTGGGGGACAACATGGAAAATTTGTACTTTACAAACTTCCTGCAGGAGATCTGCAAAAAAACTAAAGATGATTACAAATGAAAACCTGATAACCACACATTTCAAATAACTACAGAAATTATAACTAATTACAGCACTTTAACTTTACACCTAGTACTCACACATTGTCTTTGTCAACAACTTCAGTACAAAAGACAAAAAACTGACTCTGTAAATCTATTAAATACATTTTATTACATTAGTCACGTGTATTATTACTTTTATAGACAGACGTCATGACTGGAGACCAGACAGCAAAGAGCCAAATGTGTGTCTGTAGATCATCAGAATGAAAAGTCATTTACAGTCAAAGACAGGAAGTTTTGTGAATGTGCCATTTTTCCTTTGTGAATAACACAATAATCTACTGCTCTGATAGAAAGCCAAGCATGTTTCAAACAGTCTGATATTTACATGGACAAAAATCATTCAGACATTGAATTGCAATTTCTCAGCTGAGTGACACTTTTCTGGAATTCTGGGAAAAGCATTTTTTAAAAACCGATGGGCACATACTGATACATTTAAGCAGGGCATGATCATCAGATTTCTCAATAGAGTCAAAACTCAAGTCTAGAACTTCAGTCCAGAGCAGCTTTAGGTCACAGTCTCAGAGATCTTCCTGCCTCCATTCAACCCCAGTTGTGTTTGTCCTCCTCCGCCAGCGTGAGGATCTCTGTCACCAGACCTGTGCCGATGGTTTTATTCCCATCTCTGAGCGTGAACCTCTGACCTTTATCCAGAACCATGGGCTGTCTGAGGGTCAGAGTTAAAGACGTGTCCTCTCCCGGCATGACCATCTCCTGCAAAACCAGACATGAAGACAAACTGAGCGTGAATCACGAATGAAAAGACAATTACCATTAAGAATAACCATAAATATCTAGACGAATTAAGAAACAAAACTCTGCTGGAAAATGAACTTAATTGTCATGCAAATAATGTCACAATGTAAAAACTCTGAACTGTCCTCAGATGTGTCATTCTTTAATGCAAATCATGCGTGTGCCTTCAGTCTCCTGAGGCACACGCGCAGGGCAGCTGTACCTTGCCTCCGGGCAGCTCCACTCGACACGCCATGTCCCATGTGAGAGAGAACATGACCGGCATGAAATTTGTGATGAAGGGTTTGTGGCGACCGCCCTCCTCTTTACTCAGGACATACACCTGAACACACACAGCTGAATGTTTTCTGAAGCAGGAGAGATGCTGCAAACAGCTTGAGAACACAGGATGTGTTCCTGACGCTCTCTCACCTGAGCTTTGACCTTCTGGTGTGGCTGGATGGATGCAGGTTTGCTCATCACCATTCCTCTCCTGACATCTTCTCTCTTCAGCCCACGCACCAGAGCCCCCAGATTGTCCCCCGCCTCCGCCCGCTCCAGTGACTGGTGGAACATCTCGATTCCTGAACCGGAGTTAAATGAAAGAGAGGGAGAACCGTGAGGAAGTGCCGACATATTCCTTTAATTTCAACAACCACCCTGCAATGCATTGTGGGTAAAGGCAGTATGTTTGTTTGTATTTTCGCACCAGTGACGACGGACTTGAAGGAGCGACTGTGTCCCACAAATTCACACTCGTCTCCTTTTTTGATCACTCCTCGCTCTAGCGTTCCTGTCACCACAGTGCCGCGACCTGCAGCCCAGAGTCACACATTCACTAGCTGATCCAACTCAGTAGTAGAAACTAGTTGATCATCCTAAACCATCCCTAACTATAAGAACAGTTGAAACACGAACCTGGAATAGAATAGACTCCCTCTATGGGCAGCAGAAATGGTTTATCTAGTTCTCGCTTTGGCAAAGGAATATATGTGTCGACCACCTCCAACAGCTTCATCACAGCATTAACACCCAGCTCTGGATCCCTGTTCTAAACACACAATCACACATGCACAATCAAAACAGTTTGTCCTGTTCATTCTTAACAGAAACTGAATTCTGGGATATTTAGTCTTACCTCAAGAGCACAGAGAGCTGAGCCGATAATGACGGGTGTGTTTTCCCCATCATAGCCAAACTCTGTGAGTAGCTCTCTGATCTCCAGCTCCACCAGGTCCAGCATCTCTTTGTCCTCAACAGCATCAGCTTTGTTCACAAACACAACCACGTTCTCCACACCGATCTGCCGCGCCAGCAGGAGGTGCTCACGAGTCTGAGGCATCTGACCGTCTGTGGCGGCCACCACCAGAATACAGCCGTCCAGCTGAGCTGTTCCTGTGATCATGTTCTTCAGAGAGACAGAGAGAAACTTAAGGTACAAATAATCATGTTATTGTATGTTCTAAAAGTTGTCAACTTCTAAAAGTGATTTATTTCTATTATAGTTAGTATTAAAAACAGAACTATGGTCCAAAATACCAACCTCTGTTGGTAATATATGACCATATACATATATTATACACAAGTGAAATAATTACTGTTGGTAACCTCTGTAGACACAGGAACTCATTCATGTTCTCTGTGTGTTACCTTGACATAATCGGCGTGTCCAGGGCAGTCTGTGTGTGCGTAGTGTCTGTTGGCTGTTGTGTATTCAACATGGGAGGCGTTGATGGTTATTCCTCTTGCCTTCTCCTCTGGAGCATTATCAATATCCTCATACTTCTTATAACGCGCCCCACCGGCCTCAGCGAGAACTGACACAACACAACACACAAGCCTGTGAGATACACAACTCTCTATAGGCAGCTATAGGAATTTAACCTTACATAAAAAACCTGTCAGCCCCACCCCACTGACCAATAACGTGCTGTATGTAAACAAATGGGTGTGGCCTGGTTTAATGTTCTAGAAGTGGGAGGAGTTTTAAACAACAATCATGTTTAGGTTTATAATTATGACAGATACTTTATCAATGAAACTGTAGACGATGAATCAGCAGTTTAAATGAAACATTTGCTGGTAGAATCAAATGAAACTCAAGTTTTTATAAACCTTTGGTGATGGCGGCTGTAAGGGTGGTCTTGCCGTGATCCACATGACCAATAGTGCCGATGTTCACATGAGGTTTATCACGAGAGAAAACCTTCTTTGCCTCGGCGGCGAAACTCCTGCGACTCAGAGGAACTGCACACTGAGAAAAGAGAAATTTAACTTAATAAATTAAACCAAAACTTAGTATATAACCAAGAGAGCATCAAGACACTGGGACCTAGAAATATATAAACACTAAAAATATTTTATTCTAAAAACTTTAAAACTTGTGGCCATGAAAACACTCACCAGTTTATAGGAGCTGTGCAGTAAACTCGGAGAGCTCAACTGTAGAGCTGGAAAACAGGAGAAACATGCCGATCATTCACAGACAGTGTGACAGTGAATTGTGTCTGTCATATCATCACTACATAATCCATAAATAAACGCCATTACTTTCAATTACACAAGAACAATTCATTTCTGTATGCACACTCTTTAGGATACACACACAATTCATTTCTGTATGCACACTCTTTAGGATAACACACACACAATTCATTTGTGTATGCACACTCTTTAGGACACACACACAATTCATTTGTGTATGCACACTCTTTAGGATACACACACACAATTCATTTGTGTATGCACACTCTTTAGAATACACACACACAATTCATTTGTGTATGCACACTCTTTAGGACACACACACAATTCATTTGTGTATGCACACTCTTTAGGATACACACACACAATTCATTTGTGTATGCACACTCTTTAGGACACACACACAATTCATTTGTGTATGCACACTCTTTAGGATACACACACACAATTCATTTGTGTATGCACACTCTTTAGGATACACACACACAATTCATTTCTGTATGCACACTCTTTAGGACACACACACACAATTCATTTTGTATCAACTTTAACACACACACACAATTCATTTCTGTATGCACACTCTTTAGGATACACACACACAATTCATTTCTGTATGCACACTCTTTAGGATACACACACACACAATTCATTTCTGTATGCACACTCTTTAGGATACACACACACAATTCATTTGTGTATGCACACTCTTTACGATGCACACACACAATTCATTTGTGTATGCACACTCTTTACGATGCACACACACAATTCATTTGTGTATGCACACTCTTTAGGATGCACACACACAATTCATTTGTGTATGCACACTCTTTAGGATGCAC
Organism: Chromobotia macracanthus; assembly: GCA_036877525.1. Classification (NCBI taxonomy): domain Eukaryota; kingdom Metazoa; phylum Chordata; class Actinopteri; order Cypriniformes; family Botiidae; genus Chromobotia; species Chromobotia macracanthus. The sequence continues at coordinate 243,345 of JAZGTH010000133.1, forward strand.
ACACACAATTCATTTGTGTATGCACACTCTTTAGGATGCACACACACAATTCATTTCTGTATGCACACTTTAGGACACACACACACAATTCATTTCTGTATGCACACTCTTTAGGACACACACACAATTCATTTCTGTATGCACACTCTTTAGGATACACACACACAATTCATTTCTGTATGCACACTCTTTAGGATACACACACACAATTCATTTCTGTATGCACACTCTTTAGGATACACACACACAATTCATTTGTGTATGCACACTCTTTAGGACACACACACACACAATTCATTTCTGTATGCACACTCTTTAGGATACACACACACAATTCATTTGTGTATGCACACTCTTTAGGACACACACACACACAATTCATTTGTGTATGCACACTCTTTAGGACACACACACACACAATTCATTTGTGTATGCACACTCTTTAGGACACACACACAATTCATTTCTGTATGCACACTCTTTAGGATACACACACACAATTCATTTCTGTATGCACACTCTTTAGGATACACACACACAATTCATTTCTGTATGCACACTCTTTAGGATACACACACACAATTCATTTCTGTATGCACACTCTTTAGGATGCACACACACAATTCATTTCTGTATGCACACTCTTTAGGATGCACACTACACAGGCTGGGAACTTGACCTTGCTTAAGCGACACACGAGCACCTCCTCCTGTGCAGCACTTACTGTCATTCACACACTTTTCTTTATATATTCGGGATATATATATATATATATATATCTCTAATCGGAGACGCGCACGATGTACGAGAAACGCGTTTATAACTCACCGGACAGACATGCGCGGATCCCCACGAGCGCAGCCATCTTGAGTTTGACAAGAGGAAACGCGCATGCGCGGAGAAAAACACCGTCGTCATCAACACTGGACGTGCTTTGCTGTTAAAAAAAAGTTAAAATTTCAAAACAAGTCAATTTATCATGACATTTTACGATTTTCTTATGGTACTATATGACATAGATTTTCTTATGGTACTATATGACATATATATACTTTAGCTATTGTATATAGCAACAACTTCGCTGCTTGGTTATTCGCCACCACTGTCATAAAAATGGACAAAAACTAACAATTTGCTAACAAGTATTAGGAACGTTTTATTATTTATTTAATTGACGTTTAATTACATTAAATGACGTACACAAGAGTTGCGATCGTCAAACCATTACGTCATCACGCCGCGCCGGTCTGCGGCACACGCAGGATCTGGAAGCTTCTGGATCGGCGCGTTTAAACAGGAAACTACAGGAAAACTTCATCATCTTCATCATCATCATCACCATCACCAGGTAAGACCGGGCTGTTTCACTCCTGTTGACATGTTCTGTAGAGCTGGACAATCTGACGTTTGTTTACGTTACATGTTAATGTCTGTCAGACACCGATCAGTTCGTCTAATATTGTATTAAGAGGTTTTATGTGACACATCAACACGGTGTAGCCGAAATAAATGCAGTTCACAACAAGAGCAAGTCACTAAACTGAGCCCATATTACACTGGAAACAACAGAGCCGGTGTGTTTGGAGAAGTTGTGCAGATAATTCAGACAACATAAACATGAATAAACACAAATAACTTTATAAATGTGTTTCTCGGATCAGATGGCAGAAGGAGGAGGTCACAGGCGTCGGCCTCATAATCTGCAGGGGGTTCTTCAGATGGCAGTGGAGGCCGCTTCTGCTTCTGAAGGTCCGGTCCCATCTGAAGCCATGACACAGGAGGTGAGCTCAGTCCAGATGAACACCTGTCATCCACTCACATGAGGCTGAGCACATGTAAAAATGAGCCTTTAGGTGAACTGTTACTTCAAAATGACGATATCATCTGACAGACTGATGGTGTGAATGTTAATGGTGTGCTGACTGACCTGAACTCCTGTGTGTCTCTCTAGAGAATCGAGTTCTTGAGAGGAGCTCTCGCTGAGGTGTGTAAAGGGCAGATGGACGAGGTAGAACAGATGAAACGATGCTTGGAACTGTTAAAAAGAGATGAATGCAGAGAGCGAGGGAGTGAGGAAGATGAGGAGGAGGACGATGAAAGGGAAGAAGCGCTGGAGATGCTGTCTGAGCTCTGTGAGAACCTGGACAATGCAAGAGGTGTGTGTGTTCAAAGTGTGTATGTGTAAACGTATTGTACTGCTTGACTTGAGCTTCATGTATTGTTGTGTGTGTGTTTGTTAGATCTGATGAAGCTGGGCGGTCTGGATCTGTGTGTGTCTCTGTTACTCTGAGTGTCATGTATTGTTGTGTGTTTGTTAGATCTGATGAAGCTGGGTCTGGATCTGTGTGTGTCTCTGTTACTCTGAGTGTCATGTATTGTTGTGTGTTTGTTAGATCTGATGAAGCTGGGCGGTCTGGATCTGTGTGTGTCTCTGTTACTCTGAGTGTCATGTATTGTTGTGTGTTTGTTAGATCTGATGATCTGTGTGTGTCTCTGTTACTCTGAGTGTCATGTATTGTTGTGTGTTTGTTAGATCTGATGATCTGTGTGTGTCTCTGTTACTCTGAGTGTCATGTATTGTTGTGTGTTTGTTAGATCTGATGAAGCTGGGTCTGGATCTGTGTGTGTCTCTGTTACTCTGAGTGTCATGTATTGTTGTGTGTTTGTTAGATCTGATGATCTGTGTGTGTCTCTGTTACTCTGAGTGTCATGTATTGTTGTGTGTTTGTTAGATCTGATGAAGCTGGGCGGTCTGGATCTGTGTGTGTCTCAATTGCTCCATCACACTGAAGCAGGGATTCGCTGGAGAGCTGCTCAGCTCATCGCCAGCTGTGCTCAGAATATGCCTGAGGTGCAGTACCACCTGCTCAACCAGGGGGCGCTGCTGACACTCCTGCAGCTTACAGATAATGACACGAGCAGCACAGTTCGAGTAAAAGCGCTCTACGCAGTGTCATGTAAGTAAATGTGTGTATGTGACAATAAGACTATGGATTTAGTCATTCAGGTTATATATATTTAGTTACCATATACCGTGTTATTGTATATACTGGTTATTGCTGGATTATAGCAAGAACACAATTGTGTGAGATAAACTAGTTCTGTTCAAAATAACGTTAACATACGACCACTATTTCAGAAGTATATAGTATGTATACTGTGCACAGTATGCAATTGTTTGCACTGAATATTTGGATCAGTTGCTATATTTACATAAAGCATGCTACACAAAATACTGCATATCCCACAATGCAATGTGATGGACTCAATTTAACACAAACTGGAATGTAAAAATAGTGTAGCATAATAATACTTTTTAAATGTTGGTTTCATAGTGCCAATAGCTCAGATTAGGTTATTAAACTTTATTGTCTGGTAAGCCCAGCAAACTCGCATGTACATTCGTTTATGTCTTTGTTTAAGCGTGATTGGCTCTTTTCATTAAAAGGCGTGACTTCTTTCATACAGCTGTCATGTTAAGTGCTGCCTTTTATATTTCACTGACTGGCCTGTCTGCTCTCTGGAAGTAAACGTATTTGACCTTTGACCCAGGTTTAGTTCGGGAACAGGAAGCAGGTCTGCAGGACTTCCTGTCACATGACGGCTTTTCAGTGCTGATGAGGGGGATGCAGTCAGACAGTGAGAAACTGAGAACTAAATCAGCTTTTCTCCTCCTCAATCTTCTCACCAGTCACCCAGAACACAAAGGTAGTGCTGATCCTGAGTGTGTTCTGTCAGACCATCATCTTCTACCAGTTGTTGTTTGTATTTACTCTGTTTCTCTTCATCAGATACAGTGTTGTCTATGGGGATGGTGCAGCAGCTGGTGTCAGTTCTTCGGTCTCCTCATTCATCTGTACATGAACATGTGCTTGGCGCCCTCTGCTGGTTGGTAAACTATCTGCAGTGTACTGATAGAAATGCATTATGTTTTGGAGTTTAAGTGTGAGACTTGGTTCTGACCTGCTGCTGTGATGTGTGTGTGTGTGTGTGTGTAGTTTGGTTGAGGACTCTCCCGCGGCGTGAGCGACTGCAGAGATCCATCACTGGGTTTAGAGGAGCTCCTCAACCAGAGAGTACAGGACCTAAAGGGACGAGAGGAGAGCCTGGTACATGACTTCTCCATTAATAACTGTTGATGTCTCTGTTTCTGTCTTTCTCACGCTGTCCCTCACTCTCTCTGTACTCCGGTGTTGCATTGAACTAAAAAAGTAAGCCAGAAAAACCTTGAGAGTCCAGAGTGTTATAATTTAGGTTTATTCCTTTTTATTAAACAACTTAGTTGCCCAAAGTGCTTAACAATTTAGTAGGAAAGGAGAGAGAATGTATAAAATACGGAAAATAGACGAGTAGATGAGTAACATTTTTAAGACTAGATATTAAAGTCTTTTTAATCAGCCTTTCTTGAGCAGTGTGGTTTATTGGTTAACCAGCATCTGTCTGGCATTGGTTTAGGCTAATGTAATACAGACATTCTGACATCGTGTCTGTAGTGAATGCATCAGCTTAATACCAGTTAATGTAACAGAGAATACACTAATAATAACAAATACTGAAACTAGACATTCAGGCTTCATATCCCATTGAAAACTTCCCCAAACATCCAGCTTTGGATCCATTCTGGTATTTAATGCTCAACTTTTCCCAATGGATAAAGGATCTGTAACAGAATAGAAAAAGTAAAATGGGGCAGGTGAAGTTTCTGCTTGACTTTAATGTTTGTTGGCATTCGATTGTCTCTCCTGCAGGAGGAGCTGGAATTCTGTGAGCGTTTACGAGCAGCTTGTTTCCAGGGGCAACCTCTACAGGACAATGGAATGGATCGCTGAGATCTGATTGGTCGATAATGATTCCTGCTTCACAGTGATGAGCAACACCACCAGAGTTTGTATTTCCTCTCTGTGTAAGAGAGAATTAAAGCAGAAACCGAATGTTTAAAGAGACGTGTGTGCATGTGCATACTCCCATGTGCCATGATCAGTACACAAACACTCGTCTGTTTTAATATGAATATGTACATTATTTATAATATGGCAGTTTGTTATTGTATGATCTGTACTGTTTTGGGTTAACTTTCTTGGTTTTTATTCTTTATTTCAAATACAAAACCGTACTGTACACATCAACACGAAGAAAACCTGATAATCAAAATAAATGTGAGAAAAAGCACCAAAATACAAATTCTTCTGTTTTAATTAAACATGGTAGTGAATTCAGGGTAAAAAAAAGAACTTTATGAGTTACATCGAAACCATCAGAACAGGATGTGCTGAAGTCATCTTGTGAGAGTTATCTCTGAGGTTTCCATTCCAGCAGATCTCACATACAGCTGGTTAAGCTGCTTAACCTGTCTTGTATTAAAATAGAATAGACAGTAAAATTGAAGTTTTATGTAATCTGTGTTTAATTATGATGGTTGATGCCGCGGTTACTGATTTGCACTACCTAAACACAACACAATCAGAGGCCTGGAGGAACTGGAGGTGGATCTGGATCTGTCTGCCTTCATTTACTTCAGCAGGTTGGTGTCTGAGAGAACAAAACCCACAGAGATAAACTTCCAAACCTTCTCTGTCTCTGCACCCTGATGATGTAACGAACTTCACTGTTGTTTCAGTTTTTATGTTGTTATTTCTTTGTTACACCTGCAGCTTGTGCACCTACACCTGCATGTTTACATGCAGCAAACTGCAGTTACTGTCTCCTTAGTATGTAGTATTCCTGCTTCATACTTTATTTTGGATTGAAGCCTCTGATGAATGTATTAATGTAAATGTAATGAACCTAGAATTTCATTTTTTTCTACAGCCTCAAGTTTGTGACAATGTCCATTTTTTTCTTAGCTTTTCATTGTTTATAAACTCGTTTGAGTTGAACGTTTAAGACCCAGTGGAGACATCTGTCACTTTCTCACAGCTAACACAACAAGAATGACCTCTGATGGAAAACATTTATATAAAGGACGTTTATCAGAATGTACTTATGTAAGGAGCACTTTGGATCCACGCAAAGTGAGCAGAGAGTTGTTAGTGGTCAGCCTAGTCCTCATGACTTGTTGTGTGAGATTGCTTGTTTTCTTGCTGGTGGTGTCGGCCGGTGACTTTACTGATGGTAAGTCAGAGGTTTAATGATCTGTTTATTATGCTGATGATTTACTCTATGTATGTGAAACATTATCTGTATTTAACGAGACAGTGCACCCACAGTGCATTTACCTGCCCTCTGTTATTGTAAACCCATGTTATTCTTCTGTGATACACAAATAACATTTTCTTAAATGTTTAGAGTCTTTTATTATAGCTGTTATTTATGTTTTGAGTTTGGGGACAGTTTCAGTCCCCATTACGAATAAAAGAACTCTGAATATTGTACATGTTTTCTTTGTACTGGAGTCATATTTGTTTGGGATGACCTGAGTAGAGAATTTTTATTCTTGTATGAAATATTGCCACTTTAAATGTGTTTGTCTGAATTAAATGTCACCCCTGCTTGTGACTAAACTGTCTAATGATGTTATTTATTAGTGCTGTGGTTGAGTAAGAATGGCCACTCTTTTAAATGTCTTTCTTTTTGTATTTCTTGCATCAGCCGTCATTACGAGGCACATGAATGACTTCATCAGAGCTGTGGAGAGTCTTGAAGCTGAGAATCCTGGACTCTCAGTGATTGAGGTTGTGAAAGGTCTACGCAAGGCTGCCGGATTGCAAACAAACCTGATCAAGAATTACCTCAGAGACCTCAGTGCTACACACAACCTCAAAACAAACCCATCAGTGGCTTTATACATTAGTGAGGTCATCAATCACAAGGTGTCTGACTTGGGTGAGGAGGCAGGGGTGGTGCTCACCTTAGATGGTTCAAACGTGGCTTTGGCCCCTGTGCTTCTCGGCCTTGAGGCTGGGCTACAGTCCACCACCAAGAACCGAATCCCAGGTCTGTACCCCTTAACTTTGACCGAGAACCTGGTTGCCTCTTTTGTACATTATGCTCAGAATAAGCAGTCCAGTGTTCCACTGGGCACTAAGGGTTTCTGGGATAGCATTATTCTGGGATAGTCCCTGAGCGTGTACACTCTCTCCGTTTGCCTTCCTTGGCAACAGACACCCTGATAATTGGAGGCATGGATGGGATCATTCTTGGATCAGAAATCACCAAGTCTAACCATCTTGAAGAGTCACTAAGCAACTTGCTGAAGAGTTACTACAACCATCAGCTTGACAGCACAGGACTGGACGCTGCGCCCCGTCTGATCAGTCAGAAAAGAAGGATGAACTTCAAAGAGATTGTAAGCTTCTCTTCACTCAAAAATCAAGTGACATGAGCCTTGACAGCTCGACAGGAAGTTGACAGGGAGTCTAAGAGGAAGATGCTGGTTATAAATGAGGAGTTTGAGACATTTGTCCATGTCTATGCTGGTAACTAAACTGCTTTAAAATGACAAAAATATCAAACATTAAACTGTCAGTAGATGTGGGCTTTTGTATTTACTCTTCTTTTTAACAGTCTGTCCCAACATCATCACGAGGTCTCAGTGGGGAGCAGCAGCTTACATTGGATCTCCAACCCATCTGTCACTCTCTGTACCGTACCTGTTCATCCATCACTCCTATGAACTCTCCAGACCCTGCACCACCTTTGAGCAATGCACCAGTGATATGAGATCAATGCAGAAGTACCACCAGCAAACTAATGGATGGGATGACATTGGATACAGGTAAGAAACGTCCCTCATGCAACACTTTCCCTTGAACTTTTCTAAAGCTAGAACCTTTAGATTGAAAACTTTGGTCTGTTTGATGTCACAGAGGTTATTCAGATGATGTAAAATCAAAAACATAGATCCGGCTAACAGGGCATTCTCAAGGAACATTAGGTTCTTACCACCTAACCTTGTTAGCTGCATATTGCTCTGCATGTTCTGCACATGATGTGATTCTCTTTGAGCTGATGTGTTCAGAGCTTGTGCTCAGTTTTGTTGCAGGTTCTGATGGAAACCTGTATGAAGGCCGCGGCTGGAACTGGGTGGGCGCTCACACTAAAGGCTTCAACTCCAGAGGCTATGGCGTCTGTTTCGTGGGCGATGCCAGTAAACAGTGCCATGGATATGGTGAGATACGACTTCACGAAGTGTGCCGTGGACGCAGGTCGTCTGAGGTCATCATACTCTTTACATGGACACAGACAAGCTGGAAACACACAGTGTCCAGGAAACAGCCTGTACCATGAGATCCAGAACTGGACACATTATGAGGTATAATAATAATAATAATAAGTGTTTATGAGAGTCATCCTTCATGTTACTGGAAGTGTTTTAACAATGCAGATCTCAACTGTGTGTCTCTGTGTTGATGTTTTTCAGAGTTATTTACCCGACGTCTCAACAACGATGAGCAAACCAGTTCTCAAATACATGTACTGTTACACGTACCTCTCATAATAAACACATACTTCACTAACCCAGTTGCCTTTGCTAGAATATTTTAAAGTTTGACCCAAAAATCTAAATACGCATTAAAAGCTAAATGCTTTTTTAATTAATAATGAATGTCATTCATTCAATTTGGCTGTTTCAGTGGTTTGCATTATAACCATATCGACACGGTTCAGTCAACAGCATGCAAACCTTTACTTTAACTTTCATCAGCAGAGATTTCAGAGTCACGTTTGTCAACCTCATTAAGGTCTGAGCGCGGCGCGTCGTGATTGGCTACTGTACTACAGTACGGTGTGATGCGTCACTCGTTCATGAGATCATTTCTGTAATTGCGTCACTCGTTCATGAGATCATTTCTGTAATTGCGTCACTCGTTTATGAGATCATTTCTGTAATTGTGATCACGTTGAGCGTGTCGTGTCGTTTGCACGTGAATTGATCGCCGTCCGTGCGATCGCTGACCCGCGCGTTGCTCCCGGTGCAGCGCGCGCTCCGGTGCCGTTCGTCTCGCGCCCCGCTGTGAAAGAGTTACGCGCGCCGCGCCGCGCCGCGCGCTCTCTCCCCTCCCCGTCAACGTCACCGGCCCCGCAAACTAACAACATGGAGTCCGGCGTTTAGTGCGCCAGACGCTCCTCACCGGTTACCGGCGCCCTCGCGACGCTCCGGGACGCGCATAACGGAACGCACGCACGCGCGCGCCGGTGTAGACGCGGCGCGCTCGCGTCGCGTGAATGCATGCGGGAGATGTGACCGGACCGGAGGGTTTTAAACGCAGGCCGCTTCCCGTGAGTGTTGCGCGGTGATCAGTCTTCATCCTCGGGCAGAGACGCGCAGATCCCCGCGCGTCATGCTGGAGGAGTCTTAACATGACGCGCGTCAGCTCGCGTCATGCTGGAGGAGTCTTAACATGACGCGCGTCAGCTCGCGCTTTAACCCGCGCCGCGTCGTTTACGCACCGGCCTCCTCCGTTACTTTTAGGAGAAACGTGCCGTTCAGTTTCTCATGCACTTTTTATTACTGTGATGCAAAGCCAAAGTGTTCAGTTCGTAATCAATAAGAGCTTTCAGATTTACATTCATGTGACGGAGCAGCCCGAAATTACAATGTGGTCCAAAAAAGAAGCATGACTGTCATAAATATGATCTAAACGTTTAATAATGGTCAACACCTGTACCGTGTCGTAGTGCTTCATCACGTACTGGTCTGATGTTTGGGTGAACAGCCCTGTAATTACTCAAAAACAGTTTCTCTTATATTGAGATGCTGAATCAAAGCGTGTCCAGAAACTGAATTGCTCTTCACAATGCAGGAGAGGAGAGGTGGACCACAGCTGTGCTCAAACCCGTGTACCAGGAGACCATGGAGCCTGAAGATGAGCTCTCCATCAGAGAACCTCTAGATCTGATGCCCAACCAAGAGACTTCAACATCCACCTCCGTACTCACCTGCAGCTTACTGGTACAGAGAAGACCCCAGAAAGACCCTTTAACTCCCTTTTCCTCTCTCTGCTAATTTAAAGTAAACGTGATTCCGCTTTCCAACGAGTGTTAAAAGAACGTTTTAATGACAACAAATAACAAATATATCCAATACAGTGTTTTGTTATTTGTAACTGCACTGTTATTTTGACGTTTCTGATTCTTGAACCTGTAAACCTCATTAGTTCACGACTGTGTAAGAATCTTTCAACATGTTATTTCTCTCCTGAACAGAACTTTGTAATGTTGGGCTTGTTTCAACCCTCTGAAATCACAGGGGGGGTTATCTCACAGCGACAGTGTGGACGAGGGTGACGGCATTACAGATTCTGGCGGTCCAAAACGCTCGTTCCCCGCACCGGAGCAATGTGACAGAGCCCAGAGGAGGCTGCGTTCATCAGCCTTCCCCTCATCTCTCACCTGGGACTCTGACTCGGAGAAAGAAATCTTAGACGGTAATCATCTCCGTGTCCATAAAAACACACGGACGTCATAATCACAAGAAACTCAGAATGACTGGAAAACAAGCGTTTGCATTTGTTCAGCTAGTTTCAAGCTGATATATTTTGTGGCTGTACTGTGAAAGTGTTTCTCCGTGAACAATATTAATGGTTTTCGTTTGTCTACACGCGGTTAATATAACTGTGAGTCGACGGCGTGCTGTTAAGTCGTGTGTATGATGTTTGTGTTTCTGTGTGGATTCCATTGACGTGTGTCAGAAGAAGAACTTCAGCACTTTTCTAACCCGCATGGTCTGGCTGCTCACAGCCCAGGAAGTCCAACATCTGGACAGCAGCACAGGTGAGATGCAGATGAATGTTTCTGTTGAAGAACAGGTGTACGGCTTTACATACATGGAGGTTTTTTTTACATATTGAAGAGTTAGATGGATATATAGACTGGATCATAATATAACTTGCAATCTGAATCCCTGTGTTTACAGACCTGACATTGATCTGCGCCAAGAGCCAAAGGAACCCAGACTCTTATTTCACGAGAAGATCATACCTGGACCACCAGAAGTGCCGAATCGAGGAGATGATGTTACACACAAAGATCCGACAACTATAGACTCCAGCTCACAGAAACATACAGACAGAAGTAAAATTATAATAATAAAGTATTTTACAGTATTTATAAACAGGAAGCATATTCAAAGTCATGTGATCAACACAGTGTTAAAAAACTCTCATTAAAGCATTTCTCTATTTGTTTGTAGTGGAACAGGATGAAATAAGCCATTTGTCAGATGTTACATCAAAAGAAGGATGCCGAATAGAAAAGTGTGATGGCCTGAACAGGAAGAATCAGAAGGGGATGGTAAAGAAGAAGACTGAAGAGCCAGACATATACACATTTCCTGGTGACTCTGAGCCCGAGAGTCCACCGCCCGGGCCCTGGGCACACTGCACCTTCATCCAGCGCAGGAGGAAAAAACGGGCCATTCTGAGACCGTTCTCTGGACTGGGTAACTGGCATCGTACAACAGGAACCGGCAGAAGAACCAGAGGAAAACGTTCAGGAGCAAAAGAGCTCAAGAAAGCCACCACAGATGGAGAGGGAAGGATGACAGAGTGTGAAGAGGAAAGGAAGAAGAAGGTGCAGATAAATCAGAGATCAGCTGTAGACCAACCAGACGAAGACCTCTGCCAAGACATTTTCACATGTGTGGAGTGTAGCATTTACTTCAAGAAACGAGACCATCTTCGAGAACACATGCGAGAACATGGTCACGGCCAGCCTGGAGAGAAATGGCAGTTTGGAGAGAAAGAGTCTTGGAGTAAAAGCTGTTTTGAATGTGTAGAGTGTGGCCTGGAGTTTGTAGACCGGTTACTGCTGCTAGATCATAACAGATACCATGAGGAATCACGGCAGAAGATCCTGGAAGAGATTGGAAAATTAAACAAGAGAGACAAGCAAGCAGCAGAGCAAGCTAGCTGCAGTAAAGCATCAGAGACGGTTGTCAAAGAACCGGCAGAGGTTGGCTCTGGAAGATTTGTGTGTCTTAAGTGCAGTTTTAGCTCTGATGTTCCTCAAGAGCTTGCAGATCATTCCAAGACACATAAGACTAGAACAAGGGCTGGTGTCTCTCGAACATCACCTCGCTTTCAGCAGAAGTCCAGCAAAAAAGGACAGGTACAGTCTTCTGGAGATGTTACAACAACTTCACCTTTCAGCAAGAGATACCCCATTCGAGCATCGAAGAAAACAAAAACCCAACCTGAAGGTGACCCTTCACAAGCTCAAAATCCCTCTGCTTGCACAACCCAAGGAGACGAGAGCCCTGACAAAGCCATTCTGCCTGCAGATACAGTCCCTACAGAGGAGTCCAGCCAAACAGAAGAGCCCAGAGCAACCACGGCTGATCCTGTGGAACAGAACATCCTACAGACTCCGTGTCCCATGTCTCCAACTCCTCGCAAAAATTCTGCTCCGCGCCGTAGGGACGTGGCATTCAAGACGATAGGAAATAAGCGCTCAGCCCGGGGTGCAAGGAACAAAGTGGGGCGCACGAGAGCCAGCACGAGGCTGGATCCTAAAACAAACCTGACTCACGATGTTAAACAACAGGTTCAAATCCCAAACCAGACCAAAGAGAAGAACCAGAGGGAAGGCACTCCACCACCAGAACCAGATCATGATCCAAACCAAGGTCCCCAACCAGGTAAGACAGTAGCGAGTCACAGCACCCAAACAAGTGTAGAGCCCAGCTCTGTAGCTCCACTGGCTGAGTATGGTGCTAACAGTACAGTCATGGGTTCGATTCCCAGGGAACAGACATGTTTCATCAATACATTTTTATCTCTCATTTCCACACACAGCTCAGAAACAAGTTCCCCTCGTTCACAAAGTCTCTCAGTCAAATTAAGCCTCCTTATCGTGTAGTTTAGGGTGATTTAGTTTTAATTTACTTTTTTACTCCAAAATACGTATTCTATCATTTGTTCGCCCTCATTTACATGCCCTCATGTCATTCCAAACCTGTATGACTTTCTTTCTCTGTATATATTTTGGTTTATTACTTTTTTAGTAACTGTTGACGTCATTACAGTGTATCATCAGGACCAGGTCTGACCACCTTCACATGGAATAATAAAGTTCTAATCGTCTCATTTTTACCCTCTTTTTCTCTTCAACCTTCCAGTGAAGAAGCCACCTGCTGGTGCTCTGGATCTCAAAACCTTCTCACCAAAGAAGAGCAGCAGAAAGCTTGAGCCACAGGAGGAGGAACCCAAACTCAACACGGACACATCTGACAGCTGGAGCAGGTGTGAGGAGGACACACTTACTGCTGCCAAAGTAGAGGAGGAGGATGATGATGATGAAGAGTATGATGATGTTGTGAATCGCCTCATCGGTGCCTTGACAGAGGATGATGATGAAGATGATGAAGACAGCGAGGGGTTGTTGAAAAGTGTGCAAAGGAAATGCCCTTATTGCCCAGATCGATTCCACAATGGCATTGGACTGGCCAATCACGTCAGAGGTCATCTGAAGCGAGTAGGTGTCAGTTATAACGTGAGACACTTCATCTCCCCAGAAGAGGTCAACGCCATTGAGAAGAAGTTCTCCTACCAGAAGAAGAAGAAAAAAGGTGATGATGCTTCATTTACTGTTAATGTTAGTGCAGGTGATATTTAATTAAACAAGGTTTAAAAGTGACGCAGAGAGCCAGTCAATATTAGCAATTAACAATATTGGCTCAGCCAATGGCGTGAATTTGGGGTGGGACTAGCTGTGTGAATGACTAATGGCAGATGAGGGGAGTGTTTGAAGCTTGTCTGTAGTTATTTTGTTACACTAGAAATTCCACAGATAAATCAAAGATCAGGACCTGAAAGGCTTGTGCTAGATGTTCTTCTGCTTGTGCTAGATGTTCTTCTAACATGTCTTGTCTCACTCCTTCTTCACCTAGTTGCCAACTTTGACCCATCAACCTTCAGTGTGATGAGATGTGAGTTCTGCAGTGCCGGCTTTGACACCCGGGCGGGTCTTTCCAGTCACGCCCGTGCTCATCTCAGAGACTTTGGAATCACCAACTGGGAAGTCACGGTTTCCCCCATCCATGTTCTCCGGGAGCTGTTTGCCAAGCATCCAGATCTGGTTCTGCCTGCCGCCTCTCACACGCTTCAGTCAAGCCAAGAGGAAAACTCTGATGAAGAGCCTGATGAGGAAGAGGAGCAGACCACGACGTCCATCACTCGCTCCTCTGACTCTCCAACACAGCACTGGAGGGAACAGCACAGCGTCAGTGAGGCAGAGAAGGGTGAGTGAATGTGATCTGATTCAGCTGCAGCTGCAGATCAAGAGACGTGATTGTTTTTATGAGTTCTTGATTTCAAAGAAAAGCTAAAGAAACAGTAATGAAATGAGTCAGGGGTTTAAAACGAGTGAAAAAATAAAGAACAAGAAAAAACAAGATATTTTAAACGATCTCTGTGATTTTTGTAAATGAACTAAAGATGTTTTAGAAAGTGAAAGTGAAACAAAGAAAAGTTATGAGGTAAATCAAGACACAATTTGTAGGTCACTAATCAAGATTTTGTGACTTGTTAACTGTCCCAGTTAACAATTTTAGGTTGTAAGAACATTTCCATTTTCAAGACTGTTCTAGGAATATCCGAAACATCCTTTGTGGATGTTGTAGTAATGTTATTGCTTGGTTATAAGAAAAATAATAAAGAAAATAACAATTTTCCACTGACAACTTAAGAATAACGTTTTTGATTACGTTATATAAAGCGTAAAATGTTTTACTGCGGGAATGTCTTTGATAACGTTGAGAGAACTTTTAGAGAATATAGCTGAGAATGTTAGATGGGTTTGGACCAGGTCAGATATCATCAGTTTCATGCAAGTCTTGCTGGCATAACATGTATTATCAGGTTTATCAGCTGTTTTGCATAAACTGGTGCAGTTTCTTCACTAATGCTCTCACAGTCTTCATCAGAAGGTCTCACTAGAGTCTGATGAGACCTCCTGATCTTGCATGAAGATGCTGTCGCTCCAAACTTTTCTTACCGACTCTCACCCCGCCCGCGTTGAGATTAAAACCTGCCCCGCATATACCAATAAGTGCCCCTCACGGGCAGGACGGGGGCTTTTGGTGCACTAGGGGGGCAGTTGTGGAAGCGGGTGTGAGATGTTCATCACGCATGTATCTGAGGTCAGTCTCCGCCTTTATTCGCGTCGTCACGCCTCGGTGCGTTAGTGCATGTGCGGGGCAAAATGGCCGCCGCCGCCGTCCCGCAGACGCGAACCGTCGCGGAAAACGCGCGTGACGCGCCGCCGCCGCGGAACGGTGAGTGCGGCGCCGTGAGACGTGCACGCGCTTTCACGTGCGCGCGCCCGTGCTCAATGGACGAGGCGGCTGTCTAACGGGGACGTGATTTGTCGTCGGGTCGGACGCGTTATTCCGGGTCTTCGCCATTTTCACTCCCGCCGTGTTTTGTGTACAAACGAAGCGCGTCCCCGCGCGGCGCGCGCGCGCCTCTGCCGCACAGCTTCACGGAGAATAAATGACAGACGTTTTGCGTTTCTGTCTGTCCGCGTCGGAGAAGTTGGTAAACGAGCCGTCTTCACGTTTAACTGGGTCTGTTTAATGGCCTTTGCTCTTCGTGGCATGACTGTGTTGTGAAAGGGAAAAGGGCTGATGTTGCGAAAATTGTGTCTGGGATCAGATGACGGGAGAGACTCTTACACTGAATATACTGAAGAGATCAAGAGCAGCTCTGAAGAAAACAGACTCGAAACAGCCTCTGTGCTGCTTAACAGAGTCAAAACAGCCTCTGTGCTGCTTAACAGACTCGAAACAGCCTCTGTGCTGCTTAACAGACTCAAAACGATCTCTGTGCTGCTTAACAGACTCGAAACATCCTCTGTGCTGCTTAACAGACTCGAAACATCCTCTGTGCTGCTTAACAGACTCAAAACATCCTCTGTGCTGCTTAACAGACTCGAAACAGCCTCTGTGCTGCTTAACAGACTCGAAACAGCCTCTGTGCTGCTTAACAGACTCAAAACGATCTCTGTGCTGCTTAACAGACTCGAAACAGCCTCTGTGCTGCTTAACAGAGTCAAAACGATCTCTGTGCTGCTTAACAGACTCAAAACAATCTCTGTGCTGCTTAACAGAGTCAAAACGATCTCTGTGCTGCTTAACAGACTCAAAATGATCTCTGTGCTGCTTAACAGACTCGAAACGATTTCTGTGCTGCTTAACAGACTCGAAACAGCCTCTGTGCTGCTTAACAGACTCGAAACAGCCTCTGTGCTGCTTAACAGACTCGAAACAATCTCTGTGCTGCTTAACAGACTCGAAACATCCTCTGTGCTGCTTAACAGACTCAAAACGATTTCTGTGCTGCTTAACAGACTCGAAACAGCCTCTGTGCTGCTTAACAGACTAAACACCTCTGTGCTGTTAACTCGTGGCTTAACAGACTCGAAACAATCTCTGTGCTGCTTAACAGACTCGAAACATCCTCTGTGCTGCTTAACAGACTCAAAACGATTTCTGTGCTGCTTAACAGACTCGAAACAGCCTCTGTGCTGCTTAACAGACTCGAAACAGCCTCTGTGCTGCTTAACAGACTCAACGATCTCTGTGCTGCTTAACAGACTCAACGATGTCTGTGCTGCTTAACAGACTCAAAACAGCCTCTGTGCTGCTTAACAGACTCGAAACAATCTCTGTGCTGCTTAACAGACTCGAAACGATCTCTGTGCTGCTTAACAGACTCGAAACGATCTCTGTGCTGCTTAACAGACTCGAAACTATCTCTGTGCTGCTTAACAGACTCGAAACTATCTCTTTGCTGCTTAACAGAAAACAGCCTCTGTGCTGCTTAACAGACTCGAAACTAGTCTCTGTGCTGCTTAACAGACTCG
This sequence comes from Chromobotia macracanthus, assembly GCA_036877525.1. Taxonomy (NCBI): domain Eukaryota; kingdom Metazoa; phylum Chordata; class Actinopteri; order Cypriniformes; family Botiidae; genus Chromobotia; species Chromobotia macracanthus. The sequence goes on from JAZGTH010000133.1 coordinate 260,148, forward strand.
AAACGATCTCTGTGCTGCTTAACAGACTCGAAACGATCTCTGTGCTGCTTAACAGACTAAACGATCTCTGTGCTGCTTAACAGACTCGAAACTATCTCTGTGCTGCTTAACAGACTCGAAACGATCTCTGTGCTGCTTAACAGACTCGAAACGATCTCTGTGCTGCTTAACAGACTCGAAACGATCTCTGTGCTGCTTAACAGACTCGAAACGATCTCTGTGCTGCTTAACAGACTCAAAACGACCTCTGTGCTGCTAGTAGTACATTTCCTGAACTCACCCTCGGGGGATATTAAATAAACTTAACTTTGCCAAGTTTATTATTTTAGCACAACCTGTTGTTTTAATCGTGTGATGTTTGATTTGGTTAAACAGTAAAATAATGCCTGTTGCTTTGTCAGAGCGAAACATTCACATTGCTCATGCTTGTCTGATGCTGTTTCAATTTTAACAGAGGGATTTTGGTTGTTTAAAATATTTTGCAGTTGTTTCTTCCCGTTACATTCAGTCTCAAAGATTTGCAGTATTTTTCCACACAGTTATTTATATGAAGTTTGAACCCGGCCCATATATAAACCCTGTGACTGCAACCTGCTGTTACTGTGACATTTTAGATACAAATAATAGCTGGTTTTCTTTTTATTTCTCATGAGAGACCCAAAAACAGGTTTTACAGGTGTCGTTTTACAGATGGAAACTTACAGTTTCGTCTGGCATGAATTGGGCAGCAGATTTTAATTTGTTAACTTCCCTTGGTCAACTAATTAACTGTTAAATAATAAATCTCTTTATTTGAATTTTTGTGCATAAGTTACAAAAATATGTATGGAAACATTTATTTGAAGCTCTTGTTGAGTGTCCCTGAAGGACTTTGATTTTACAATACTGTTATTTTTTTTTCCTGTCTGTTCATGTTCAGGTGATAAGGAGGAGAATGATGATGAAGAGGAAGATGACACCAAGATACCCCTCACAGACATGCTGACCACAAGTCCAGGAGAAAAGCCTCGGTTCTCCCCTCAGGAACAGATTCCTGAATCCAGAGAGACAGACTCTACAGGTAAAATGAATGATGTTTCATCTCAACACAGAACTGAATCTGCTTGATGTTGTTGGTTTCTCCTCATTAGGAAGACCTCAGGGTGTCAGCTAGATGACCTTCTTTGTCCCACCACACCCAGTCTTGTATTGTTAACGGTATTGTATTCCATCTCTGTTTTTTTAGCTTCCAGCTTATTGAAATGTGAATTCTGTGGTGCAACCTTTGAGACACGTCGTGGTTTGTCTAGCCACGCCCGCTCTCACCTACGTCAGCTGGGCATCGGTATGTCAGAGAACAGTGGAGCACCTATAGACCTTCTGCAGCAGATCTCTAGGGAGCATGCAATGGATGCATGCTTCACTGGAACGCCTCCATGCGTGACACCACCTAAGAAGTCCCAGCATCATTCCCCGTCCATTCCCAGCCCCGCAACAGATGCTGAAATGGAGGAGGGGCTTCAGGACACCAAGCCTACAGTCTCATTCTCCACAGGATCCGCTGTTAAAGTTTCCTCTTCTCCAGCTGCTGGCTCTCTGCCCTCATCTCCGTTTGTGAAGTCTAGGTCTCCTTCCCCAGTGCTGAGAAAGGCCCCCATCTCTTCCCTGCTCCCTGTGTCTTCCCCACTGCGATCCCAGGAACATAAACCATTGGGAAAGAATCAGACTACAAACCTCTCCGGTCCCACCAAGCCTTTCTGGGCACCACAAGACACAGACGCCCCTCTGAATCTTAGTAAGACATAATTTACTTTAAATGAAGTAGCTTGTTTACGCATCTTACTTTAATGTACTATTCCAACATACAGTGCTGTAATGTTTTTTTAGTGGGACTCCTCCCTTTTTGTTCAAATAAATTCTCATTATCCTCTTTCTCTCTTCCAGCGATGGAGATGGACTCTAAAGACATCATTTGCCAGCTGTGTGGTGCGTGGTTCGAAACACGGAAAGGCCTCTCAAGTCACGCTCGAGCCCATCTGCGTCATTTCGGGATCGAGTACTCTGAATCCAAGGGCTCCCCCATTGACTTACTCAACCGCTTCATCCTGACTGATGACTTCAAACACAAAGCTAATTCTTTTCTCTCTGATGCTCCAGAGGACCTGAGGTCCCAGAAGACCAGCTTGACTTCCCCTTTACCCTCCACCTCTTCCTCTAAAAGGCCTGTTGCTTCTAGTCCTGTCCTTTACAAAACGACCCCATTGAGGTCCACCATTGGCTCCAAACCTACCTCATCATCTACCCACACCCTGTTAGGCCCGCCCACAAAGAAGCTGAAACCTTCCTCTATGCAGGTCCTTCGTTTCAGTGGTGGGGAAGTCATGTCCTTCCCTATAGGTGATAATGTTTATGTTTATTTTATGTTTATATGTTGTTATTTATTGATTCTTATTTTGCCGATCAACATAATTTCTCTGCTTTGTGCTTCTACCAGAGCCAACGAAAGAGGTGAGGTGTGAATTTTGTGGAGAACTTTTTGAGAACCGCAAGGGTCTTTCCAGCCACGCCCGCTCCCACCTGCGGCAGCTCGGCATCACTGAATGGTCTGTGAACGGCTCTCCTATTGACACACTACGAGAGATAATAATCCGTCGAGGTCTACCATCCATCACGCCCCTTAAATCCCCAAAATCACCCTCCTCTCCAGGCCCAGCAGTGTCTCGCCCTGCACTCCAGTCCTCCTCCCCAACTGGGAATGTTTCTGGGCGTCTGCCATTCCACTTCACCCAGTCGCCAAGTCAGGACCAGCATACTGTCCGAAAAATGTCTCCCTCAACATCCACCACCAGCTCTTCCCCAGCAGTGGAGATGGTTAAACCAAAACCAGAACCTGAACTGATTGAAGTTACCAAGAACAGGTCAGAAACAGGCATAAATGAAGCCTTCAGCCCAGAGCCACAACATTCCAGTTTAAACACCTCAGACAGTGTTTATCCAGTCAGCTTTGGTACGTTTATTGATTGTTTTGTTTTCTCACTTTTCAATACATAACGGTGCAGAAAGTGATTTCTGAGAAATGCTGATGAAAATTGAAATCAACACCCAAACAAACAGTTTTGGGAATATTTGCTACATGGCCTGTGTGTAAAAAATAAAGTTAGTGTTTGCACAGTCCTGGCTGTGTAAATAGGAGAAAAAACTAAGTGGATCGGACTGATCAAGACAACACCATAACTCTTGTGCAGCCAATCAGCAATAGAGGGTGTGTCCACCAGCTGTTAGTCGTTGCCTGTGTTGCGTAGAATGTTTATTATTTTGAGGGCGGAGCAACGAAGGGAGGGATGTGTTTGTTTGGGTGTCGATTTCAAACATCAGCAGTGTTTCTCTGAAATCACTTACTGCACTTAATTAAATTATCCACTCACTACATCTGTTTTTCTGTCTTCGTCTTTCCTCCCAAAGTCATGACTAAGGAGAAGGAACCTTCCCGTGATATTCGGTGTGAATTCTGTGGTGAATTCTTCGAGAACCGCAAAGGTCTGTCAAGCCACGCCCGTTCGCACCTGAGACACATGGGCATCACAGAGTGGTCTGTAAATGGCTCGCCCATTGACACGTTGTGGGAGGTTATGAGAAGACAGGGAACCAGCCCTGCGTCCTTGGCCTTAAGTATAAAGCAGGAGCCAGGACAGGACTGTAGGGTTTCATTAAACAGCCCGAGCTGTCATTCCCCTGCACTCTCTCGCAAATCGCCCCTAAACCTGCTCCACTCCGGCTCACGCCTGCATAAGCACGGGCTTGGATCTGTGAACATGTCCCACACCTCACATGGGAGTAAGTTACTCGGGGTGACCCTGCTCAAGAAGAAGGTGGAGGATGGACAGTCAGGAGAGAAGTCACAGTTCATCCAATCAAAGAACTTCTCAGCTGCCCCGCAGGACTTCTCCTTTAAGGGTAAATTCTCCACAGAGAAGCACGGGGTCAGCCACATGGGTGAGGGTGTATTTCTGTACGATCCCTTATTTGGCTGATTTTTCTGTGTCATTGTTTCAAGACTATCCAGACTAGTTTCCAATAAGTGGGCAATTATTTACACTGCTTTAATGTGAACAACATAACCATTCTCAGATCAATAAAAAGCCCAGATTCTATGACTTAAAGGCAGGTAAGCGATTTGTTCCAGTTTTTTGTTATGCTGGTTGAAAGTCTTTTCACATCCTGATAGCATCACCAAATAAAACATATAGGCCTTCCTTCTATGCAAGGGGCAGGACCATAAGATGTTCGTCCAATCATTGCATTCGGTCTGAATGCAATCAGGCTTTCAAAGCTAGCTTGCTATTGTGAAACTGCCTGCCCTACCTTTAATTCAAACACCATTAAAATCTGGTTACAGTAGAAACAGTCTGAAGAACCGTGTGCTTGTTCCGCTGTTGTAGATGCCAGCTGTGAACTCTGTGGGTTCTACTTTGAGAACCGTAAGGCTTTGGCCAGTCATGCTCGAGCACATCTCCGGCAGTTTGGAGTGACAGAGTGGTGTGTGAACGGCTCACCCATCGAGACGCTGAGCGCCTGGATCCGCAGCCGCCCGCAGAAGGCCGCCGAGATGCAGCAAAGTTACACGCAGAGAGTCCGTTACTCCCAGAAGAAAGTACGACAACAAATGAGACAATGTTGTGAACCTGTCCTACACTCCAGTCATGACTGATCTGTGGTGTACAGTTGTGAATGTTTCGATTATAATTGGAACTGATAGTTCAGATAGGGAATTAATTTAACGCATTAAAGATGCAGAAAGCTATTTCTGAGAAATGCTGTTGAAAATAAAATCAACACCCAAAAAACTATTTTGTGGCTATTTCTTAGATGTCTGTTCTGTATGTTAAAACATATTGTTATTGTTTTTGCACAGTCCTTGCTGTGTAAATAAGAGAAAAAACAAAGTGGGCGTGTCAGCTGTCGTGACCTGTGCCGCAGAGCGATTGTTATTTTGAGGGTGAAGCAAAGAAGGGATTGAGTGTGTTTATTTTCAGTGTTGATTTTTAATATCAACGGTTTCTCAGTAAATCACTTACTGCACCTTTAATTTGATACAATTATTTATACAAAAAGCAATATGTTAACAATGTTGCGATTTTTTGCAGAGGTGCAATTCTGCTCTTTCACTGTCCCGTGATTCTGACTCCACAACTCCTGCTTCCCACAAGCCCTCAGTGACCAAGTGGGCGTCTCTCACATTGCCCCAAAAGAGGGCGATTGGACGGGATACCAGCAGCTCTTCCTGGGGGTTGTCAGGAAGGGCAACAGAGGCAAAAAGCAGGAATGGCGGTTCCACTCAGCATGGCCTGATTCTTCATCCTGAAGGTCATCGCTCCAGTAACGTGCTTCCACACGCGCAGGTGGCCCACAGCGAGCTCAACGTCCGTGTACCACGAGGTCAGAACGAAACTTATCCCTGTTTCTCCCTAATGCTCATGAAATTGTACCTACCTCTCCACTTTTCCTTCTCCTGAAGGATTTGAGAGACGGCCGCTGAAACACCCCTCACATGCTGAGGCAGGGGAACGAGAGAGCGGCCCTCCAAAACCTCGCTCCAGTACTGTACCTGCCCTGGTGCCAAAGCCCTCCTCCACCCCACTGGTTAAACTGGTGGGGAAAATTTACTCCCTCAAGTGCCGGTGAGTTGCATTTCTGTCTTGGATTTATTCCAAAACCAAGTGTGCTCCCTACTGCCCTATACAGGCAACATTCTAACTGAATGCCTTGTAAGTGACCCAGTTGGAAAGCTCTACATATACGTAAACTTCATGTGCCACACAGATTGCAATACACACATGAACCTCACTGTAGACTCCAGCTGGATGTTAGCATGATACTGTGATATTACACTCAAACATGGGGTACAGTTGCCCACACTAAACTAGATGTGACTGTTCTATTGACTTTCTCTTTGATGTTGAATGAAATATTTATATAATCCATATTTATAATCCATATTTATTTAATTTATTTGCCATCTTGGAAGGTTTTTTATCACAGAGCTTGTTCTGGTGCATTGTGGGATTTCTCCATGAAAAACACATGGTGTGTTCTTAAAATCCGTGGCAACCAAGTTTGTTGGTTGCCACCTATATAGGCAGCTTGTTAAGATTTTGAACAGAACTGATGATTTTGTTTACATAAGATACATTATATTACAGATTATATTATTGTACTCTATGTGGATTAAAACACTTTCTTCAGTAAAGCGTATTTTAAAATATCTTAGAGCCCTGTAGCCCTGCTTTCTCCTTGTGTCTGCCTGAACTAATCAAACTAATTGTCTTTAATGTGTCAATGATTTCTCGTAGGTTTTGTGAGGTGGAATTTAACGGCCCACTCTCAGTACAGGAGGACTGGATCAGACACCTTCAGCAGCACATCCTCAACGTCAACTATAACAAGACAGAACCACCTGCCAACGACCCTCCTGCCCCTGAACTACCCGCATCAGCTGCTAACTCCACCTCCACTACAACCACAACTCTCACTGCCACCCCATCTGCCCCGCCCCCAAGCCCAGCAGCCACGCCCACTGCCACACCTGCTTCCACACCTGCAGACACTCCCACCCAAGCCTCCACAGCGCCCCCTGTGGCCACCTCAGCTCCACTTCCTTCCCCTGCTAATTAGTGTTCTTCTACATATGTATGTATCATCTTGAGCGATCATAACTCTTCTCGTCTGTTTGGTTTGTGTACAGACTGTTACTCATCTTTGAATATGTCTGTCTCTGATCAGAGGGAGAGATTTCTTCTAATCCCTGATAACGACCCACTTAACCTGCCCTACTGTACAGGCATCTGTTATGACAGACTCACACTGGAGGCAGGACTGTCTGTTGCCATGACAGTTCTCATCTGTCTTCTGGCTCTTTAAAAACTCAGTGTGATGCAGTCTGTTCATGCATTTGAAGCGTGTTGTTTGGTTTAACTGTGTGGAGAAACAGAGTGTCTGGTAAGTTTCAGTAAGACACTCGGCTGTAGCGAGTGATGTGTTGTTCACATCCGCTCTGTCTGGAGTGATGGTCTTTATTGTCCTACCAAAAGTTCAATCATTGACAAATCAAAGAATTACAATCGAAAGGCACAAAACGTTAAAAATTATATTTTAAATAATCCCAATTTCTTTTGTGATAAAGCACTTAAAGATATGTACTCTCTAAAACAAAGCGTGTCTGCGTGTATTATACACAGCTGCACTGTTTGTAACTCGTTCCAAATGATTGTGTGACGTCTGTGTCAGACATTGAAGGCCCAGTTTTCTGTTAATTCCACTGAAATCCAGTCTTGCATATTCTTACAAAGCTGCAGCCTATGATTTAATCTTGCAGATGATCGATGATCAGTAAATTCGATGATCAGATTCGTCCAGAACCAGTTGCTGCTAAATATTTAAATAAGCTGAGCTCATGGAGTTACATGCATCATTTTAACACATGAGCAACATCTGTCAAAAAATGAGCTTGAAGTAGTATCCCATCACGCTTTAGTGTTTTATATTCTAGCATACAGATTTATGCCTCTGTTACCGTTTGTTACAACACATTATTTTGTAGCGCATTTGCACATAAGCTAGATCTTATGCAAAAGACTTTTGCATAATGCTGTGATGAATCTGATTTAACTGCAGCTTTCTGTCTTTATGTTCTTTCTCTTGTTAATTTTGTGCTTGGCACAAAGTCTGAATGAAACAGTTGGAACAGCTGTCTAAAACGCCTCTAGTTGCTTTTAAATGATGGTGAAGCTTTCTGAAAAACAGCCTTGGAACAAGTACTTGGGTCTAAGTATTTTAGGCCTAAACTTTAAATATAAATAAAAAAGTGTCTATTTTTTTTTTTTTTTTTGCAGTAGCATTTTTGTGATCCTAGCTAAATTTATTAAATGAATTGAATTGTTTGGCTACACTACATGAATTTGAATGTTTCTGGAAAGTCGATGCACTTTCATCCGTGATTAATTCGGGAACGTCTACAAGTGTGTGGCAGTCTGTGTTTCCATGTTACTGAATTCGGTACAATGTTCTGAATGCCTGCGTAAGACTGAGGTTTTTCTTGTGAAGTCATTCCTATGGAAAAAAGACAAAAAAAGAATTACAAAAACACGGATTCTTAAGAACTGTATACATTTTCCAGTGACGAATGTGCCAAAGTCTCTTTGCCTCTCAGATTGGGTGTGACTCAGTAGCTTTAGTTATATAACTAGTTAAGAGGAATTCTAATGGATTTCATGCAGTCAGTTTTTAATAAGTTCTTGGCAATGGCAACAGCTTTCTGTATTAGAGCTCTAATCTAAATGTAACGTTTACCTGAGACACTTCACACGTTTTGTTGTGTTTGCATCATAACGTTCATACAGTATAAATACAGTGTTCTGTTTGACTGTAGTGTACTATATATGTGGTGCTTGGTTGATCCATGAATGGACTGGTGATTTTTCCACAAACATGTCGACTGCTTCTTAAACATACGACCGCTTTAGATAAAGTTTCTATATCTGCACAGGAAAGCGACAGCAAACCGCTCCAGAAGATTGAAACTGTGGATGTTTGTTGTGACTTTCACCACTAAACTTTGACTGTTAGGCTTTGAGTTTTCCAGAAGGGAATATTATTATCTTAACAAATGTATAGAACAGAAAAAACGACACTATTAACGGTTTAATTAACACTTCAGATGTGATCTTGATCATTGTGAGTTTGATTTTTAATGCCGTGTATTTTTTAATGAGCTGTGTATTTCTTTAACTGAAGTTATAGCTGTGGAATAGATCTGTGTTTTATTTTTTATTCTGTCAGTTTTAAGATAAACTGCATTGGTGCTCATGTGAATGAATGAATGAATGGACTGAAATTGTTTGGTTGTTTTCTGGAGAGATTGTCATGTCCTCTCACGAGGACTCTGTACTTTCTGATCTGTAACGTTGTGTGTTAACTGACATGATAGCAGAAGTTCTCTGAAAGATCTCCACAGCTGCTTTAGGCTGCAGTCTGTGTTAATGTTTTTATGTGAGAGAGAGAGCAAAGCTGACTTTATGTGGCTGAAAGTGAGCGTTACCGTGAAAGTGTTGACCAGAGCGCAACCATGCAAGAGGTTTGTGTGTATCTGCTCATGAATGAACATCATTAAATGTTATCTGAACGTTCGGCGAGTTGTGTTCTCATCATTTCTCATTTGTGCCTGTAGCTCAATGGGTAGAGCATTGTGTTACCGGCACAAAGGTCGTGGGTTTGAGCTCTAAAAAACACACTGATAAAATGTATAACTTGAATGTGCTGTAAGTTGCTTTGGTTAAAACCGTCTGCCAAATGTATAAATGTAAATGAATGTATAAATTTAGCAGGATTTTCAGTACCACCTTTTGGACAGCATGCAGCGTGTACAATATTCCTCTGCGTGACTGTTATCAGCAATGCGTTATAAATTATAAAGAGTAACTAAACAACAGCTGCTTTATGTGATGAGTACAGTCTGAAATATTCAATTCAACTTTATTTGTATAGCGCTTCTACAATGTGGCATAGTCTCAAAGCCGCTTTACAGGGAGGAAAAAGAAAAAACCAGGAAATACATACAATGATACAGTACCACCGTTATGTCAATTATCAATCAATTATCAATAACTAAGTATCAAGTCAGATATTTACTATAGAGTGTCAAATATCTGAACCTGTTTAACTCTCACCAGAAGTCACTGTAAGAACATTATTGTGTTTTGAAGCATCATTAAACATCACTAATGTTCAGTCTGCTCAGTTCTGGCGCTTTTAAAGGGCAGTTGCGCACATCCACCACACGAGGGCCCTCATGAAGCGAGACATTGAACCCGTCACCACACGCGAGTGACGGGGAGACCATGCGAGTGCTCCGCTCCCAGAAAACAACAACAAAACGAGGCTGTCAGGAAAAGTTTGTCAAGTTTAACCTGCTGAACTGACCCTCACACTCCTGCAGATTTCATACTGCACAGCTGAAACTAAAATATATAATAATATGTAAGAGCAGAGGTCAAAACAGTGAGGCTGTGAACATGAGACGATTCACCGATCACTGACCAAGAGAAACCATCCCGGTGACGTCTGAACCACGGTTCAGTTTGTCAGCACAAATATCAGCAAGACGTTCGGCGTCTGAAAGGGTGACGTGAAAGGGTTCATCAAACCCTGAGGGAAAGCGTGGCTTTCTCTGAGTCTGAGCCGTGAGCTGAACTACATCTCAATCACGTCATCCTCCTGCACTCTGTAACCCAGAGAGAAAGTGCTTCCATCTCTGCAGAAAGCAGCCGTCTCATTGGCTGACGCAGACATATCCCAGCATCCTCGGCGGATGCGGCGCGTCTGGAGGAGGGTGTGAACGTCAGACTAAGACAAACTTTCTAACATCATTGAGAGCAGAAACGGTTACAGTGGCCGAGTGCAGAGCCGAGAGGTGGAGCCTCACCCAGAGACGCTGTCAGTGAAGTCTGACAGGATGAGGAAATGGCTCAGCTCACTTCTTCATGCTGAAACTCGAACTATCCTGACGTAACCGAGTCCCTTTAAAGTGCAGAAAACCCCGTCCTGTGACTAAACTTACACACAAACCGTTTCTGTTGGTTTCCTCACAGCATAACAATGTTTGTGTGTGGCTGACCTGTTTTTCTTTATTCGGTCAATGCGGATGTTATTTAGAAAGCAACGTTCAGTCAAGTGTGCAATTAATAAATAATGTTATAATAAACTAAATCCAGCAGCATGACTTGTGCTGATGACGGATGAGATGTTGAATGTGCTGTACTCAAACAAATAACTGAGATCTGAAGTCACAGCTTTCTGAAGAGCTGTCAGGTACTCCAGATTTACACGCGGCTTTCAGACGTAACGGCAGTTTCACAGAAACTTTCATCCTGTCGTAAACTTTGCTACATGTTTGGCAGAGTTTTCTGGGCTGCATATTTCGGTCTGTTTTTGATTATTTTTATGGCTGTTTCAGTTCCATTTAGGTTGTGAATTTTGCTTGCTGTTTCCTCAGGTTGATGAGGGTTTAACTCTTCTCCTGTTTGGATGAATGGCAGAATAAATGATAAATGATCAGAATCGCAGGTGCTCTGCAGCTGGACGATGGCTCTCGTGAGGTAAGAATGATCAATAATTCAGGACAAACATTAAGGTATTTTGAGGCTGGACATTAAAGATTCTTTAATGAGTGTTTCATTGCATTATTGATTTTCTTTACAGTGTCTGAATAATGGATCGTGTGTTCTCTGTGTAATCTCTGTTGTTTATCTGCATTAACTCTGGCAGGACAACAGAGATGTTCAGAGATCTAGAGATGTTCTCTAGAGACCTGCAGAGATTCTGGACATCTTGAGAAATGAAGTTTGCATTGATGCTCCAGATTGTTCATCTATCTGTGTAATTTTAATTCTGTCTGATTAAGATGGAGCTGTTGTGCTGTATACAGAAGTACATTACCATCCGTTCTGTGTTGCTTTTGATGCTAAAGCTGCTTTCAGTTTCAGTTTTGGGGGTTCAGAGTTGCTGTTCTGTATGAGGTCGTGTTGAGGTGAGGTTTTGATGGTTTAGCCCAGCTAACAGGGAACGTTCTCTAAAAGTTCTCCTAAAAAGTCCAAATCAAAAACATTCTTGTAGTAACGTTAGTAACACTTTTAACATTATATATAATATATATATGAAAAATTTTATTCTTAAGTTTTAGTGGAACATTTTAAAAATGTTACAGAAGTAAAAAAAAAAGTTTGCATGAACATTTTTAAAACCTAGCAGTAACATTAATACGTCTAAAAAATGTCCCTTTAACATTCAAAATAACATTTTTAATGCTTTTGTTACTTAATGGAAACATTCAACCCAAAATTGTGTGGGTGATTTTGTGTGAAAACTGGGTGATTTTGTCTGAATCTTTGACACAACGTGGGATCTATAATATCATATCTTTCATAAAGTATATATAATTATAGAACTAAAAATATGATGTGCAAAAACTTGAGAATTAAAAGATCTAGAAACATGGAGAATTTTTATTATCAGTTTATGTTGTACAGAAGCAGTGAGATGCTCTGTCTGTTTTGCAGGAGTGTGATTGTGTGAGAAAACATTACACAAATGTATCAGTGGATTTAAGAGGTTAATAATAATAAGCTGTTATTAATAACTGACTGTACCATCAGTGACGGTTATGTGTTTCTCTGAACTGCATGATTTCTTTGGTTCATGGTAAACTGTTGCAGGGGTTGTTTGTCTGATCAGACATCTCGAGTGTTCCTGTCTGCTACTGTTTTCTTCAGTTACTGTCACATTTCAGCATCTCTTCCCTCTCTCTCATTCACATTGTTGTTCATATTTCACTTCATTTACAGCATAACTTTTCCATTTAATCAGTTCCATGATGCTTCCATCCTCCATGATGCTTCCAAATGGAAGATGCTTCCATCTTCCAGACATCATAAATCAATAAACTCGTGTTGAACTGAAGCTAACTGGAGCTCTGTTGTAGAACAGAGTCTTCAGTGTTACGTGTCAGTAGATCTGCAGAAGCAGAACTCAGCAGCTGGACATGCTGCTCTTCTGAGACTTCATGTAAACGCGTCTGTTCATGCTCTGAATTTCTCTTGTCTACAGCCAGTGAATTCCTGCTGTCTGAACGTCTCATGAGGTTTGGAGGATTTTCTGGGCAGTTCCTCCAGCCGGTTGCTGTATTTCACTTGGCATCTGTTAATTTGTTTCCTGAAAGGATGCAGGTTAATTCTCTGGGTGTTTACGCTGTAAGAAAACACAACAACAGCTCTGTGACGTTGTTTCTCTTCACACAGATGTTTGTGTGGGTACTTGTTGTCCTGGAAATAAACTTAATCTTAGTGAAAATGTCAGGCTGTGTTATTTAGCTGTACATATTTTGACGTTATGTTCTTGGATGAAAATACGAGTGTTGTTTGCCTGTGTGAAACTTGCTGCAAGTCTGTTGTGAGAGAGACTTCTGGATGGTGGATACTATTAGATGGTTGCTAGGATGCTGCGGGTGGTAGTTAAGCATTGTTAGATGGTTGCTAAGGTGCTCTGGATGGTAGATAGAGCACTAGATGGTTGCTAGGGAGTACTGGATGGTGGATCGGGTACTGTTAGATAGTTGCTTGGGTGTTTTGGACAGTAGATAGGACACTATAGGTGGTTGCTAAGGGACTGTGGTTGGTAGTTAGGGCATTTGCAGATGATTGCTAGGATCTTCTGGATTGTTGCTTGATCTTTTAACTGTCTCGAGTTATAAGAGCCTTCCCATAAGCCTCTGTGATATTCAGGTCCTTATATGGTTTAAGTTTCTCCTTCAACAAGTTCTATTGATCAGCAGATGAAACTTGTTAGTTGAGTTGCTTATAAAAATACCAGCACACTTAAAGAGCAGCATGTTTTGATCACAGTGATGTATGTAATAAGTACCACAGTGTCAGTGTGAAGTACTCTGTAGTGACAGATCATGTTAGCGTTGAGTGTGTGAAATGGAAAGTGTTTTTATAGGACTGTCAGTATGTGAGTGTTAACTCATGAACACACACTGTCTCAGAAACGTCTTCTGAATCTGCTGGTCATGCTCATGAGCTTCTTTCACACTTGAATGATGTTCAGGGTTCTAAGTGCCAGTAAAGGGCCGGAATTTCTCCAGCAGACCCTGTGATTATCCAGAACTGTTCACTGTCTGATTATGAGCACATTCCTGAAGAGGATGAGAGACATAAAAGTTCCCTCTGAGCAGGATTCCCTCTCATGTGCTGAATATTCCTGTGGAAACTCAGTGTTGAAGAGCTCATTTCAGAGGAGAATGAGGAGATCCTGGTGAGCCATGAGCTAGTAAAACTCTGACACCACATTTAGAGATGTTACAGTGTTGACTGAATTATGAATTCTAAAGAAACTCGTGCATCTGTTTTATTTTTGTTTGTTCTTTAGAAGTTAGTTTTCCTGCAGGTGTCGCTGAGGTTAAGTGTCTTGCTCCAGGGTGCAGAGGGGATTAAAGATGAAAGACAAGGACAGGCGGGTTTACGTCACAGATATATCTCTTCCTGCATATGTGATCCTCAGAGACACATTTCCCTTCCAGAATACAGCAAACCCTGCTGTACTGCAGCACAATGAGTCCAGCATGAGTCCCAGCACACACTCTGGATCTGTGTATTATTACTGAAATGATTTGTGCTGGTTGTGTTGAACAATCGTGAATTCACTCATGTTATGTTTTTAGATTCAATAAAGATTAGACAGATTGTAACTCTGCTGTCTTGCATGCATGCAACACATCAGATGAGAGGCCATGAAGTCACTTTAATACAGTGCTGTAACACACATTTCTGTTTATTAGTCTGTTCGTAGATTTTTATTTAGCATATGATTTACAGTGCATCTGTGTCATTCTGAATCTGGATTGGTGTTCGGCTGGTCATGTGATCTCAACATGGCCGCCCCCATGAGACAACCGCTCCGTTTCCTTGTCTACTGGTATGACTGAAGTCTGTATCTCACATGAGTGTACATTTATAATACATAATATTTCAAACATGCTTTTCAAATCTTTGTGTGTAAAACGTTATTAATAAAGAAATGAGTGAGCGCACCTTTAACTAAATTCAACAAGCGAGTTGTGAGTGAATTATCACTTCAGTGTCTTTGGTTCTTACAGCCAGAGCTGTAGGATGAATGAACATTAAACATTCATTATTATTTTCTTCACCTCTGACCTCTCTCTCTTCCCACACATTTGTTGTGGTGTTGTTTTCTCCTCTGTGTTCACACTCATCTCAAATCTGACTCAGTGAGTCAATGTTTCTGTTGGCCATCAGCTAGAATTGTGACTTATGCAGAAAGCAGCGCAGTTCGGATAACAGCACCATGAGAAGAATGTTATTATAAAGAAAATGTGTTTAGAGGAGGTCTAAACACATGGGACAGAGATACAGCGTCTCTCTCTGCGCTTCACTGAAATTCAGCTTCCAAACAAATATGAAGTCTCAGAGGACCGCGCTTGTGGTTTCTCTTTCTAAAGCTTTCTTCTCTCTGTTTGTCCGTTTATTTTCGCACCACCAGCGTTTCTGCTCCTCTCTTGTTGTGCAGTCTGATGTGATAACAGATCTGTGGTCACTATTGAACATGCATCATTATTGAACTCATACTTTCTGTCCTGGATGCTGATCGGTCAATGCTGTAGTAACAAGAACACAAAAGCATGACTTTGCAAACAGCCATTTTTAAAAGTGTTAAAATTATTCTTAAACCCAAGAAGTTTTTCCACACAAGAGCATCTGATCAACAGTCACATGTTAAGTTTGTATGATGTCATTACATTATAACATGCAGACGTCTTTAAATGTAATGTTTTGATAAGATTGTGCTCTGTTCATTGATATGAATGCTTCTGTGTTTGAGATGTTGCTGTCTGAGATACAGTCGTATGCTGTAATACAGTGTGTTGTACTGTAGTTGTCTGAATGCTTTTGAGGCTCTTGTATGTCTCTTCTCATTTAATCTTCCTCCTCTGACATCTGCTCAACCGCTGAAAGCGCTCACGGCCGTCTCGCTGCACTGGGCTCAAATGAGACATTACTGCGTAACATTTGCATCAGAAACAAGAGTTTACTGCTGTGGAAAGTGTCGTGTTGTGCAGTTTTCTCTGTGAGGGTGTTGGGGTTAAGGTTGCTTTCCCGTAACTCTGATTCATAGTTTGGCCTCGCATCGCTTTTCTTTGATAACCAGTTTGCACTGGCTGTTTCATAAATCATGAAGTTTCAGTACATGCGAGGAGAACCCTGGCTTTATATCATCATATTGTTTGCATTAGCAGTCGCGCAGACGCGAGCAGACGGGTTCTGCTCTTCTCATCAGATGTTGGTTATGTATTGTTTGTGTTTTTTTTGTTGAATGTTGTCAGATTTATTTTAAGAAATCTTGCGTTGATGAACTGCAGCTGTGGGAAAGGAGAGCAGAGAGATTTGTTTGTTTCTGTTCCTGTAGCTCAATGGTAGAGCACTGTGTTAGCAGCGCAAAGGTTGTGGGTTCAGTTCCCATGGGAGCACATATGCTGATAAGTTTCTTTGGATAAAAGCGTCTGCCATATGCATAAATGTGAATTTTTTAGATGTTTTTAATAAGTGCTGGAAAATCCAGCTGAAGTCAGTTTAAGGTGGTGATCATGACTTCTTACTGGTGCAGTCAGATCATTAGCTGGTCATTAGCTGATATAAACTGGACGTTGTTTGTTTCATGCAGGTCTATGTTTTATAGTTGAGCAGCTGGTGAAGATCTGGATGAGATGGTAGATCATCTCGCTCAATCGTCTGGTTTTGGATTAATTTACTGTTTTCTTTAGGTGCTCTGACGTTTGTGTGTTCTTGACATTTGTGTGACAGTTAACAGTCTGAGAACATGCGGTTTTATTCCACATCACTGGTTCAATGCTTCTACATCCATAAATGGCCACAAATACTGAGATCACAGCTATAGAACAAAACACAGTTATGAAGTCAAGTCAGTGGGCTGACAGAGTTAAAATTAGACTCCAGCTGAAATTGTTTTATGACGTCATCTGTGAGGACCTGAGGTCCTGCTGAGTGATTGGACGAAAGCTTTCACAGACTCACTGAGGTCTTTCTCCTCCTGTTTGTTATAGTATTGATCAACATTTCGTTTACAGAGACGTTACCAACCTTTCGAAACCAATTAAAATAAAATAACGTTAGTTCATGATTTCTGTCTGTTTCTATTCCATTCATATTTATTGAGGTTATTAAATTTTTTCTGTCTTTCTTGCAGGATAAAGACCAGAGTGAGTAATGTTGTTTGAGTTAATGTTGTTTGAATGTTGTACGAGCGTTGTGTTTCAGTGGTGCAGTATGAAAGTTACTCGACTGACGTTTTCTCATTACATCCTGTTGCTTGATAATCTAATTAGATTTTGTTTCTTGGGAAAGTAGTTCAGTACAAATCCTTCTGGCCTTTTATTTATTCCCACCCTTTTCTCATTTGTATACTGTTTCTAAAATCTGTTTAATGTTCCTGTTTGCTTTTGTACGTGTGAAATCTCTGGGGTGTCTGACAGCTGGACACACATGCAGCTTCTGTTTCCTGCATCTCTGGTCAGTTCATCAGAACAGAAGCAGTCTCTCACAGGAGCTGAATGATCTTCTGTCTGTATGTGACACGCGTAACCCTCAGGCTTGATTTTCTGGGGCTGTGTGTGGAGTCTGTGGCTCAGACACTAATACACTCCCTCCTGTGTGTCCTCAGATTAAATACAGTGTGAGGCAGGCCAGCACACATTGTCATCTTTTATTTATAGTCCAGCTCTCTTCCGGACTCTGATGGACAATCGATGGAAGAGTCGTGGTGTGCATTAGAGAGGACTCAGTGTTTCTCCTGTCATTAGATGTTCCGGCTTCTGCTGACATCATCATCATCCTCATCATCATCAGACCGTATGAAGCTGAATATGGTGTTGTTTCTGAAGCTGTCAGATCAGCTACTTGAGCGTGTGTAGATGATATATTAATAGATTTAGTGATGTTATGGAAAATGTGGCCTAGATTCCTGGAATATGTAATTATGTAATCTTCTTTGATTTTAAGATTTAAGAAAAGTCTTTAGAAAATAACACACAATTCACATGTGCATTACAGTATGTGAGTCTCACAAGATAAAACTGTACCCCCCCAAAAAATAAAAATACTTAAATTATATCATAGTGTCATCATTTTCACCCTCCACATCTCTGTGTCATGTAATCAGACATTAAACCTTAAATTACTGTTATACACCATTTTGTATTTTTTTTTCAATAATTGTGAATTGAAGGCATAATTTTATTTGCAGTGATGAAAATTGGGTGTCAAATGTGCTTAAATGTCTAAATAAATTGTCACAGTACAAAAAATCCTAATGATCTTGAATATTGAAATATGCTTCATTTTTTGTAAAAAATACTATATAGTGTAACATATTTAACGTATGTTTTGATAGAGTTATTCTGTATGTTTTGGGGTGGAATATGTTCTTGGAAGGTTTCACCCGTGAGGAGTTTTTAGTATGATGAATTATTGATAAACTCAACTGAACATCTGAGTCACACACTCATATTCCCACTTTCCATGATTCCTCCTCCAGAACATTCCAGAGTCTTTATGAATCTTCTCCCTCACACTCCAGATACGTTCCTCATCACAGCCACCTGCTCTGTATGTTCCTCAAAGCCTCTGAACTGAGAGATCTTCAGTACTGAGTGTCTAAACTTGAATCTCTGTTTCTCATCATATCTGAATTACTCACTCTCTAGATTTATTATCATGTTTGAACCGGAAGCCTGTGACTTCAACGCGACGTGGTAGAAACTGTCCAGAGCTCCTGATGTTAGACAGAAAGCTGGATTGTACAGTTACAGTATATAAAAGACTCATGCAGCGTCTTCTGGTACATATAAAAAATAAAGAGCAAACTGATTGCAAACTTTTGCTTAAATGTGTCTTCTTTAGAGTTTCAGGAGACATCTCAACAACGTCTCAGACTGCCAAGCTACTAAAGTGTGAAATTTAAAAGCCAGAGAATTCAATATAAACTCAGATTCTTCAAAAGAAAGGTGAAGGATCTTCTCAGAGGCCTGCTCAGACCACATGAACCCGGATGGGCCCTCCTGACCCATTTGTGGAGTTGTGGAGTGCTCATGAGACTTGTTCATGCAAACACCCTCCTGAGAAGTAACATTTTTACTCTGTGTAACTCTAAGTGTTAGAGTAGCCGTGAAGAAATGTCATGTATTTATTGACTGAAACAGGAGTTTTACTGTTACACACTGATTGTGATTGTAAGATTTGTAAGTCTTACGGGAGTTTGTTAGTGTAGATGATGAATATGAACACATCTCTAATACAGCATGAGAAACGGCTGCTTCATGACCTTATAAACAGCCACAGACTGATTCAAACAAAGTGCTACAAATATCGCCTCAGTCTGTGAGCTTGATTACAGTTTCAGTGCCTAAAACACTTCTGCTAAACACTGTTTTCTTGTGTGTTTACAGAGATGTGACTGAGAGACATTCCACACTGACAGAGCAAATCCTGCATCTTCATCTCACTGGACCTGAAGATCCCTCACATAATACTGCTGTAGAGTTCATGTTAACAAGTACAGTACATGTGCTGAGGCTTTAGTACAGTAAGTACAGTTTTATTACAGTAAGATGCTTAAATAATAAAAGTTGATATTTTTATCCCTCAAAACTCATAATCAAAATGACATTTAAACATTTTTGTCCTATAAAAAATAATTTCTTTGTGCCTTAAAAGTAGCGTGTAACAATAAGACCCTTGCCTCAATTAGTATGAGTGGAACTATGAATATGCAAATTAGTCCCCGCCTCCACTCAATCGCACCTGCTGATACTTTCTGATCCACTTGATCCACTCGCTGATGTGATTGGTTACAACATGATTGTGATGTAGAAAACGGGCGGTCTCAGAACAGGTTTTTAAGGCTGTCTTCGGTAAACTGAAGTTTTAAGGAGAAAATGCCCAGCAGTGGTGATGAACTGATGAATTTGTGCCTGGTTTGTCTTAAAGCAAACAAAGTGTTACAAACACCACACTGTCATATAAACAACAAAAAAAACTTGATTTTCACCACGCCGGTCTTCAGCTTCTTTGTTGATTTTGTGAAGAGAATGTGACTGATGCTTGTCTGTGTAAAACTCACTGTCATCATGTTGCCTGATCATTTTTCTGATTTGTTTTATCTCAGTTCTTGTGTCCACACACAGCAGGGTATCTGCACACAGCTCCAGGTCTACAGAGCTGGACCACATGTCTCTCTGATGTTCTGCTGCTGAGATATGACTGGAGACACCTGAGGTTCAGAGTTCTTCTGTGTAAGTCTGTGACTTTTTATTTCATCTGTTTCAACACCTGGCAGGCAAGAATCACAATACAGATGGTGTGGAAGAATCATAGCACAGCTCTTCAGCACGCTGAATGCTCTGGAGATTCATGTCTGTAGCACAAATGGTGCAGAACTGGTTTCACTCAAGATTTTTACTGAGGGTTTTGTCAAAACAAGAGCACAGTCTGTCATTACCAGAATCTTAACAGAAGAAATAACAGATCAGATCACTGTTTCTGTGAATCTCTCCTGAGGAACTCTCTCAGGAGATTACTCATTTCCTCCTGAGACCAAAGCAGAAGATCTAAAGGCTGGATCTCTCAGGCACTGTGAGAATTGTGTCTGAGGTCTCTGAGGACAATTGATTGAGGATTGATTGTGTTAAGGGACACTGAGTTCAGATCAGTGTTTCAGGGTTTCTTTACCATCATCTCTTGAGCTTTTGTGTATCTGCATTAATAACTGCTGCAGTATATGAGGCTGTACAAAACGCAGGTCATGATATGAGTGAGATGGTTACGTGTGTGTGTGTGTCTTTCTCTCCTTCCAGTGAGTTACAGCACAATCAGAGCAAACTGGAGCTGGCCTGACATCCTGCCAGATGTGTGTGTGCAAGTGTGTGCATGTGTGTATGTGATCACAATTTGACCACAAATGGTATCAAAAGATTTTGTGAATGAAAGGACTTGAGTACAGCAGAAATCATTACCTAAATGATCTGATTCACTATACACACTGAAAATGTTTTATTAATGTTATCATAATGTTACATTCTAATCTACATTCATTTAAAACATTTCTAATGTTTTTTATTCTGGGGTGTTCAGTTGTTTTTCAGATGGATGTATATGCGGAGGGCCGTGGACAGAAACATGTTGCCGGCAGGATTTAAACTGCATCCCCCTCAAAGTACTGCACAGGCTTATCAGTTCATTTAGTTGAGGCACCTAAGTTCAACATTTCCTTCATTTAATTAATCATTTTTATTTACTGAACAGTCATATGTGAGGGAGGAACAGTGATCAGACACAGCAGAGGAGATCACAGTGAGTCCTAAATGTCAGACGAGCTCTTGTGAACACAACAGAATGATTGGCTGACATGTGTCAGGCTGCGGCCTGATAAAGAGCTGAAGATTTATGGATGGATGTTCCTTCTCTCTTTAATAGTGAATGTTGGGTGTTATCTTCCAAGAAGAGACTGTTAATCTCACAGGCTTGTTTAGGAAGATGGCCAGCAGTGGTTTGAAGTCACACGTCTGAATTAAACAGGCTGGGTGAGAGTTTCACACAATAATAACATGTGCTCATTCCTACAGCTTAACACTGAATACATCTGTTCTGTCTGCCAAACAAACATGCAGGGGGATCAGATTCACCTCATCCAAACAGATCAGATCTGAGCAATGGTTGTACTGCTGACCTCAGACAGCGGAGGACGTCTGAAGAGCTGTACTGTATATATGGTGAGAGGAGGCAGATCTGATCATGAACAAACGCCTCCATGAGAAACCAGCAGCAGTTAAAACAACTTGAGAGAGACTCAGTGTTTGAACAGATGATGTCATGATTTCACTGCACACAAACCTGTTCATGTGTGTTTATCTTCTGACATTTATGGTTGATATACGATTCATCAGCTCAGCGCCTGCACACAAGATTACAAGTTTTAGAGACGCTCGTCTAATTCATTTAAAGTGGCAGGTCACATTTTAATTTGGGAAGTGCACAATTTCGTAAGTGTTAAAATACATTCCCTTGTCCCGGTTCACGCAAAAATGAAAAGACTTCCATCATTTACTCACCCACATGTCATTCCAAACCTGCATGAACACAACAGAAGATATTTTGAAGTCTGTTGGTAACCAAACAACAGCGGCACCCATTGACTTCCATTGTGTGGACACAAAACCAGACTTGTTTTTGTCCAAAACTTGTCATTTTTGGGTGAACTGTCTCTTTAACATGCCGGGATGACTGTATAAGCTGTTTGCAGGTTTATTTCTCTGCACTGGGTAAACACACACAGCTGTGTGGAGCGTGTTAAACACGACTCTGTTTGTTTAAACATCCAGCCTGCCTGACATTAAGACTTAAACAACAGTGAGAGTTTAGTTTGGGATTATCTGATCAATGGAAGACCATTGTTTGAAAATAAATATAAAAACAGATGCACGAATTATTGATTATGAATGATGATTAATGATGTATCAGTTTACAGTAGGAAAGAACCTGAGACTGCATCAGTCTGGCTCTCGTATGATTATCAGATGTGTGATAGTGAGTCTGATGCTTTCACTTGAAGAAAGCTCTGTGGAGCTTCAGTATGAGTGAATCTGAACTTACACTCATTATTAAAGCAGTGCAGTGTGAGGTCATCAGAGACTGACCCTCATCTGTTCTCTGTCAAACATGATCGTATCCTTACAGTTTCTTTATAAACAATGAGTCGCAGCATCTCTCCTGCATTGTCTTCATTACAACACTTTGTCGTAAAGTCGTGGAAATTCTGAACAAGTTGTTTTTATTAGCTTAGTTTCAGTAAGTTTTCTGTTGTAATGAACACAATATGTTTTCATAGTATAATTCACTCTCTAATCTTAACAGATGAGGAGAAATTGACATTCTTGTTATAATCTTTTAAAGTATTAAATTAGCTTTCATTTGTATAACAGTTCTGCCAGCTTCATTGTTTCCACATCTGGCCTGTTGTCTCCATCACATTTCTCACATTTCACAGTGGAGATGTTGGTTTCTGAAGAGCACAGAAGATTTCCTTGAGTAATGAGAGAACCTGTGAGCTGCTTTAACAGAGCAGAACCCCAGTCTGTCTTCTCCTCCACTGCCTGTCTTCTCCTCCACTGCCTGGTTTCTCCTCCACAGCCTGGTTTCTCCTCCACAGCCTGGCTTCTCCTCCACAGTCTGGCTTCTCCTCCACAGCCTGGCTTCTCCTCCACAGCCTGTCTTCTCCTCCACAGCCTGTCTTCTCCTCCACAGCCTGTCTTCTCCTCCACTGCCTGGCTTCTCCTCCACTGCCTGGCTTCTCCTCCACTGCCTGGCTTCTCCTCCACAGCCTGGCTTCTCCTCCACAGCCTGGCTTCTCCTCCACAGCCTGGCTTCTCCTCCACAGCCTGGCTTCTCCTCCACAGCCTGGCTGCAGATCCACATAGCTGTAGGTTACAGGAAACACTTTGCTGTTTAAGACTTATGAATAGAGCCCTTATGGGTTTGTTTGGAAACTGGCTCACCCTTCCAAGTTTCCAGCTGTTACATTTAATATTACTTAACTGTGTGGAGATAATTTTTCGGAATAAACCAGATGACCCCTTTTAGCCAGAAGGAAATGTATTAACCTCAACCTTCAATATTTTACTGTTTCTATTTATAATTTTCATGCACTTCCAAATCCTGATCATAAGACACACATCTCTTACTGTAACCAAACATTACAGGCTGTATGGATGGCCAGACAGCTGCAGGTGGCAGGAAGTGAGGTTACTTACAGAGGAACTCGCTCTGAACATCAGTTAACAGTTTTATGTTTCACTGGTTTTCTGTTCAGCAGACTCATGTGAGCAGCTGACAGGAAACTCCAGACCTGACGTCTAGAGAAACTGAGATGAATTCATGACTTCAGAAAGACTGACTTACATGAGCAAAGGTATGACCTCATTAGTCTCTCTTAACTTAATGACATAATTCCATCTTAATTAACCAATGTCAAAAGACACATTAACTCCAGGGGTATTTATTCTGCTGGTTATGAACATGTTAACAGTTTAACTAACTTTAACAAACTTGCTCAGCAAGATTCTCTCTTCAGAATCGACCCTGACAGAGGAAACTGAAAGAGAAAACGGACCAGAGACATGTTTGTATTAATGCCAGTGATAACATGCACACAGAATTACACTGTAGAGTTGTAACAGGAATAGAAAGCACAGTAGAAAGAGTTTGCCTGGTTCACAGTAAGTTGTTGGAAATCTCTGTGTGATCCAGATTCACAGACTGATTCTCCAGTACAGTGTTCACACTGCGACTCTGTTTACACTGTTGAAATCCTACTCTTGATGTTTGTTAAACACAACATCACTGGCGTCTCAGCCAATGGCATGAGTTTGTGACCAGTGGACCAGTGGAAAACGGGGCGTGTACAGAAAATTACTAATTTCTTATATTGCCTATTTATAGATTTTTCTCATTCCTATCATGTAAAAAAAGCAGAGAATATTAGTGTGGCTTCTGTGTGATGAAATGCTGTTTTCATCAGGTTTTACCATCAGTAATGAACAGAAACTCCCGATACACTCGTGTTAAATACGGATGTCCGGCAGGGCTAAAGAAGTCCATGTTGTTTGTTTGGCAGGACAGCAGGAATTCTGCCTGAACCTATTTCTGGAAGATCAACAGATCAGCAGATACATGCAGGACAGCATGAAAACACTCACACAATCTCTCAGTAGATATGATAAACATGTATTTAAAGAGCTGTCCATTCATGTTAAATACCTCCAAAAATAATAATATTAAAGTGAATCTAACAGCAATTGATCATTTGTAGGACAAAATTTCACAATTCACAATCATAACAGAATTTAAAAGAGATTTGAAAAATATTTCCAAGACTTTACATGCCTTACAGTTTTTATACCCAGATATTTTAAATATATAGAACTGAAATATCTGGGGATTAAAATACCTGTGTGTGTTTAAGTCATTCCTACTTACACTTTCTTGTAATCTTGACTGTTGTGGAGTTCAGGTTACTTATAAGAAATAGTTGGAAAATTGCGTAACCTATTTTTAAGTTAGGATATTAAGTAAGGAATATTAAGATGAAATTTGAAAAGTTGAAATCAAGTTGATTAAACTTAAAAATTTAAGGCAGCAAAGTTTTTTACAGTGTGTGTGTGTGTGTGGGTGTACATATTGAGCTGGTCAGTATCATTTATGCAGAATTAGATTTTTCAATGTTTATCTGTTTATTACTGAAATCTGATCTGGATTTCAGCAGGAAGCAATTGAGACAGTAACAGTGATGTAGAGTGAATAATGACAATTATTCCATGTGCGTGTGAGTGTGTGTGTTTGTGTGTGTGCGTTTGTTTTGTTGGTTTTTTTTTTGTTGTGTTTGTGCTTTTGAGTTTTTTTGTTGTGTGTTGTGTTTTTTTTTTTTTTTTTTTGTTTTGTTTTGTTTTTTTTTTTTGTGTGTTTGTGTGTGTGTGTGTGTGTGTGTGTGTGTGTGTGTTTGTGTGTGTGTGTGTGTGTGTGTGTGCGTGTGTGTTTGCACATGCCACAGTTTTCCTACATTAATCTTCTTGCTGAATGTTTTGTCTTTATTTAGTGTTATTTGGTCACATTCCACAGTCTCACTGCAGATACAATCAGACATTAAACACTCTGAAGTGTCGTCACACACGGGGAATAAATGCTGAACTAACACAAGAATTCAGATGAACTGTGTGTGGAATCTCTAAACATTATAAATAAGAGCTTTATAAATAATCACCAGACTGAAAGATTTGACCATCTCTCATCACGTCTTAAGAAAGTGAAGAGCAGGTTTGTGAAGTCACACATTTCTCTTGTTTAACATCGTGCAGAATGGCGGTGTTGTTATAAACAGCTGGTAGTGAAATGCTTTTATTTATGCCTTCATTTATTTATTTTGTACTGCTGATTATTTCTGTTTCTGCAGCACAAGCTGGTTTTTGCTAAACTAACATGAGGCACCAGACGGGTATGTACTAGTAAACAAACCCTGCTGGTTGTTAACAGCTAAGAAAGAATGTGCAGTTAATCTGTTAAAATATTGCTTAATAACTTCTCATCTGACTGACAGAGCTGCATACAGTCAGCAGAGCAAGATCATCCACAGAAATCAGAAAACAACAGCAAACATCATTCATTATTATCTGTTTAGTGACGCACGAGCTGCAGAAATGAAATATTTCAGGTTGACAGGGATATGTGATGTCATTCTGTATCACTGTGAGTGTTTTCCTCTGTGAGACACAAACGTATTTTAAAGAAAATTCAGATCTAATTCATTTAAATCATTCAGTTTAAATGCTGTAGCTCTAATATTACATCCACACTTCCTTACGTTAGATCCTGTGTCTCATAACTCACTGTAAAACACAAGTTTGAGTTCAAGCCTTCATTATCCAGACGTTTGTTACAGATATCATTCCCTTTAGATTTACTGGGGGAGGCGATTTTTTCCAGAAACATTTTTGTTATGCTGGTTGAAAGTCTCTTCAAATGTATTTATATATGTAAATATCTTATGTGGCAGACGCAGGACCGTAAAATGTTTGTCCAATCATTGCATTCAGTCTGAATACAATGATAGGATGTCCTACTTGCCTGTCAAACTATGTATGCGTTCATGTGTTGAGGAGGCGTGGCTTTGGAGGCGCTCTGAAGGGAGGGCGGGATCTTACAATTTTTAAAGCTAGCCTGCTATTGCTAGCCTCTCTGAAATGTGTGCCGTACCTTTAAATGGAAAAGTTGTTTCAGTAGCAGCAGCAGGGTTGTTGACATGCATCGTGTTTACGTTGCTGTCACGGGTTTCTGTTGCGTGAACATTCTGTTTATTTATCGCCTGTATAATATTTAGTCTTCTGTCAGTGTTTCCGTTACTATACTCACTGGAAACAATGTCACGAAAGAAACAAATTATATCAGCAGTTTTCTTTCAACACGGCTCTCTCGCTTTCCTTCAGCACTGATAATGGAGCACAACATGTTCATGGAAATGTGTGTGTGTGTTGTGAAGAAGGCCTTCAAACTGCTCTCATGGAAGGGTGTGAGGAACAGACGCTGGCCATGATCCAAAACACACGAGCAATGCCTCTTACTGTACCAGCCCAAACTCTGCTGGCTCAATGAACTCTTATGTAATCTGCTGTAATATCTGCTCAGCCTTCAGTGTGTCAAGAGCATTAAACACGACTGATCTTCTGCTAAACTGAAGTGAAGTCACAGAATGCAAAAACTGTGTTCACACAGTCATTAATCAAAGAATATGGAGAAGTTTGAGGTGATTCTATACAGCAACCAACGTGTTAAAGTTCATGTAAATATAATATTGCTATTAACCAGAAGAATTGTAAACACATTGTAACATTTGTAAGAAAAAGTGTGTGGCGATGTTTTCTAGAAACTCACAGCTCGATAAACAAGACAGTTATGAATGAAGGACAGACTGCTGTGAAATTCTGCGTCTGATGATTTCTAAAATAAGAGACAGGAAAGAGGCTCCACTCCTCCACAGAAGAACTGTTGTTTTGTTCCAGGACCCTCCTGTCCCTGAGGGCCACTGAAACTTCTGTCTTTGCGCCAGTATACGTAGACCAACTTGTGCTGTGAAAAACACAGATTATTGGGCCAAACTCACCATGTTCAATGGGTTACAATTCAACATGGACTTAATACTGAAAAACTCTGGAAAATGGCCCAATAATTAGACCATTTTAAAGCTCAGGAAGTCTTTATCTGAGAATCAGAAGTGCTCTGCTCTTGATTATAATGAAAGTCCACTGATGGCCTCCTTGAGCTTCAGTGAAAGAGCTTTTGACTCAGTCTCTCAGTTCTTCTGAGCACCTCAGCAGCATCTCAACATCACTGTGATGTGTGAAACAAAACCAGGAACTCACAGGAGCTGATGAATATACCTACAAACCAGCCAGTGACAATTACTGAGGCACCACATGAAGAGAATATAAACTGTTGAATGGGATTACTTATCAAAATTCAGTTTGTATTTTGTCTTGTGGTGAAATATGCTAATATGTTTTTTTGTAAAGTAGCTTCATTAGGCAGAACTGAATAAAAACAAAATGTTTATGAACTTTCTGTATTTTTGCAGGTTCTCAGAAGGATTTGGGCCAAATGAAGTTTGTCATGGAGGAACTCAATCAACAATTTGTGTTTAGGTTTGTATAGTGCTTAAATATCAGCAGATCACAATAATGCTGAATTATAATCAAGAGTGTCATTACAGAGAGATTAGAATCTGTTTTAAATAGATGTTCATTATTTAAGATCAGGGTTCATTCAGATTCATTTCAGAGATCCAGGAGAAAGATCTGCGTGTATTATACCAGAAACAACACAAAACTGTTCAGTAATTGTGTTAGTGTGACAGTGAGGGATCTGAGTAAAGAGAGGAAATGTATGTGTGTGCGTGTTTGTGTGTGTTTGCATACGTATGTGTGTGTGTGTTTGTAGTGGAAAGCAGAAACAATTCATTTAGTTCTTCACGGTTTAATATATCACATTTAGTGCAACATTTTATTGAGGCCGAAGGGTCTGGATGTATTTCTGAGACTTTAACAGAATGTACCACTAGTGTTTTTTGTCTGATTCTAGGCTGGGGGTTTTGGAAATGTGAACGTGGGCATTTTAATAGCCTCTGTAGAAATGTTTTGGGTGGCACGGCTTGTGGAGTTGTTGTGTGTGGAGCAAATTCTGAATATTTCTCCCGAAAGTTTAAATCCTGAATCATAAAGCCCTTCTGACCTACAATAGCAGTTCCCAAACAGAGCCACCACTGCTCAGGTGAGGAACTGCGGTTACACAAACATTTATTATTATTAATTAAAGTAAATTCAAGCTGTTTATGTATTTCTCACAGACAAAAATGAATGTGTGCGCTCTCTAGTTTACCAACAGCAGTTTTTTGGCAAAGACTGACCTAAAGAAAAGTTCTGGGTGAGTACAAGTTTGTACATGCTGTTGATTCATTTCATCACTGTACTTTTTTAAACTAAGTTAACTGAACCGTTTTTTGTGAGCTGAAATGATTTTCTGTGGTTATCTGTCACAGAAGCTGTTGAAGAACCTGTAACATAATGTGTCACCACACACAGACACCTGCATTAAACTCTGGTGACTGATCTGAGGAGCCAGTGAAACACTTTAACAGCACCTTAAAACAAGAGTTATTGCTAATAAACCCGAGGGCCTTGAAGAGACTGCTGAAGGCCACAGACCACCGTATTCATCTGCACAGTGATAAATCTGTGTCTGTTTCTGCTGGCTGTCAGCACAGGCAGGGAAATGACTTTACTGTGAGGATGAGCTGTTTGTCTGCTGGAGCTGCCAGCTTCTGAGACTTTATAGTCGGATCTGTGTGTTCACACTTACATCTGCTGTAGAAGATTGTCTTTCTGCTCCGTCATGAATGAGAGTGACCGAGCTGCTGAACTGAACACCAGCTGCAGATAAACCATTAATGACACACACATAGTTATATGACATTACACAGGAAGTGATCAGGAACTCACCCATCAGTCCCGCCTCTAATAGAAAGAGCCAATCGTCAGTCACTAAACAGTAATGATTCTCAGGGGAAGGGAAAACTCTGTACTGGAAAACGTGTTGTATAGCACAATTTGTATGGTACAGCTTATGTCAGGTTTAATAGTTGATTTGAAATATTTTGTTTTATTGTGACTACAGCCAGTGATTTTAGAAATATCTGTCTTCCCACATTTAAGCAGCAGGGACTTGTTCTTGTAAGACTGAAATAGCTCCCCGAGGCGTTACTAGCAAAGATGTCACTACCATTTCAGTCTTATTTAGCCTTCAGCCACAAGCACTGTTTACTTAATTAAATATGAAGGAAAACAGGCAACAAGGACCAAAATAAATGTGTCTTGGCGATTATAACTCTATATTGGGTCATGATGTATTGTGTTTGGTATACTTTAGTAATTTACATTTATTAATGTTAATTCAGAAGGAATCGTTTGAGTTTCCAGTAACGGTTTGTAATTTTACGTCACAGTTTTGATGGAAGATGCAGAGCATGTGATCACATGAGATCATGAACATTTTTGTTTAATGGGCAATCAGGTCTTAATATATCCTTAATAATGAAGCATCCATCAGCCAAGACAAAACCAGCCCACCTGCTTACAGAGAAATCCTGCAGCAGTTACCAAAAAATGCATTTATCATACCAAACCATGAGCCATGGCAACTATTTACTTAATCTGTATGAGTTCATTCAGAAATCAGTTGTGGCATTAAGCTTTACCAAGTAAATGCTGATAAGACTGGTCACTCATCTTGACCATTAACAGATGGACACAGAAATGTATGCTGGTCTGAGTTGTTTTGTTGCAGGGTTATTTGGTGCTTTGTATCTATGAGATGTGTTGTTTGTTTCCCGGACAGGTCTTTAGAGGTCTTTAGAGGTCTTTGGAGGTCTTGGCGATGTCCGCACAGAAAATCATTGTTTGGCTCTCGACAGTCCCAATCCTCAAATGTTTATTTCATGGAGATCAGGTGACCCGTTTCCCGGTTGTGCAACAGGAGCCTGAGGCTGTGACATTGCGTTATTTACAATGTTAGAAATCTGTGTTTCTTCTACTTCATACCAGCATTTAAACACAGTTTTCTGTTCGTCCTTGTACTTTATATTGAGTCTCTAGTCATTAAGTATATCAGATGACATTTATATGTTAAACTATATGACTGACTGACTCTGTGTCAGATATACTGAAGTCCATCTTCTTCCTGCAGACTCGGCCAAACCCTCCAGAGGAGGAAATGTGGCCTGTTAAGATGCTGTAGATCAGATGTTGGAACATCAGATTCTGTGTTCTGTCTTCCTGTGAGAGAAACACAGAGGGGTTCAATCTCTGATGCTTGTGAATCTGCTGCAGAAAATGACTCCAGGTTTTAAATCACTCCAGGTCTGTATCAGTTCTGTTTATAGAGATTCTCGTTTATTTCTGTAACACATTGTCTTATTTTGATAGTAAATGCGAAAAAAATAGCATGGCAACAAGAGTTACCCTCAGTAATAGTAGTCAACCACCCTAGCAACACAGTCAAAACTACTCAGAGCACTTTAGCAAGCGCATAGCAACACCCTGGTTACCACTCCCGTGGTGTCATCTTTGGCATGGACAAGGACCACTCGTGTTTTCTTCAGGAGGTGTACATGTCTAGTTCATCTTTTTAATGTCTTAATGTCCACAGCTTGTGTGCTTCTCTTTAATACTGGCCTCTTCTCCCCATAAGACAAATGGAAGAGCAGAATTTCCCCTGTGGCGTGTTTTGAGAGGCTGAAAGCTGATGACACTGTGATGTGTAATTAAGATCTTTTGTCTTTGTCAGACTCATCTCACTGGAGAGCAGTGAAGTCAATATTCACTCTCATCCCATTTACAGCATTTACACAAACATTATCTGATTGTATGATTGTATCGCTCAGCCATCAGCTCATGTGACCGAAATGTAATGTAATGGGGGGGTATTGGTTAGAGCTGGTAACTTGCTGGTTACAAGTTGTGTCTTATAAATTATTTACATGTACAAAAATATTCCAAAGAAACATAAATCATAAATGAGATCTCTATAAGTGTTTCTCTGAGACAGAAATTAGATTAAATACAGAGCAAACTGAGGCTTTTGCTGGTCTCCTGCTTTTCAGATGTGAATCACTATCTCATTTGTGTCTGTCTGTGTGTCTCTCTGAGTTTTAATAGAACATTGATTGAAGATCTCTTCATCCTCTTCTTCACCGCTGTGTAAAGCAGATGCTCATATACTCTGTTCTTCCTGCACATAATGAAGCGCAGAGGAGAGCGATGACCTGTCATTCTGTGGTCTGAAGACACTCCACTGCATCCGTTCATCAGAACATCTAAAGCCTCAGAAGATGCCTGCTGTCAGGAAACCACAGACGTCATTGAGTTCAGTGTTGTTCCACTGCAGGAGCTCCGAGCAGCTTCTGTTTGTCTTACAGCTCCCTCAGAGACAGTTTCTCACATGAAGATACAGAATTCATTTGAACAGAACAGCTCAGATAGTTTGTTTTTAGAAGAATTTGATGAGAAATGTTTTAGTGTTTCAAGGTCAATTTTTTTTTCCTTTCGTTTGCAGACTTTGGTGTTTTGGCATGTCTGAGATCAGTCTGAGACGTTGTTGAGACATCTGCTGAAACTGTAGAGGAGACAAGGTGCTGAAGGCTTTTTCTAGAAAGCTGTCTAGCAGACACAGTTGAGATATTAAGGAGATCATATATTAAGAAGGATATCTTGATCACTCTTTTGTAGTATTTAGTTTATACAGACCATGTCTTTATTCACATCTGATTCCAGAAAGCCTGCAGGTGTGATGGCAGATTAAATCTGATGCAGGTTTATCACAGACCGAACTGTTCCTGCATTATATTTTCTTTGTGATAGCACAACAGCCTGTGGTGAAAACACACGAGAGTGCCTGATGTGTGCAGGATGTGTGTGAGAGTTTGAGCTAAAAGAATCAAGCTGACAGTAAAACAGATGAACACTTTTCACAAGTTTGTAAAGTTAACTAGTTCATGTACAGCAATCACAAAAATATCAAGCCTCTACAATAAAAATAAAGAACATTGATCGTGCAGAACTTGTTAAAATGTGAAAACATTTTTAACGCTGTATATGTGACAACTTTGATTGTTTTCAATATGCAGTTTCTTGTGTTATTCTTCTTTGAGGCTGCGCTGGTGGAATTTATTTGTATGTATAAATATAGAATAATATTCAACATCTTGGGATTATTATTTTGCTGATCTTTAAGGGTCATGAAGCAAAAGCAAACAAACTTTTCAGCTGACCGAGACTGAGATTTGTTCTGTCTTTCAGTTTAGTGCTGAAATGATGCTGTTTACAAAAGAAGTCAGTACAAAACACTGTAACAGAGAGGCCTGTTACTAAATTAACTTGGTTTTCCAGTTACAGTCACGGTTAACTGCTGTCCAATAAACCAATTAACATTTAGACTTTATATGTGCTGAAGAAAAACAGTTTTAGTTCCATCATGTCATTTTAAGGAGGACAGCCATGAAACATTCTCAGTTATGCAAGTGCAAAATTTACACGTCCTGTCAGTATCTATGACATTTGAACAGAAATTGTTCTTTTACAGCCAGAGAGGAAATAAAAATAAATCTATGACATTCTCTCATTTCTCCTCCTCCCCTCTCCTGTGTCCTTGGCTCTGATGTTATAACTCCAGCTCCAGCACTATTAAAACTGACCTGACAGCAGTCTTGAGCTCACAGTTATAAATGTGTATCTGTTTATCTGTCAGCATTACACTGTCGCTAAAGCATGAAAGGTCTTCCTCGCCAAACCTCCATGTATCTATATGATTCGCAAAAATGTGATTAATATTAATATGATTTTATAAACTGCTGTTCAATCTTACAAGTGCCGCAAGTGTGAAGTGTGCAAATGTCCTGTGTGCTATAAATACAGCAGAGCGCGGACCACCGGCCAGTCTCTCTCTCCCACTCTCTCCCTGTGTGTGTCTCTCTCTCTCTCTTCTCTCTCTCTCTCTCTGTGTCTCTCTCACTCACTGTCTCTCTGTGTCTCTCTCTCTCTCTGTGTGTCTCTCTCACTCACTGTCTCTCTGTGTGTCTCTCTCTCTCTCTCTCTCTCCCTGTGTGTGTGTCTCTCTCTCTCTCTCTCTCTCACTCTCTACCTGTGTGTGTGTCTCTCTCTCTCTCTCTCTCTTTCTCTGTGTCTCTTCTCTCTCTCTCTTCTCTCTCTCTGTCTCTCTCTATCTCTCTCTCTGTGTCTCTCTCTCTCTCTCTCTCTCTCTCTCTCTCTCTCTCTCTCTCTCTCTCTCTCTCTCTCTCTCTCTCTCTGTGTGTGTGTGTCTCTCTCTCTCTCCCTCTCTCTCTCTCTCTCTCTCAGTCTCTCTCTCTCTGTGTGTCTCTCTCTCTCTCTCTCTCTCTCTCTCTCTCTCTCTCTCTCTCTCTCTCTCTCTCTCTCTCTCTCTCTCTGTGTGTGTGTGTCTCTCTCTCTCCCTCTCTCGGTCTCTCTCTCTCTCAGTCTCTCTCTCTCTTTTCTCAGATTATATGTACAACAGCACCGCTGATCTGCAGTCAGGACACACAGAATGATGGAGACCTCAGATCTGGACTCTGCTGGAAGTTTGTGGCTGTGATGTTAC
This sequence comes from Chromobotia macracanthus, assembly GCA_036877525.1. Taxonomy (NCBI): domain Eukaryota; kingdom Metazoa; phylum Chordata; class Actinopteri; order Cypriniformes; family Botiidae; genus Chromobotia; species Chromobotia macracanthus. The sequence goes on from JAZGTH010000133.1 coordinate 294,032, forward strand.
GAGTGAAGATGTTGGATGTTTAGAGTGACCCAGACGTGGATAATCTAACATTCATCTCAGATGGTAAGTGTTAAGTGTAAAATGTGTTAAGTGTAAAATGAATAGAAAACTTTTCCTCTCTGTTGTCTGCTGTGTTATTGACTAATGCAACCTAATATACCTGATGTCATTTTGTAATTTACAGATGCTTTATAAATAGTCTTCACATTTAAAGAGACAGCTGTTAGACGGAAAGGAGTAAGAAAAAAACCTGTAAATTATACCTTTAAAAGATATTTCCAATTTATTTCTCACTTTAAAATTAATCTTCAATTACAACTTACTGTAATCAGGTTGATTCAGCTATATTAATATTTTTGACCTGAATAAAATCAGTTAACGTTAGGTTTCCTGACGTGTACATTTTTACAGTGTACTTATTCATATTTTAGCTGTTTTTTCTGTAAATATATCTTTAATCAGTTGTTTAGTTCTTGTTACTGGAATTGACTGTGTTTTGGTCGGATGTGTTGAAATTTGTTCTGCACTTTCTCCTGTACTCTGAAGGGGAAATTGTGAAAAACAAAGTTCCTATTCACTCAATCTGCACATTTTCTTAAAGGTGTGTCGGTGTATATACACGCCTCAGGACTTAATTTCCCTCTCAGTGAATGTTAGTGTTTATACAAGAATAAGAAACAGCATAAACAACATGGATGAAATCACTTGCTTGATAACTAGTATAACTGACTAAATTGTTCCAGCTAGATTAACCGTCCCTATTTTTACATTCATGATGACTGTTACTGCTTAACTGAATTAGACTGAATACAGCTGACTATTCTTCATGCAGCTGTGAATGCACAGGGTTTATGACTGGCTGGTTTTTAAAGCAATGCTCTTCTTTTCTGTTTAGGTTTGTATTATCTCTGAGGTTAATGGTGTCATCTCCTGGAGATGTTAGCCATCCAGCACTGCAACGACTCAGCGCTGGTCGCAGGAGTGTCGCTCAGTAATCAGACGCAGAAGCTGTCTGCAGTGACACCATTGCGATGCACAGAAAATCTGACCACGCCCCCAACCGACCCGACGGCAGCTGGTCTGTCCATGACGCTGGGCATCGTGTCCAACATCATAGCACTCATCATCCTGGCCAAGGCTTATGCCCGCCTGCGGAAGCGTTCGAAGGCCACCTTCCTGCTCTTCGCCAGTTCCCTGGTGGCCACAGACCTTGCGGGTCATGTTATCCCTGGTGCCCTGGTTCTGCAGCTCTACCAGGCTGGCACTGCCGGACGACTTTGTAACCAGCCTGACGCCACGTGTCATTTCCTGGGCGGCAGTATGGTGTTCTTCGGCTTGTGTCCGCTCTTCCTCGGGTGTGGGATGGCAGCTGAGCGATGCATGGGGGTAACACGCCCTCTCCTGCACGCCCGTTTGGTGCGCACGGCCTACACCAAGATGGTGCTGGTGATGATTTGGTTGTTGGCTTTATTTGTAGCGCTGCTGCCCTTCTTTCAGTTGGGCACGTATACGTACCAGTACCCAGGGACGTGGTGCTTCATTAAAGTGTTAGACAGGGACACAAGAGTCACAGATGTGACATTTGTGCTGCTCTTTTCTGGATTAGGACTGGCCTCACTGGCTGTGGCGTTTATATGCAACACAATCAGCGGAGTGACGCTGGTGATCGGCCGTCTCCGCAGGAGGACATGCCACCGGAGATCAGCCAAATCACATGACATTGAGATGGTGGCACAGCTGCTGGGCATCATGATCACTTCCTGTATCTGCTGGAGCCCTCTGCTGGTGAGTCTGAGTAATAACACTGAACACTGGTGCCATCTATAAAAATAATGAATAACTAATATAAAACATTATATTATATTGTAAATATTGTAATTCTACCTATTATACATATAGATCTATGAATATAAATGTATATAGAAATATATACATATATAAATGTTAATTTATCGTGGTAAATTTTCATTCGGTTTAGTTGATTTGAAAAGCAAATTTGAGTGTACTCACATCTTCAGTGTTAAGGTCATTACTTGTTTCCTCTGTGTTCAGCACATGTTATATGGTTCTGTTTTGTTATTGGACAGATCTTTGGGTTGATGTCAGTGGTCCGCTCTTACAGCGGTTCTATGGGGGACGATATACAGTCCTATAGGACTTTAATGGTGATGGGAGTGCGTCTTGCTTCCTGGAACCAGATTCTGGACCCTTGGGTCTACATTCTTCTGCGTCGAGCTGTCCTCAGGAAGATCTACCGCTTAACCACCGGCCACAGCGAGCGCAGGGGAAGCACCTTCAGACGCTGGGAGATCAGCTCCTTCCAGAACTCAGGGAAAAACACAGTTCATCTGAACTGATGGAGGGTGGGACTCCAGAACGTTCTTCCACATGGAGAACACGAGGAGGTCAGATCTCTGCACTGCAGTGTTATTGAAAGCAGGTGACACACCTGTGCTGGAATGAAGGATACAGCAGCAGTTTACTGGAGGCTGTACATAAACTATACCATTGTTACTCTGGATTAAACACTGAGACTTCATCATGCATGAGGATGGAGTCTGTCTGCTGAATATAAAGTGAAACGGTGACACACAAGAGTTTGAGATCTCCTCTCCATGTCTCCATATTAGAATATAAAGTGAATTGTTAGCAAGTGAAGGACTGTAATCATAAAGGCCAGTCAAATCAGATTTCTTCATATCATTTTAAAAATGTAATATATCTGTTTTTAACAGCACTGTTTCCATGGAATTAAGGAAGAAAAATATAAAAATAAATCATGATTCAAACTTCTTGTGTTGTTTGTACCTTCCTGTATGTTTTAATGCTTGAGCTGTTGTAATATTCAGGGTCAACATGCATCATTCATTGTGATTTATATGGATCTGTCAGTCATTATATAATTCAGTGACTTCATCCAAATGTGAAGCTTTATTAGTTGTAAATATTACAGTGATATAAAGATTTTACTTGCGCAGAACTATTAGCAGAGTTACATATGGTTTCAGTGTTCCTGTATCTGTATATTGTGTTATATTGAAAAGTAAAGGGAATGTAAAACATACTGAATGTTTTTTGACCAAAGTAAACTTCAGGATCTGTATCATCTGCTCAGACTGTCTGTATTGTGTCCGTGTTATAAATAATACATTATGTGCGAGGCTATTATAATAATGCATTTGAACGTTATATAATATTCACACATGCTCATCATCACTTTATGGCCTTTATGATCATGGAAGATATCTCCTGAGAATCAAAACTACATTTTCTTTTGGTATTATCACAGAAGAGAAGAGAAGAGTTATATCACACACTGTCTGTGACAGAGCATAAACACCTCACTAACTACATACAGATGTGATTGAAAATCAAAGGCATATAAACTTATATATATATATTAATATAAACTTATATATATATTAATATAAACTTATATATATATATATTAATATAAACTTATATATATATTAATATAAACTTATATATATATATATATATTATATATAAATATATATATATATATATATTAATATAAACTTATATATATATATTAATATAAACATATATATATATATTTAATATAAACTTATATATATATTAATATAAACTTATATATATATATATATTAATATAAACTTATATATATATTAATAATATATATATATATATATATAAATATATATATATATATATATATATATATATATTAATATAAATTTATATATATATTAATATATATATATATATATATATATATATATATATATATTAATATAAATTTATATATATATATAATATATAATTTATATATATGTTTATATTAATATATATATATATATATATATATATATATATATATATATATATATATATATATATATATATATATATATATATATATATATTATATATATATATATTTTATATTAATATATATATATATGTTTATATTAATATATATATATAATTTATATATATATATATATATAAGTTTATATTATATATATATATAAGTTTATATTAATATATATATTTTATATTATATATTATATATATATATATATATATTATATATATATATATATATATATAGTTTATATTAATATATATATATATAAGTTTATATTAATATATATATTATATATATATATATGTTTATATTATTATATATATATATTTTATTATTATATATATATATATTTATATTATTATATATATTATTTAATATTATATATATATATTTATATTTATATATATTATATATAAGTTTATATTATATATATATTATATTATATTGTTTATATTAATATATATATTTATATATTTTATATTTATATATATATGTTTATATTAATATATATATATATATTTATATTAATATATATATAAGTTTATATTAATATATATATATATTATAATATATATATATATATATAGTTTATATTAATATATATATATGTTTATATTATATATATATATATAAGTTTATATTAATATATATATAAGTTTATATTAATATATATATATATATATATACGTTTATATTAATATATATATATATAAGTTTATATTAATATATATATATATAAGTTTATATTAATATATATTTTATATTAATATATATATTTATATATATATATATATATATTTTATATTTTTTTATTATATATTTTATATTTAATATATATATTTATATTAATATATATATATTATATATATGTTTATATTTATATATATAGTTTATATTAATATATATATATATATAAGTTTATATTAATATGTGTCGTATGAAATAAATCGAGTTTTACGTCAGCGCGTCTGATTCGGAAATCTGAACGTGTAGCCCCGCCCCCTCCAGCGCGACACCGACTGATCCTATTGGTGATCCGCGGTCACGTGCGCCGCGTCACTCGTCTCTCGCTGATTCGTGGTGTTGGGCGCTGCGGTGGTGAGTGAGCCGTAAACACGTACATGTATGACGTTAAATAATCGTTACATTACACCCGCGTTACGTTTCGCTCGACGTCACTGTAATCGTTCATTTATCGTCACTGTAATGAGCGATTATGAGTTCATATCGCGGTTCATATCGCGCGCGAATGCTAACGGTTAGCCGCCTAGCATGCGACACGTCTCGTGAAAGCAGCGACGATGGATGAAGGGTGTCGTGTGTCCTCAGAAGTGACGCCGGGCTGATCAGAGGACAGTCCTCCGTCTTCTCTCTGTTGTGTGTAAAGTGACTCTGTGACGCGGTGTCGTGTCGTGACGACTGATGCTGGATCAGCACCTTCACTGAACAAACGAGCCCATTGTGTGACTGCGTGAAAATGGCCGCGCGGCTGTTGTGTGTTACTGTGTTGTGTGTTACTGTGTTGTGTTACTGTGCTGTGCGTTACTGTGCTGTGTGTTACTGTGCTGTGTGTTACTGTGCTGTGTGTTACTGTGCTGTGTGTTACTGTGGTTACTGTGTTACTGTGCTGTGTTACTGTGCTTGTGTTACTGTGTTTTACTGTGCTGTGTGTTACTTGTGTTACTGTGTTACTGTGTTGTGCTGTGTGTTACTGTGCTGTGTGTTACTGTGCTGTGTGTTACTGTTACTGTGCTGTGTGTTACTGTGCTGTGTGTTACTGTGCTGTGTGTTACTGTGTTACTGTGCTGTGTGTTACTGTGCTGTGTGTTACTGTGCTGTGTGTTACTGTGTTACTGTGCTGTGCGTTACTGTGCTGTGCGTTACTGTGCTGTGTGTTACTGTGCTGTGTGTTACTGTGCTGTGTGTTACTGTGTTACTGTGCTGTGTGTTACTGTGTTACTGTGCTGTGTGTTACTGTGCTGTGTGTTACTGTGTTACTGTGCTGTGTGTTCTGTTACTGTGCTGTGCTGTGTGTTACTGTGTTACTGTGTGTTACTGTGTTACTGTGCTGTGTGTTACTGTGCTGTGTTTGTTACTGTGCTGTGTGTTACTGTGTTACTGTGCTGTTACTGTGTTCTGTGTCTGTGTTACTGTGCTGTGTGTTACTTGTGTTACTGTGCTGTGTGTTACTGTGTTACTGTGCTGTGTGTTCTTGTGTTCTGTGTTACTGTGTGTGTTACTGTGTTACTGTGTTCTGTGTTACTGTGCCGTGTGTTACTGTGTTACTGTGCTGGTGTTGCTGTGTTACTGTGCTGTGTGTTACTGTGCTGTGTGTTACTGTGTTACTGTGCTGTGTGTTACTGTGCTGTGTGTTACTGTGTTACTGTGTTGTGTGTTACTGTGTTACTGTGCTGTGTGTTACTGTGCTGTGTGTTACTGTGTTACTGTGCTGTGTGTTACTGTGTTACTGTGCTGTGTGTTGCTGTGCTGTGTGTTACTGTGCTGTGTGTTACTGTGCTGTGTGTTACTGTGTGTTACTGTGCTGTGTGTTACTGTGCTGTGTGTTACTGTGTTACTGTGCTGTGTGTTACTGTGTTACTGTGCTGTGTGTTACTGTGTTACTGTGCTGTGTGTTACTGTGCTGTGTGTTACTGTGCTGTGTGTTACTGTGTTCTGTGCTGTGTGTTACTGTGTTACTGTGCTGTGTGTTACTGTGTTACTGTGCTGTGTGTTACTGTGTTACTGTACTGTGTGTTACTGTGTTACTGTGCTGTGTGTTACTGTGTTACTGTGCTTGTGTTACTGTGTCTTGTGTTACTGTGTTCTGTGTGTTACTGTTTGCTGTGCTGTGCCGTGTGTTACTGTGCTGCTGTGCCGTGTGTTACTGTGTTGCTGTGCCGTGTGTTACTGTGTTGCTGTGCCGTGTGTTACTGTGTTACTGTGTTACTTGTGCGTGTGTGTTACTGTGTTACTGTGCTGTGTGTTACTGTGCTTGTGTTACTGTGTACTGTGTTCTGTGTTACTGTGTTACTGTGCTGCTGTGTTACTGTGTTACTGTGTTCTGGTTACTGTGTGTTACTGTGTTCTGGCTGTGTTCTGTGTTTGTTACTGTTGTGTGTTACTGTGTTACTGTGCTGTGTGTTACTGTGTTACTGTGTTACTGTGTACTGTGTGTTCTGTGTGTTACTGTGTTACTGTGCTGTGTGTTACTGTGTTACTGTGTTACTTGTGTGTTACTGTGCTGTGTGTTACTGTGCTGTGTGTTACTGTGTTACTGTGTTACTGTGTTACTGTGCCGTGTGTTACTGTGTTACTGTGCTGCTGTGCCGTGTGTTACTGTTACTGTTGGTTACTGTGTTACTGTGCTGTGTGTTACTGTGTTACTGTGCTGTGTGTTACTGTGCTGTGTGTTACTGTGTTACTGTGCTGTGTTACTGTGTTACTGTGCTGTGTGTTACTGTGTTACTGTGCTGTGTGTTACTGTGCTGTGTGTTACTGTGCTGTGTGTTACTGTGTTACTGTGCTGTGTGTTACTGTGCTGTGTGTTACTGTGCTGTGTGTTACTGTGCTGTGTGTTACTGTGCTGTGTGTTACTGTGTTACTGTGCTGTGTGTTACTGTGCTGTGCTGTGTGTTACTGTGTTGCTGTGCTGTGTGTTACTGTGTGTGCCGTGTGTTACTGTGCTGCTGTGTTGTGTGCTGTGTTTCTACAGTGTTTCTACAGTGCTCTCATTGTTATGTTGTTCATGTCTACAGCTGCATGCTTTAAAGAGAGAAACGTCTCCTGTTCATTGTGAGATAAATATCACAAATGTTGCGCAACATACAGATATTAAATATTAAGCTCAGCCAGGTAGATGATTTCTATGAAAGTGTGTTGAGGAGGAGATACATCATCAGTTTAATAAAACACTGAATCTCTGAGCGTCTGCTGCTTTGTGTTGTAATGAGTTAATGTTGATGTAGTGCGCTCTGTAAACTGCATTCACACACATTATACATGAGTTACACTTTCCTTCAGTCATCTCTAGACGTGTAGCGCTTTCTCTTTTCTGTCTTTAAAGTTTGACTAGATGTTATGTGATAGATGAAAATAATGTCTTAAACACCATTACAGCAACAGGTCAATATATTGACATTTCTGCTCAAACGTCTTTAAAAGCAGCTTAATCCAAACTGCATTTCAGTTCTTTCATTCTGTTAATGAAATTTCTTCGATTCTTCTCCTTTTATAATACAGACTCAGATTTTTGGTAATGATGTTCTGTTTTTCTCTACAGTCCGACTGAAACAGCATTTCTCAGCCTCATATAGATCAACACTGACAAACTGAAGAGCCACTTTATAACAGCTATGGTAAAGATTATCTTTCACTAATACTGCTGACTAACATTAAATAGATTAAATAGATAAATGATACCAGATTCTGTCATTACAGCTATAATTACAGACATGTGACCCAGTTCTGTTAGTTTGTATGTGTATTTTAGCGTGTTTTTCTCCGTGTGTGTTTGTGAGAAGCCTCCTCCCATACGTCATCGCTCCATGCGGATCTTTGTCAATGACGACCGCCACGTGATGGCCAAACACTCGGCCATCTACCCCACCCAAGAGGAGCTGGAGGGGGTGCAGAACATGGTGTCCCACACTGAGCGTGCCCTCAAGGCTGTCTCTGATTGGTTGGATGAGCAGGAGAAGGGAACCGCCAAAGCAATTACACAGGAGACTGATGGAGATGGAGAGAAGGAGATGTGAGTGAGAGTAAATAACAGGTTCAGGAGAACTTTTGCTCTCCATATAGCCACTCTGAGTAGTTAACTGTATTAGTTAGTTAGGATAGCATTTTTCACTTTAACTAGTAGTTTTCAGCTAAGTTTCTCCTTGTGAATTCAGCAGCTGGTCTGCTGAATGCATTGAATGCATTGTGTATGTGTTGTCCTCAGTGAGGTGAAGTCTGTGGAGCAGCCCACACGTTCCCTGCGTGGAGTGATGCGTGTGGGGCTGGTCGCTAAAGGTCTCCTGCTGAAGGGAGATTGTGACCTGGAGCTTGTGCTGCTGTGTAAAGACAAGCCCACCATCACCCTGCTGAAGAAGGTTGCTGAGAACCTCGCCGTGCAACTTAAGGTACCGCCGTACTGTATTATACCCGTACTGTATTATGCTGTACACACTGTGTGTTTAATGCGTCTCCCCTGCAGCTACAGCAGATTAGTGTAGTACTGCAGTTTACTGTATTTTTATATATGACGCCTGCACAATATACCAAAATATTACAAATGTGCATATAGCAGTGGTAAAATCATAACTAAATGATTTTAATACTTGGAACAGTTCTGTATAATCAGTTTTAGGCTGATGCAGAGTTGCTATCAGAAGTTGTAGTGGTGCAAACATGTATTTTAGTTATAGAATTTTTTAGTGTATAAATTATTGTATCACATACTGTATTTCCCATTATTTAGCAAGTTATTACATATGGCATTTTTTGCAATATTGTGCAGCCCTTTTATAAATGTAGTATTCAAATATATATTATAGAAATAGCTGAAATGAGATCATTTTATTGTTGCAAATGCAATACTGTGAAAAGAATCTGTAAATGTGCAGATCTGTGACTTCAACGTTATAAAAATGTTTGTCCGACAGCTCATCACTGAAGAAAAGTATGAGGTGACGCCCTGCATCCGTGACGCCACCATTGTCATCAAAAACTCCAGAGAGCCGCCGCTGACCCTGACCATTCACCTGACATCACCTCTCGTCAGAGAGGAGGCCGAGAAACAGACCGCTGGAGGTAGAGTCTGATCAGCCACGCCCACTGCTGCTGTAACCCCGCCCACCCCACAGACAGCACATGCAGTGGGACTCACTCAGGCAGGGATATTGTTTATTGGGCCTTCAACAGAGCTTGAGGATGTTGTGTAGAAAACACATGTGACACCTGAAGTCTCAGTTTCATACAGTGTGATCAGTTCTGATGGCCCAATATGCAGTAAATAAAGAAGAGATGAGTAAAAGTTTACATGCAGGAAAACACGGCTCTCTCCCTTTAAAGTCTTTAAAAGAGTCATGAAGGCTTACTGAGAATTAAGAGAAAACAATCACAAACCTTGTTGTTTGCATGTGTTGATATCATGAGGAAATGAACAGTTCGCATTGCAGCAAAAATGAGACGCAGACACATTGTGGAGGTCAGGCTGACAGAGCTCGGCTCTGCTGGAGAAGACCAGAGGGGTTATAGATAATGCTAGACATGTGGCCAATGTGAACACTTCACTGTAGACACATTAGACAACATAGAGCTCCATAATACATGCACAAAGCAACTCAAACGATCAGTTACGTTTATAAGACGGGAGCGGTTTTAAAGTCAACATGAAATCCTACCTTTCGTACCTTCCTGCTCTCATTGTGCAGTTTGAACAAATAACAATGTCTTGTATAATCTTTAATGTGAATGTAGTAACTTGCTTCACCTCTGAAAACTTCAGTCCCTTTCCGATGATGTCACCTAGACCTTGCAGGCTATTGGTTGATGGTAACCAACAGCCAAATCGCTGTTTTGGCTTTGATTTCTGATTGAATAAAGGTTTGTAAATGGAATTTCATGTTGACTTTAAATCAGAACTCAATTCTCAATTGGGCCTGCTAATGACGGAGCAAGGGTTAGTCTGTTCATGTTGATCAAACACATCTGCAGAAGATCCACCATCAACAGGGAGGAGATGGGAGGCAATTCCAGATTAAGGCCTTGAGCTTAACCAGCTCAATCTATCTTTAAGTGTCAGACAGGTGAAATACAGACACAAGCACTGAGCTGAGGGAAACCGCGAGACTGGAGTCTAGCTCTATCTGTGACCCCGCGGTTGATGACATCAACGCACCATCAGTTTTGCTGCAGTGTGGACTTGTTTTGATGTATCTGATAATGCTGCCTGTGGTTCAAAATCTGATTCTCTCTGTCAAGCCTTCTAGTGTGTCAATTTTAGGGACGCTGGACCTTTGACCAACTGGACACACTCTGTCTCGGAAGGGGCAAGGCAGTGCAGCCAGTACAAACAGGGGCGAGGAGGAGGGCGCTCCCCATCTCACATGGAAGCCCAGAGTCGTACTTGTTTATTTTGTTCTGTAGGCCAGACGTGTTAAAATTTACAGAGCCCTCCTGTTTAAATCCACTTCTGTCCATATATACACCCTATATACACACGCACGCACAATAAAAGTCGTCTTCGGGGGCTCTGGAGTCACGCTTAAGCCCCGTCCTCTCGTAGCCGTTCACACCAGTCCTGGTTAACTCGCTCAGGTTGTTTTTGTTGTCGCGCTCACAGTGGGGTGTTCCCCCTCCTCTCCCCTCCACTGCCTTTGGTGGGGTTATCTGCCTCCTCCCCCCGGCCGTGAGACAGAAAGACCCCCTTGGTCAAACTGTGCCTTGTCTTCTTATTCCACCTGCCAATAGAAACGCTATCAGTCAGCGACGCCCCGGATGCTCTGGACAGGCACAAATGCCTGACTGCTCTGGCGTCTCTCCGCCACGCCAAGTGGTTCCAGGTTTGCATCTTGTCTTATTTGTCTTCTAGTAGTTGAGTTTTTTTGTTCTGTTGTTTTCTGTGTTAACATCATTTTATGCTGTATTTTCTCAGTGTTGTGTGGGGTTTTAAGTGTTTCTGTGTCGATTTATTTGTGGGAGTGTATTTGCCTCACATCTCGCTGGGTGATTTTGAATTGCGTTGCCAGGAGCGTCTTTTTACCAAAGCTGTCTCACCTCTGCCTGACTAATTTAACAGTTATTATTTGTGTATTATTACCTCGCTAAACAGCTTATGACCTTGATCTTGAGACATGTCATGCTAGTATCCTAGAACTGATAGTTTTAGAGTGCAGGTTTACAGTTTATTCTCGCTGATTTAATGTTGCAGATTTATTATCAGAGTCAGTATTGTAGCAGGGATGTTCTGGGTTAAACACAGGTTACACGTCAGTACTTGTGGTTTATTGTGGATGGCCATAAATAGTTTTGACTGTTGGTTACAGTAAAGTCACTTTATTAATTTACAAACAGAAGTATTGCACATTTCAGTGTCTTGGTTTCATTAATGCTCTGCTGGGCTCCAGAATTAAGACAACAGCTTGTTATTTTCTAAAATATTCTAGTCTTAACGGTCAGTCCTGATATTTAATATCTAATCAGAAGTACAGCACAACACAAGCTCCGCTGTGTTCATCATTTCTTGAGCTTAATGTGTTAATCTTCTCTTGTATAAGATCTGTCATATATGAAGGTTCTCCACTGAGCAGTTTGCTTTTCGTACCTCTTAACCATCTGCTAATGCTTCTCCACACACACGTGATTGTGTATCTGCACCCTTTTGTTTGTTTGTATTTTGGTTTGTGGTGTCACATTATAAGTACATGAGATGAACTGCTGGGTTGTTTCCTTCCTGCTTGTGTCTCCAGGCCAGGGCTAACGGACTCCGCTCCTGTGTGATCGTCATCCGCATCCTGAGGGACCTGTGTGCTCGTGTTCCCACCTGGGCCCCTCTCATAGGATGGGTGAGTCTGAAAACCTGGCATGGACCTTCTGTGTCATCTTGCTGTTCCTGTGATAATGTCTTAGGAACAGTAAAGGCCTTCATCTGATGGCTGGCTCTTGTTTCTCGAAGCCTCTAGAACTGCTGTGTGAGAAGGCAATTGGCACAGGGAACCGGCCAATGGGAGCGGGAGAAGCTCTCCGCAGGGTTCTGGAGTGTCTCGGATCTGGAATCCTCATGGCAGGTGAGTGCTTCCTGGCAATAGATTATTAGATTATGAAGGTGAATCTGGTGTTCTTTAGCATTGCTGGTGCTGCGCTGTGAACAAAACCGTGACTTGAACGAACTGTGGCATTGGTATACTGTTACACCTCTAGTAAACGGATGTTTTTAAAATCAAACATGGACCTGTACAGACCCAACAATATAAAACATTTCATGAAATGACGAAAGCTGAATATGAAATGTAAACAACAGCACAAGAATAATATAAATATGATATAAAACATATTACAAAGATAAAATACCACAAAGTTGGATTAGATGTACGACCCATAAAGGTGTTTATTTAAAAACATCAAAATATAAATGTTGAGATGTTTAAGTGTGTGTCTGTGTGTGTGTCTGTGTGTGTGTCTGTGTGTGTGTCTGTGTGTGTGTCTGTGTGTGTGTCTGTGTTGTGTCTGTGTCTGCTCTTAGATGGTTCAGGAGTCTGTGACCCTTGTGAAAAGGAACTGACAGATGCCATAGGTCACATGGATGGTCAGCAGCGAGAGGACATCACGCAGAGTGCTCAGGTACCACCAGTCTGATGGTTTTTGTTTCCATTTTGCTGGTGAGCTTGTAAAGTTTCTGATGGTTTTTGTTTCTATTTTGCTGGTGAGCTTGTAAAGTTTCTGATGGTTTTTGTTTCTATTTTGCTGGTGAGCTTGTAAAGTTTCTGATGGTTTTTGTTTCTATTTTGTTGGCGAGCTTGTAAAGTTTTTGATGGGTTTTGATGATGATGTTTGTGTGTGATTGACAGCATGCTTTGAGGCTTTCTGCATTTGGACAGCTGCACAAAGTTCTCGGTATGGACCCGCTCCCTTCAAAGATGCCCAGAAAACCCAGGAGTGAAACTATCATAGACTACACAGGTAACAGTGCATGTGGATATCCATCATCTACACATCACAAAACCTTCAGTCTCACACTTCTGTTTCACACTTCTGCTGATCTTTTTTTTTTCTGTTTCACATGTCTGGTGATCTTTTATTTCTGTTTCACGTATCTGGTTATTGTGATCTTTTATGGCTATAGTTCAGATCCCACCCAGCACATATGTGCCCCCAATGAAACGGCCCATGGAAGAGGAGGAGACACCAGATGAGAAGAACCCAAACAAGAAGAAGAAGAAACTGCAGAAGAAATGTAAGCTTTGTGTGGCCTTTGTTGTGCTGGTGTCAGGGTGTGTGTGTGTAAGCTCGAGACAACAAGGTCTGTGTGCTCAGAAACACCTAATATGCTCAAAAAAACCTAAACCTTGAATCTGACTCTCATTTTTGTACACTTGTAACATTTGACTTCATGTGACTTCCTTATCAGGTGACTTACAGTCCTCCTGTTTTAACAGTCTTTTGGCCTGCTATCATTATTTATGTGTGTCTGTTCCTACTGTGTGGACACAGCAGGTTGTTGTAAGAAATGTGTACGTGTGCAAAGGATCATGTTGTTTGTGTGTGTGCTGGTGTCAGGTGTGTGTGTGTGTGCTGGTGTCAGGGTGTGTGTGTGTGTGTGCTGGTGTCAGGTGTGTGTGTGCTGGTGTCAGGTGTTTTGTGCTGGTGTCAGGGGGTGTGTGTGTGGTGGTGTGTGTGTGTGTGTGCTGGTGTCAGGGGGTGTGTGTGTGTGTGCTGGTGTGGGTGTGTGTGTGTGTGTGTGTGTGTGTGTGTGTGCTGGTGTCAGGGTGTGTGTGTGTGTGTGTGTGTGTGCTGGTGTCAGGGGGTTGTGGTGTGTGTGTGTGCTGGTGTCAGGGTGTGTGTGTGTGTGTGCTGGTGTCAGGTGTGTGTGTGTGTGCTGGTGTCAGGGTGTGTGTGTGTGTGTGTGCTGGTGTCAGGGTGTGTGTGTGTGTGTGTGCTGGTGTCAGGGTGTGTGTGTGTGCTGGTGTAGTGTGTGTGTGTGTGTGCTGGTGTCAGGGTGTGTGTGTGTGTGCTGGTGTCAGGGTGTGTGTGTGTGTGCTGGTGTCAGGGTGTGTGTGTGTGCTGGTGTCAGGGTGTGTGTGTTGTGTGTGCTGTGTCAGGGTGTGTGTGTGTGTGTGTGCTGGTGTCATGTGTGTGTGTGTGTGTGTCTTGTGTGTGTGTGTGTGTGTTCTGGTGTCAGGTGTGTGTGTGTTGTGTGCTGGTGTCAGGTGTGTGTGTGTGTGTGCTGGTGTCAGGGTGTGTGTGTGTGTGCTGGTGTCAGGGTGTTGTGTGTGTGTGTGTGTGTGTGTGTGTGTCTGGTGTCTGGTGTGTGTGTGTGTGTGCTGTGTCAGGGGTGTGTGTGTGTGTGTGTCTGGTGTCAGGGGGTGTGTGTGTGTGTGTGCTGGTGTCAGGGTGTGTGTGTGTGTGTGTGTGCTGGTGTCAGGGGTGTGTGTGTGTGTGTGTGTGTGTGCTGGTGTCAGGGTGTGTGTGTGTGTGTGTGTGTGCTGGTGTCAGGTGTGTGTGTGTGTGTGTGTGTGCTGGTGTCAGGGGTGTGTGTGTGTGTGTGTGTGCTGGTGTCAGGGGTGTGTGTGTGTGTGCTGGTGTCAGGGGTGTGTGTGTGTGTGTGTGCTGGTGTGTGTGTGTGTGTGTGTGTGTGTGTGTGTGCTGGTGTCAGGGTGTGTGTGTGTGTGCTGGTGTCAGGGTGTGTGTGTGTGTGCTGGTGTAGGTGTGTGTTTTGTGTCGGGTGTGTGTGTGTGTGCTGGTGTCAGGGGGTGTGTGTGTGTGCTGGTGTCAGGGGGTGTGTGTGTGTGCTGGTGTCAGGGTGTGTGTGTGCTGGTGTCAGGGTGTGTGTATATGCTGAAGTGTTTGTTCTCTCGCTGTAGCTGCAGAGGAGAAGGCTGAACCGTCTCAGGCCATGAATGCTCTGATGCGTCTGAACCAGCTGAAGCCGGGGCTGCAGTATAAACTCATCTCTCAGACCGGCCCTGTTCATGTACCTGTCTTCACCATGGCTGTGGAGGTGGACGGAAAGACCTTTGAAGCTTCAGGCCCCTCCAAACGTACTGCTAAACTGCACGTGGCCATCAAAGTAAGATCATTATGTGTTCTGAATGGAGTTTGTAGTAATTCATCTTCATGTGACAGGTTCCTCGACTTATCCAGCTCTCATAATCTTTATTCTAAAAACTTCTGCAACTACCAAACCACTAAATCTGTCAGTCTGTCTGAATCTCCTTATCTGATAGACTATCTGAATCACTCTGTCTGAATCAGTCTCAGTCACTCTAAAGCATTTCTTTTTCTCTGGCTGATTATCTCAGAAGCTTTGGCCATTGTGTATTAAATGTTCAGTCAGATATCTTGTAAATACATGTTTTATAACACAAGCTGTAATAAATCTGTTTTACCTGTGAGTTTTTGCAGTCATACCAGAATATAAATCTCATTCAACATTCCTCCTGTAGGTTCTGCAGGATATGGGTCTGCCTACTGGACTGGAACAGAAGATGACCGAACAGGTGAAACAAGAGGAACCACAGGTGATCCAACAAGAGCCTGTGCAGCCCCCAGTGACCCAAATGGAGCCAGAACCAGCACCAGTACCAGCAAACACAGACAACTCCAACGATGAGGTACCAGAACTCACTGTACAATGAAACATGAAGATCAGACAGTGGCTTTAAAAACACAATTACATGTAGGCCAACAGAGTGTAAATTACAGTGTATTGTGATTTTACTTGAACTCGTGCTGTAAGCCTGAGTGCTGGAGATGAGCGTGTGTTTGTGTGGTCTCTCTCAGAGTGCTCGTCAGCAGGGTCCCATCCTCACCAAACACGGTAAAAACCCCGTGATGGAGCTGAATGAGAAGCGACGAGGACTGAAGTATGAGCTCATCTCTGAAACGGGCGGCAGCCACGACAAACGCTTCGTCATGGAGGTGAGACGTCACCACACACCACATTCATACCAGCCGCATGCAAATACTCAGTGTCTCCTGCAGCTGCTGCTGTTCTGCAGTTCAGTATTCTTCATTCCTGCCTGTCGCAGGTGGAGATCGATGGACAGAAGTTTCAGGGCAGCGGCTCGAATAAAAAGGTGGCAAAGGCGTACGCAGCATTAGCAGCTCTGGAGAAACTCTTCCCAGAAGGCTCCAACGCAGAAGCGAACAAGAAGAAGAAAATGGCAGCAATGGTACAGCTGTTATTTCTCATATTGTTGTTGTTATCCTACGTTTAATGGTAAGAGTTTGTTTAGAACTGTAAATGGTCTCCTGTGATTGGCTGATTTGTTTTTTTAGCACACCGCTGGATTTGGGATGGTCGGTGGTCCACCTGCCGACCCTTCAGTTAACCCTAGGGGCAGAGGAAGAGGCCGTGGCAGGGGGCGGGGTAGAGGATTCAACAATGGTGGAGGATTTAACCAAGGTACTCTTTCTGCTTTTAAACCGCTCGTCTTCATGATCTTTTACCTCAGACAAAACAGCATTCTGGTTAAATTGTCTCAAAAATTATTCTCGTCCTTTAGGTGGATATGGAACATACGGTTATGGAAACAACGCTAACTCTGGCTACAGTGAGTATTTGTTTGTTGTTTTCTCAAGTTAGTCATTTCTGATAACCTTAAGACCTTTCTGGCTTTGGCTGCGGCCATTGTCATTTCCTGAATGTTCTTTCAGAGTTGCTCAGTTGTTTGAGTTGCTGCTCAGTTTGTCTTCTGCATGTAATTTTGGTTTCTTGACATCAGAACATCATCTTGTCTTGAAGATGGGTGAGTTTGCGTCTGAATGTTTGAACACAGCTGCTGCTGGATCTTTGCTGGACATGTTCACATGTGAAGCACTGAGATCCATGTCTCTGCTTCGTTTTTTTTTTCGGTTTTACATTTCTCTGCTTTGTTGAGCCATGGGACGCAAACTTTCCTCGGCGAAAAATCGAGAAACGTTCCCAACATGCCAACGCCATTTTCTGAGGAAAGATCTTCTTGAGGGTGACCGGAGCAGAGAAATCTAAAAAACAATAGAGAATGGTCTTTCATTCATCTTAATAACTGACTGAAGCTGTGGACTCGTGTCCGTGGACATCAGTCATGGCATGCCAAAGCAATGAGCACACAGAAGAGATCTAATTCTGTGCTTCTCTGCTCTGTTTCATCCTGTAGGTGACTTTGTCTCAGACTTCTATGGCTACCACGAATTTGCGTCATAAAGCGGCCAGTGTTTTCAATAAGCATGCACAAATAAAACAAACACTAGAGACCGAGGGGAGGGAACACTTACTCGCATTATGAATTTTACTTCTGGCGTATCGCCCACAATCTCACCTCGAAACACCTGCACCAACGATCAAATATCACTGTGGCTGTGAATGGGAGTGTACTGCCTTCGGTTGCCAAGGAAATCAGGAAAAAAGCCGTTGTGGCATTGGCCGCTGACCTGATACTCGTGCTGTGATTGGCTGGCGGTTGAGTTCCGGCAGACTGAAAATTTGCATCCCTCCAGTTCTGGAATCACTGTATAAGCCATTTTTGCCTACAGTCTCTGTTGTATTTTTCTGGAATTGTTTCAAATGAATTATTTTAATTGGTCCCTTCCGTACATTGCCATGTCATTGTTATAATTATTTTTTTTATTTTTAAAGTTTGTTTTGTAACTGTGGTGAAATGCTGTTTGTAAAGAAGGATTTTGTTAACAGGCTGTGGGAGGGGCAGGCACAGATATTTTTATATCATAATAATATGAATTCTGTAAACAGTGGACAAATGAGATCTGTTTGCTGTGTTTTGATTGTTTATAGTTTGCAACTGTACGTTTTGTTTTCAGCATTTATCACAGCAATTTCTTTGAATGTAACCAGTAGTAACAACTTTTCTGAATACAATATGTTTATCTGCTCTTGTTCCACTGATTCAAAACCACAATGTGCTTGTGTCTGTCAAAGCATGAGTTAAAAATCAAGACACGAGACATTTAACAGGTGAAGCTGCAGCACAGCTGGAAGGATGAAGTTATGCTTGATTTGCCGTCTCTTAACACTGTGTGAACGGCTGCAGTCAGGCTGAGATCCACCACCAGTGAAAACAGGGCTGTGATTTGATTTTAATGATTTTATTGTTTCTTCAAATTAAGCACGTCATTCAAAAACAATTCAGCAGGCAAAAAATGGTCTCCCACAGCTGTTTTTATTTAAATATAGTGTCCACCCTGAACGAGATCCACAGAGATCCACATCTCATGTAATAAGTGACATCATGGAACGTTTTTGTGTCATTCTTTTTCCATCTCCATGTATGGACGTATATTTTGTACTGAGATGCAATGTACAGCAGAAATGTTTTAGTCTCTTACTAAAAGCAAATCCATTAAAACTCAAAGCTGTCCGACTCTGTATGTCAAAGCCTAAAGATGTGTGTGTGAATTGAATTGGATTGTGAAGTAAATTATGAATGTGAATTGAATTAGGAGTGTGAATTGAATTAGATTGTGAAGTAAATTATGAATGTGAATTGAGTGTCTTTTCATTTCCAGTTCTTTGTCCTGAGCTCAGCTGTCTGTGTAACGTTCTCATGTGGTTCCTCTACAGATTTTTATAATAATGGGGGTTCTGACGGTGGGTCACTGGCCTCAGGTCTGTCCACAAACACATCTGCTGGTGGAACAGCAGGAGCTGGTGGCTTCAGCTCGTATTACCAGAGTGACGGAGGCTACGCGTCCCCCACTGCTACACCCAAGCCAGCAGTTAAGAAGCCACCCATGATCCAGAACACCAAGACTCAAGGGTCTGGAGCAGGTCAGGGAGGTTCCTTCAGTCAGTACGGCCAGAGCTTCGGACAGGGCAAGAAGAACTTCGGGCAACCTCAGAGTGGGGGTGGAAACTTCAACTACAGCACAGCTTACCCCTCCCAGGTGACTGGAGGGCAAGACTACGGCTATGAAGGTGAGAAAAACGGTGTTTATTTACGTGCTGTTTACATAACACCGTTTTCAACTGTTGAAAACGTTTTAAAAAGGCTTTTTTATGATTTGGTTTGGATTTGGTTATAATTTTCATCTCCATATAAACTACAAAAGCATAAAATTTGTGAAAAAGGTGACGGCATGCGTAAGTGTCACCACCAACTATTGACTATGAATAGCAGGGTTTTTAGTCATTGTCCAAAGCGTCAAAAAGAAAAGTGGCTCTGAAAAACATTTTGTGAAAAGAGATAAACAAATCAGAACTTTAATTTCTATCTCATAGGTTACAGCAGCCAATCAAACTACAGCGCACAGCAGGGTGGAGCCAGCCAGAATTTTGGTGGTAACTCCGCCCCCTACAACAGTGGACCAGTAGGATATGGTCGAGGAGATCCCAGTATGAACTATCAGTACAGATAAACGGACTGTTTCTTTATGCGCTGCGGTTCCAAACAGGCAGCGTGAGCCCTCATGTCGCTCTTCATTCTAGAGTTCTCGATCACTAACAGAACAGCTTGAAGTTAAAAAAGCCAGTGTCTGTAAACTTCCTGCAGAATAGTGTGTTTCTGTGTTTGTTCTTTATGGTTTCTGTGAACTCCCTCAAACTACTGTCCAAAACAACGCATGTGAAGACCTGATGTTAGTTCATATGAAGTTCCTTTCAGACCTGATTTTACCGTTCAGAAATCTAAGATGCATTACTGTCAATCTTTAGTTTGATCTGTTTTTCTTCCTCCAGTTGACCAGCAACATTTCATGACGTCACCTGTGATGTTGTCTTCTCTTTTAAATGATGACTGCACATGTGATATGTTTGAAACTGTTATGTGATTGTTAGAGTTGTGATGTGTCAGGTCTGTGTTTGGATTTTTCTGAATGTTGAGGAATGTGTGGTGTTTGTAATAAAGGATTTTATTTTGGAGGATCTCTGCTGTTTCTGAAGTTCATTCTCCAGCTGTTTTCATTTCAGCATTATGTTTCTTGGTAGATTAGGCCTCAGGGTTTCTTATATATAGTCTAATCTACAACTAATCTATTACTGCTGTTATTGTGTAATCAATCTGATGAGCAGTTTTCTGTGAGACCTGTAAGATCCTTCAGAATGAATTACATTTAACATGATCATTGATGTGGCCAGAAAGAAAACATGAGGATGAGTAATTAATGGAGATGAATGGAAATACTGTTTGTGAGTGAACAATCAGTTTAACATTGTGTTCAACTCTGATGCATGAAAAGTTAAACTTCCACATTTATTCACTGCAGGAGATGCAAATATTCTAGAGGTTTCTTGGTGCTTCACTTTTTTCAGCCATTATGAATTTAGTCAGAAAAACAAATATATAAATGTGAAGGTCTTTGGTGTTTTGGATAAGAAACCCTGAATATTTACATGGCTTTTGTTTTGTAAAATAGATTTTTTTAAATCAGAGAAAACGTTGTACTGCTCAACAAATATTGTCACTGAGATTTATTGATATCAATATTTAGATATAAACTGTGTGAAAACATCAACATGATCAGTCAGTGATGCTGAATGTTATGAATCCGGTTATTTACAGAGAATAAAGATGCTTCAGCGATAGAAGAGCAGCGTGGCAGATTTAATCAGCTCTTCTGATGCACTTTTCTTCTCATCGCTCCATTTAAGAGCCGTGAAGTCGCCACAGTGACGAGGCTCCGCAAAAAATCCCCCTCCACCGATACAATACTGCAAACACACGTGAGGTCACTGACTGAAGAAAACCATGTTTTACTGTAAAGCACTGACAGACGCTTCACTCACATGCTCAGAACTGCATCCGGTTGGTTTGACTCCTGAACACACGGCCATGGCTGATTTATCAGAGTTAAACACTCTGAAGGTGATAAAACCAGCCTCGAACTCCTCTGAGATCAGAACCAGAAACAATCATTAAACTCAGTCGCGCCGATTCATTTCTGTATGAAACACTTCATCTCTTTCCTGTAAGTGTAACAGCTCTTCACCTCTCACAGCTGCTCCATACAGCTCTGTAGTGGAGGTTTTGTCTCCAGTATCGTACACAACTGCACTGCTGGGGCCCATATCTGTCTTACAGTCTCCTGCTCCAAACTTCAGAGGATATTTCTGTTCAAACACAACAGAGTCCAGACAGTGTCTACACTTGTACAACACATTGTCATATATTTAACTGTTCTCTCTTTATTTTGACCATAGAAATTTATATCAGAAATTTTAATACCATTTAGCTGATGTGTTTATATACTTCATTGTTCTATACATCTGCATATGTGGCACCAGACTGTTTTGTTTGTTGTGTTTGTTATTTAATTAAATAATGTCTAATAAATGTCTGAGGTCCAGTTTGCTTTACCAGTCACCAGTTTCATAATCACAAAATCATTCTGCGTATTAAACCAATGAATCTGTTCAGCAATATGTCTACAAATGTTGTTCTACACTGAAACGATCAGCACTGATCTCGTTTTCCTCTTCACACTGCACACTGTACATGAGGGAGTGACTGATCTGGATTGTGTGATGTACCTTGAATAAGTGCTGCAGGTTTCCTCCGTGCTCACTGAGGAAGTGGCTTTCTGTGTGATAGCGAAGAATTGCACCAGTCCTCCACTCCTCCAACAGCTTCTTGTTCGGAACGTGCCACACTGCCACGTCTTGAGCAGTGATGTCATAGTATCCCGGATTCTGCAGGATAACTGTTTACTCATTCAACTTCCAGTACCAGGTGAAGTATAGAAATCTGACTCCCTGTGAAATTACAACTCCCCTGTTGCTTCCTGCTATAGTTAGAGTTAGGTGTGTGTGGGGGGGTGGGCTTTACAGAGTTTAACCAATCAGGTAGCAGTCTCCCCAGCGTATAAGCCAATCAGAAGTAGGGGAGTTGTAATTTTCAGAACAAAGCCATTGGTTAGTTTTTAGTGTCAGGTGATCATTTACCTTGTAGTCGTCACCAGTAGAACCCTCGGCTGTTCCGAACGTGGCAGTGTTTGCCCATGTTTCATCTCCTTCAGGCTGGTGCTGGTCATTGCCCTGCTGGCTGGACCAGCGGTCCCCATGTGTGCATTTCCCATTTATGTTGTTCTCATGTACACTGGCCACGAGTGTCCAGCCGCCTCCGGCTGTGGTCATATCACAGAACGTCTGGTACACTGAACCGCTCTCTGTTGTCAGGAAGTATATTCCATCTGAAGAGAAATAAAGAACCCACATCTCACTGCCAGAACCAGAGAGAACACCAGGACCGTGTTTGCTTTAATAATGCAGACCGTGGAGCATTACCAGTGCTCTGCAAACTGATTGACTGATTTAAACAGTAAATTTGTCTGACAGATCTGAGGCATCAGATCAGGGGTGTCAGACTCAGCTCCTGAAGGGCCAGTGTCCAGCCAGCTCCAGCACACCTGCCTGGAAGTTTCTAGTAAAACTGAAGACCTGATTAGCTGGATCTGATGTGTTTTATTAGGGCTGAAGCTGAACTCTGTATGACATTGGCCCTACAGGAGCTGAGTTTGACACCTCTGTATTAGATGATCTACAAGATAAACAGAAAGAGCACTTACCCTGAGAAGCACCATATTTCTCTTTAATATCCAGGCAGCTGCGGGCGAGCGTTCTTAACCTTGCGTGATACCTGCCTAATTCTGGGTTTACATACGTGCCATTTATAATGATTGGTTTTGGGGTGACGTTTCCCAAAACATGGAGTCCTGTGGACAAAAGTTGTGACATATAAAGACTAAACTGTATTTAAAGTGAATTGAAATCATATAAAGATATTTCTGCATTGCAGAGTAAATACTCCAGCTGTACTTATAACAAACACTCACCTGCGTGACTTAACTGTGAAAAGCACAGCAGAGAGAAAATGAAGCGCAGCATTTCTGTTTTCAGCTCGTATCTTTCTAATGAAGCTTCTTCTCTTCTCTTCTCTTCTCTTCTCTTCTCTTATATATGGAGTCTGTTGGACATATTGGGC